>CM051701.1:21265831-21350831 GCA_028022725.1 Lycodopsis pacificus | reverse complement strand
GCTTTAAAATTGTTCATGCGGCTGCTGAACCTTTTAAACAAAACTACTGTGGGTTGAGGAGTGACATCACAGAGAGCCTGCTCATAAAATGCACACATTGTTTTCTTTCTTTTTTTACCTATGCACTTTTTATCATGAGGACCTTTTTTATTCACACTTTATTCATGATAAAAAGTCACTCAAGCCATATAAACAACACGATGGGTAAACCTCATCTGAGCTCTTCCTTTGGAACACAATATACTTCCTTTTGAAGAAGATGTACACATGATGATATACGGTTTGTAAACTGGGGGCACAGAAATAGATACAAATGTACAGATTCAGATACCTTTATCTGTGCTTTGTGTTCTACAAGTTACGTAGCTTGATATTTGACAGTGGGTACTAATGACACAGAATGTAGTGTGCGATAGAACTAGACTTATTGTCAACCCAACATTATATGGTGCTAGCAGACCATTTCAATATCCATGCTGGAACCTTCAACCTTTGGTTCTCTGCTTTGGCTGCTTTTACTGGTTAAAAGCCTTTGAGTGTGTTTCCTGCTGAATAATATCATGAATACATGTGGACAGAGCAGAGCAGAGGAAAATGAAAAATCAGTTAATAGCTGCGTCTGATATTACTGATTTAATCCGTCCAGATTTTAGAAGAAGAAAGAATTTTTATTGTGATATACATTTTTTACACATACACGAAATTTGACTACTGCATTTGACCCTGTATATAGGGAGCAGTGGGCTGCCATTGACCAGTCGGGGATCGAACTGTTGACCTTCCGGTTCCCAGACGACCCTCTTAACCCAGTGAGCCACGGTCGCCCCGTACTTCTACCACCTCAACTTTCATTCTGTCTGTCTTACCCTCCTTTCCCGTCTTCTTCCTCCCTTACAATCCCAGACCATGCTGAAGTTGCTGGTGTGTGGCGAGGGTCGTGACCGTACTGGAGTAATGATCTCCATCCCCCAGTACCCTCTGTACTCGGCGGCCCTGGCAGACCTGGCCGCCGTGCAGATCAATTACTACCTGGATGAGGACAAGTGTTGGAGTCTGGATATTGCAGAGCTAAAGAGAGCCGTCAACACAGCCAGGCAGCACTGTAATCCCCGCGTAATCTGCATCATCAACCCCGGAAACCCCACTGGTATGTCTGGTGATAGTCGTTTCTGTGTGTTAAATTAAACGGTTGCCGGAATTGTGTAATTTGGTCGGTGTGTACGTGCACGCCCGACTCTCCTGGACATGGTGGTCAACCCCCCACAGCCTGATGAGCCCTCCTACAACAAGTTTATGAAGGTCTGAGGAACACACCAGCTAGCACACATCCTAGCAGTGGTCTGAGTGTATTGCTAACACAGAATGTACTAATATAAATACCACATCATGTAATCTATGCACAGAAAGCAGCTCATTAGATCTGTCAATGAGAAGAACGGCAACGAAAATGTGTAATTCCACCCACCATGTCTGATCAGTGAGGCACCAGACTGCATAGTGCTCGACTGCTACACATGGCTGTAGCTGCTTGCAAAGTCCATATCAATTCATCCCATATAGCCCACCTGCAAAGTTTATTATTACCTTTTATGATGAGATTTTTCTGACTTACGATGCTATGACTTTTATGACATACTGTACAATGACTTAATTACTTTTTTTAATGACATATTATACGATGGTTTTATCAACTATTTTTGACAAACTATACTGTGATTTTCTTTGACCTACTATAGTATAACGTACTATACTATGCCATTCTTCATGCCTTTTTTTCGAAATACTTTACTATGACTTTTTCATGACCTTTTTCTACAGAATATACGATGACTTTTTATGATTTTTTTTTTCCGACATACTATACTATGACTTTATTTTTGTTTATTTTGATATACTATGCCATGACTGTCAACATACTATACTATGACTTTTTTAATGACGTTTTCAACATACTATTCTAAGTTATCACATTTTTCGACATATTCAATTCAATTCAATTTATTTTTGTATAGCCCAAAATCACAAATTACAAATATGCATCAGAGGGCTTTACAATCAGTACACATACGACATCCTCTTGTCCCGGAACCCTCGCATCGGAACAGGAAGAACTCCCCCAAAAACCCCTTTAAAGGGGAGAGAAGAGGGAGAGACCTGTGGGAGAGCAACAGAGGAGGGAACAGAAGTGCAATAGATGTCATGTGTACAGAATGAACAACATAATAGAGTTACAACACATTCAATGCATATGACAGAACCACGGCAGGAGACCAGACCAGGGTCCAGGTATCACCAGGATCCACGGAAACCTGTGAGGTGGAAAAGCACAGTCAGTAATGCACGTTAATGGTATCGGTAATATAAAATAGTATGTAATGATAACATGACATACTATAATGTGAACTTTTATCACTTTTTTCGACATACTATACTACGACTTTTTTGTGACTATTTTGGACATACTGTACGATTTACGTTTTTTGACATGCTATACTATGTCTTATTTATTACTTTGATTGACATATTAAAGTATGACTTTTTTCAACATACTATGACTGTTTTGGACATACTATATTAATTTCTTCACATACTATGCTATGACTATTCAATGCCTTTTCCCGACATTCTATTTTATGATTTTTTTTCGACATACTAAACAATGACTTTTTTTTATTGGACAGAGCCAGAGAGAGTTGTGAGTGAATGAGAGCATAAAAACACTGTCCTTATGTAGGAAGTTAGAGTAAATCCCAACATTTTACATAGTTCAATCAGGAGAGACTTGTTTCATAATTTAACAATGATTTATTATACAAGCGTCAAATATGAAAAGTGCAAAGTCTTTGGCGATTGGACTCCATCCTGAAGTACTATCACCGAGGGTAGGGATATAGACAGTGGCGGCTGGTCAATAGAGGGCCACACGAAAAAAAAAAGAAATTGTAATAATCATAAATTATACAAATTGTCAATATTTGTGTTTTTTAACTATGGAATGTACCCAGTAATGTGTGTACAATATGATATCTGCGCAAAATATATGCTTTTCCTGCTCGTCCTCTCCCCGTGTGCTCGTCTGCTCGTGCTCTCTGCCTGTGTGCACGACACGTCTGAGAACGCGCAGCTCGGGGGGCCTGATCGTTTTGGCCCAAAAGAGACGGGTCTATGAAGCAGTTTAGCCAATTGCTGATTCAAGATATAAATGAGTGACATACAATTTAGCCAATCAGCGCCCTCAAATAGATTTAGCTATGGGCCAGAACGATCAGGCCCCCCTAGCTGCGCGTTCTCGTCAGGCGAAGTCTCTACAGGCGCCCGCGCGAGCACTCCTCCTCCAAGACCCGTTTGAGAGGAGAACTTTGGCGGAGATTCTGCAGCCAAAGAGCTGATATCAGATCAGCCTGACCTCACAATCAGACAGCAGACTACATGCGAAGCTTCACTACTTCGTACAAGTCAGTCAATCAACTTCCTTTCTTCCTAAAAGTACGCTGATTACTTCGACATACCATACGTATCCACAGGTTATCCACAACTTAATCAACGTAGATCGTTCCATTTAACACGTTTCATAACACATTTCCTAACACGGTCGGAAAACTGTGCGGCTCCATACTGCCTCAGATATCACTCACCACTGTCAGTAACTGTCACAGTGTTCTTAAAGTGACAGTTTGTCACTTACATGTATTTCTTACTATAACAAATTATAACGACATCCTTGTAACATTCAAAGTAGAAACAGAAGTGATTACAGTTAAACATGTAAATACAAGTGAATATTTAACATCACATTGAATTTGGCTCCTACAGATGTTAAATTAACAGTGAAAACTCATCATAGCTTAATTTAATATCAGCATTCATAATTACACTTCATGTTTACTTCTCCTGATCTTTACCTCCTATAACAAGGTCCATAGGGGCATCTCAATAAATAAACATGTTATATTATATTGTATTATATTATATAAGTGTTATTTACTGCTTTTTTTCATGTTGGAATAAATGTTAAATATTTAACTGCCAAGTAATAATGCGTGTTTGATACTTACATTTTTTTTGCATTAAATCATACTGAGATGTTTGCTGAAATTGATAGGATGGCCCTACCTAGAACATTTTCCACCAGCCGCCACTGGATACAGAGGTCCAACAGGCCTAATCCCCACTGGAGTCCAGACACTGGTGGTGGTGATGAATGGAGTTGCTGCACTCTGATGATGAATCAGGAGCCTGACTGTGATGCTGACTGGAGGCAACTGGGGTGGAGGAGGGTTGCATCTGCTTAGTAGAAATGACAACTGACAGCAGCAGAGAGGAGAACACTATTTAAAGTTTGACAGCAACGATATGATTGGCTTGAGGAACCGGTGTGCATAATCTGGTTGGTTACTTAAAAGTGCACGCCCCCAATCAGCTGATAGAGTAATTACAAGGAGAGGAAAGACAGATTACGAGTGAGTGTCTTCCTGACTGAACTTGCGCTTGAGCTACATTTAATTATTTTACAACTGTATGATTTATAAATACTATATTTCAAAATAGCACTCCTATAAGCAAAGCTCTCTAAGTTTTACTGTACTTTACTCTCAGTAAATAATCAATGTTAACAACTTGATATTCAAGGAGGGATTTGGTAATCCTAAAATCATCATGGTGGCACCAAACATCCTGACCAAATTACGTAAAGTGGTAGCAGTCAAAGTCTATTCTGAATCCAAAGTTACAGGTTAGATATGCTACTGGTTTACACAACAGGAGTTTGGTGTGAGTATCTTACCACAGCATCCTACATCGGACGCGCCCGGAAGCCTGAAGTGAGCTCCGAGGCAGACTGGCACGCAAACTTCCTGCCCCCAGGTAGCATTGAAGACTGGTCGACCTTATTTACGTAATGCTGACGCAGCCTGTGGCTTGCCCCACACAGCGATCACCGACTATGCAGGGCTTTTAAGGGCGCGACTGTCTCTTCCCCACAGTTCGAACGCCAACCATCAGCATTGGCTAAGAGTGCCAGGGATACTACCAGGGAGTTCCTCAGGAAGCCTGACCACAGTCATATATAAAACTTTAATAGATATTATGAGCAGTGGTTTTGTCTGCCTCAGGGCTGTGGAGTTGTTGAAAGCAGTAGCGGCAGGTTGAAGATCTAGACCAGGGATTCCCAAAGTGCGGTGAGCGCACCCCTGGGGGTGCGCGAGCTGCCTCTAGGGGGTGCGCGAGAGGAAAAGTGTAATGGCGTCTGATGGTATAATAATATTAAATATTTAAAAGAAAATGTAATTTTAATTTAAAAAGTGGGATTTTTCACAAAATAAAAACATGAATTATAAAAATCCCCTTTGTAAGATTTAAAATTAAAAATGTACAATTTAATAAATGCACTTGAGCTCCTTCCGGCAGTCTTGCCGCCTGCCGCCAGTGTACACACTAGCCAGCCTAGCTTGTGCAGCTGAAATCGGGGAAACTGTCAGGTGGGACATCTGAAGCTATCAGTCGTAAAAGAGGAGAGGGACAGAGAGAGAGAGAGAGAGGAATTGGAGGCGAGGGGAACGGAGAGTTGCGTTGGGGAGAGACCGGGAGAAGAAATCGAGCCAGAGTCAGAGGAAGATGAGACGGAGGAGACCGAAAAGGAGGAAGGGATAGCACAGACAAATCGGGAGCACATCGGCCCATCGCGGAGTCAAGGTGAAAAAAGAGGAAACGAGAGAGAGCATCAGACTGGGAAAAACAAGAGGAAATATGATGAAAATGATCTGTGTCTGGGCTTCACTTGGATTGGCAACGCAGATTCCCCAAAGCCACAGTGCGTGGTGTGCAGTGAGGTTCTGGCTAACAGCTGTCTGAAGCCCTCTTATTTACGTCGCCACCTGAACACCAAGCATGCCAGTGCAAGTCAAAAGCCCCTTACATTTTTTAATATCGAAATTGGAGGAGTTACAAAACAGCCAAAAACAACTGCAGTCTCATTCATGTGTTGGGTCTATAAATGACGCACTACGGGCTTCATATCTGGTTACAGAATAGAGTGGTCTCGTGTGACGTCACAGTTGTTGCTGTCGGCCATGTTGGAGTACACACAACGAGCACCGTAGCTGGGGAGATCCGCGAGAAGGGCCCGGAGCGCGTCCAGCCTAACAACCGCCTAACCCGATCCCCTCCACCGTTACGCCGTCGACACGACTACGATCACCGCCCCCGACAACCCCCGCCCAGCGACGCCGTGAGGCGCTGAGGACTAGGGCCCCGAGGGTCGGGCCGCGCACCGTGCTTCCAGCGGCGGAGAGAGGTGGGCGGCGGAGTGACTGCTCCCCCAGCCGCGGCTCGAGCCCAGCCTCGCTTCGCACCCCAGCCCGACCGACCCAGCCCTTAGAGCCAATCCTTGTCCCGAAGTTACGGATCTGATTTGCCGACTTCCCTTACCGCCCCTAGGATTGCCGGTGCCGTTCGGCCTACGGCCCATTCGTCGGGAAGGATAAAAGCGGGCCTTTTTCGACCGGGCCTAACGGGCGGAAGGGGCGCCGCTAAAAATCGGGAGGGGTCGGGGTCCCGACGGGCCGGGCGATAGGTCCCGGGTGGGCGGACGGCGGCCCCTTGGGGCCTCCGGTCGCCGAGTTACGATTTTCTAAAGTTTGCGGACCGCGTGCCCGAATGGCACTTTATGATTCGTGACCACTAGGGGGCAAAGGACAAAAACCCACTTGGGAACAAAACTGCCATTCGGGGCCGGCAGTTTGGGCTACGAAGGGCCACTCGGGGACCGTGTCCCCCGAATGGCAGAATGTGCCCCATGTCACCCGGGACCATCAGGGCCATTTGGGGGGCCAAATAGGCAAAATAGGGCCATTTGGGGGCGACGAATCGGACCAAAAGGGCCATTCGATGGCCACCTCCGAGGAGTTCAGGATTGACATTTTAAACTGCCGTATCTCCTCAACCGTTCAATATCTGGCCCTCAAACGTAGATATCTTGGATCAGCGTTAAATTGTACCGGGACAATGTTTCGGGGGCAAAAGTTGCCATTCGGGGTTGGGTGACATGGAATGCCATTCGGGTCAATATGTGCCATTGCCATCGCCACCAAACTTAGTACACACAGTCTGTGGCTTCATATGAACACACACACACACCAAGTTTGGTGGGGCTAGCCCCTCAAATTGTGAAATTTTGGTATATCAGGCAAAGTGAGGCAATGTCATTGAATTTGCCCAAAAATCAAAGTCATCCGATTTGCTTGCAACTTTGCACGCCTGTTTGGCTGGTCCCAGGTATGCCGCCTTATAACTTTCAGCATCCTAGCCCAGAGCCTACTCTAGATATTGTTTGGGAGGAATGGGAAAAACGAGATCCCAGTCAAGTGTATGTGAAATGTCCCTTTCTGAGTCATAATGATAAGCTCCCAAATGGCACTAATTGTCCCGGGGTGCCCCAAAGCCGATAGGGACACTTTATGCCATTTGGGTTCGGATTTGTGGGACACGCGGCCTACATGAGAGCCCCATCAAATGTAGTCGGAACGGCCCTTTTTCTTCACCATATATGGTGTAATTTGATCTAAATGTGCTACAGCCACCAAAATTGGTGCACACAGTCTGTCGCTTCATATGAACACACACACCAAGTTTGGTGCGGCTAGCCCCTCAAATTGTGAAATTTTGGTATCTCAGGCAAAGTGAGGCAATGCCATTGACTTTGCCCAAAAATCAAAGTCATCCGATTTGCTTGCAACTTTGCACACCTGTTTGGCTGGTCCCAGGTATGCCCCCTCCTAACTTTCAGCCTCCTAGCCCAGAGCCTACTCTAGATATTGTTTGGGAGGAATGGGAACAGAAGGGCCGATCGGGTTGGGAGTTTTGGACTAAAACAGACCCCAGTCAAGTGTAGGCGAAATGTCCCTTTTTGAGTCATAAGGATAAGCTCCCAAATGGCACTAATTGTCCCGGGGTGCCCCAAAGCCAATAGGGACACTTTATGCCATTTGGGGTCGGATTTGTGGGACATGCGGCCTACATGAGAGCCCCATCAAATGTAGTCGGAATGGCCCTTTTAAAGACAAATACCCTTATAACTGGAAAAGTGTCATTCCAACTACATTTGATAGGGCTCTCGTTTATGCCAAAAATCCCAACCCGAATGGCACTAATTGTCCCGGGGTGCCCCAAGGCCAATAGGGACACTTTATGCCATTTGGGTTCGGATTTGTGGGACACGCGGCCTACATGAGAGCCCCATCAAATGTAGTCGGAATGGCCCTTTTAAAGACAAATACCCTGATAACTGGAAAAGTGTCATTCCAACTACATTTGATAGGGCTCTCGTTTATGCCAAAAATCCCAACCCGAATGGCACTAATTGTCCCGGGGTGCCCCAAGGCCAATAGGGACACTTTATGCCATTTGGGGTCGGATTTGTGGGACATGCGGCCTACATGAGAGCCCCATCAAATGTAGTCGGAATGGCCCTTTTAAAGACAAATACCCTTATAACTGGAAAAGTGTCATTCCAACTACATTTGATAGGGCTCTCGTTTATGCCAAAAATCCCAACCCGAATGGCACTAATTGTCCCGGGGTGCCCCAAGGCCAATAGGGACACTTTATGCCATTTGGGTTCGGATTTGTGGGACATGCTGCCTACATGAGAGCCCCATCAAATGTAGTCGGAATGGCCCTTTTAAAGACAAATACCCTGATAACTGGAAAAGTGTCATTCCAACTACATTTGATAGGGCTCTCGTTTATGCCAAAAATCCCAACCCGAATGGCACTAATTGTCCCGGGGTGCCCCAAGGCCAATAGGGACACTTTATGCCATTTGGGTTCGGATTTGTGGGACATGCGGCCTACATGAGAGCCCCATCAAATGTAGTCGGAATGGCCCTTTTAAAGACAAATACCCTGATAACTGGAAAAGTGTCATTCCAACTACATTTGATAGGGCTCTCGTTTATGCCAAAAATCCCAACCCGAATGGCACTAATTGTCCCGGGGTGCCCCAAGGCCAATAGGGACACTTTATGCCATTTGGGTTCGGATTTGTGGGACATGCGGCCTACATGAGAGCCCCATCAAATGTAGTCGGAATGGCCCTTTTAAAGACAAATACCCTGATAACTGGAAAAGTGTCATTCCAACTACATTTGATAGGGCTCTCGTTTATGCCAAAAATCCCAACCCGAATGGCACTAATTGTCCCGGGGTGCCCCAAGGCCAATAGGGACACTTTATGCCATTTGGGTTCGGATTTGTGGGACATGCGGCCTACATGAGAGCCCCATCAAATGTAGTCGGAATGGCCCTTTTAAAGACAAATACCCTGATAACTGGAAAAGTGTCATTCCAACTACATTTGATAGGGCTCTCGTTTATGCCAAAAATCCCAACCCGAATGGCACTAATCGTCCCGGGGTGCCCCAAAGCCAATAGGGACACTTCATGCCATTTGGGTTCGGATTTGTGGGACACGCGGCCTACATGAGAGCCCCATCAAATGTAGTCGGAACGGCCCTTTTTCTTCACCATATATGGTGTAATTTGATCTAAATGGGCTACAGCCACGAAACTTGGTACACACAGTCTGTGGCTTCATATGAACACACACACCAAGTTTGGTGCGGCTAGCCCCTCAAATTGTGAAATTTTGGTATATCAGGCAAAGTGAGGCAATGCCATTGACTTTGCCCAAAAATCAAGGTCATCCGATTTGCTTGCAACTTTGCACACCTGTTTGGCTGTTCCCAGGTATGCCCCCTCGTAACTTTCAGCATCCTAGCCCAGAGCCTACTCTAGATATTGTTTGGGAGGAATGGGAACAGAAGGGCCGATCGGGTTGGGAGTTTTGGACTAAAACAGACCCCAGTCAAGTGTAGGCGAAATGTCCCTTTTTGAGTCATAAGGATAAGCTCCCAAATGGCACTAATTGTCCCGGGGTGCCCCAAAGCCTATAGGTACACTTTATGCCATTCGGGGCCGGCAGTTTGGGCTACAAAGGGCCATTCGGGGACCGTGTCCCCCGAATGGCAGAATGTGTCCCATGTCACCCGGGACCATCAGGGCCATTTGGGGGGCCAAATAGGCAAAATAGGGCCATTTGGGGGAGACGAATCGGACCAAAAGGGCCATTCGATGGCCACCTCCGAGGAGTTCAGGATTGACATTTTAAACTGCCGTATCTCCTCAACCGTTCAATATCTCGCCCTCAAACGTAGATATCTTGGATCAGCGTTAAATTGTACCGGGACAATGTTTCGGGGACAAAAGTTGCCATTCGGGGTTGGGTGACATGGAATGCCATTCGGGTCAATATGTGCCATTGCCATCGCCACCAAACTTGGTACACACAGTCTGTGGCTTCATATGAACACACACACCAAGTTTGGTGCGGCTAGCCCCTCAAATTGTGAAATTTTGGTATATCAGGCAAAGTGAGGCAATGCCATTGACTTTGCCCAAAAATCAAAGTCATCCGATTTGCTTGCAACTTTGCACACCTGTTTGGCTGGTCCCAGGTATGCCCCCTCGTAACTTTCAGCATCCTAGCCCAGAGCCTACTCTAGATATTGTTTGGGAGGAATGGGAACAGAAGGGCCGATCGGGTTGGGAGTTTTGGACTAAAACAGACCCCAGTCAAGTGTAGGCGAAATGTCCCTTTTTGAGTCATAAGGATAAGCTCCCAAATGGCACTAATTGTGGGACATGCGGCCTACATGAGAGCCCCATCAAATGTAGTCGGAACGGCCCTTTTACAAGGCCACATACCCTTATAACTGGAAAAGTGTCATTCCAACTACATTTGATAGGGCTCTCGTTTATGCCAAAAATCCCAACCCGAATGGCACTAATCGTCCCGGGGTGCCCCAAAGCCAATAGGGACACTTTATGCCATTTGGGTTCGGATTTGTGGGACATGCGGCCTACATGAGAGTCCCATCAAATGTAGTCGGAACGGCCCTTTTTCTTCACCATATATGGTGTAATTTGATCTAAAGGTGCTACAGCCACCAAACTTGGTACACACAGTCTGTGGCTTCATATGAACACACACACCAAGTTTGGTGCGGCTAGCACCTCCAATTGTGAAAGTTTGATTTCTCAGGCAAAGTGAGGCAATGTCATTGAATTTGCCCAAAAATCAAAGTCATCCGATTTGCTTGAAACTTTGCACACCTGTTTGGCTGGTCCCAGGTATGCCGCCTTATAACTTTCAGCCTCCTAGCCCAGAGCCTATTCTAGATATTGTTTGGGAGGACTGGGAACAGAAGGGCCGATCCGGTTGGGATTTTTGGGCTAAAAGAGACCTCAGTCAAGTGTTGGCGAAATGTCCCTTTTTGAGTCATAAGGATAAGCTCCCAAATGGCACTAATTGTGGGACATGCGGCCTACATGAGAGCCCCATCAAATGTAGTCGGAACGGCCCTTTTACAAGGCCACATACCCTTATAACTGGAAAAGTGTCATTCCAACTACATTTGATAGGGCTCTCGTTTATGCCAAAAATCCCAACCCGAATGGCACTAATTGTCCCGGGGTGCCCCAAAGCCAATAGGGACACTTTATGCCATTTGGGTTCGGATTTGTGGGACACGCGGCCTACATGAGAGCCCCATCAAATGTAGTCTGAATGGCCCTTTTAAAGACAAATACCCTTATAACTGGAAAAGTGTCATTCCAACTACATTTGACAGGGCTCTCGTTTATGCCAAAAATCCCAACCCGAATGGCAGCAATTGCTGTCATTTTTATTTAATACCTTATTTGTGGAATAAGCAGGACATTGATTGATAGTAAAAATATAGATTTTTATTTATACTATCATATAAAAGTATAACAAAACATAATCAGAACAATCACAATTTAAAATTTAACATTATCTATAATATAAAAGTATCACAAAACATAATCAGAACAATCACAATTTAAAATTTAACATTATCTATAATATAAAAGTATCACAAAACATAATCAGAACAATCACAATTTAAAATTTAACATTATCTACCAAAACAAACAGAACAATGTGAACAATCTAACCACGTGTGTGTGTGACTGGTATTATTCCTTTTTGGGGGTGTTAAGCAGGGTTGACCGCTTCGCTTGTGACCTCGTGACCCGCTGTCTGGCCCTCTCAGCAACTTCCCTGGCACACTTAACCAACGGGCTCAATTTGATAAATGGCGACATGTGTCCCTGGGCCTTCTTCTTTGGAGTCTGTTGAAGAAGCACAAAGAAAAATACATTGATTATTAGAGGTTTGTTTTTCACACAACTGTCATGTAGTTTATTAAACAACATATCTTTACGTACACTTTCCAACTTGCGGGTGAAGGCCTCCTCCTCGATGATGTTGTCTATCTCATCTTCCAAGCAGGAGCTGCCCGACTCCTGGTAGGGCACCTGGGTCTCGTCCTCGGTCTCATCGGTGTCCTCATCGGTGTCCTCATCGGTCTCATCGGCCTTCCTTCTTTGTGTGCCTGCCTCGCTTGCAGCATTGTCAGGGGATGGCTCGAGGACAGCCTCGAACATGGTCCTCAGGCCTTTGACCTGCTCCTTGTCCAGGGTCAATGCATAGAATCGATCTGCTATGGCGGTGGAGTGGCACATCAGCTTTGCCAGCTCGTCCCGCACTTCCTTGTTGTGGTAGTTCTTGACCTGGAAACAGTAAAGAAGAGGAGCACAAAATGTTTTTACTTGTTAGTAAAGCCAGCCAAGTATTGTTGTAATAAAGCACCATGGGGACAGTGACTGAAAAAATAAACGTACATGTCCAGAGACCGCAGTCCGCAGGTCGGTGAAGGTGGGCCTCCCAGGCAGACCCATCTCCACCCACGCCGTCTGCATATACCGAACCATGTTCTTTACTGGCCCATGGCCAGCCGTGATGAAAACCAGGTCATTTGTTGGCTTGCACATGGTGCGCAGCTTGATCCATTTCTCCAACCAGGAGAACTCGAGCGAAGTGAGGTACAGCTGGGCCGCCCCAAAAGCCCGGCTGGTTTTGTGCTCGTCAATCTGCAATACACAGAAAACAACATCAAACATTGAACATAAACTACACACAGTTGATGAGGCACTTGAGTGTAGAACCTGGTACATACAGAAATGATGTGGCCGTCGCCGACTCCATCCTCCTTGGCCCTCGTGACCTCCGCCACCGTCATATTCGTCAAGACGCCCGGCCGATGGCCGTACAGGGAGCACACCATTGCCGTAAAATAGCCGTAGAAGGTGTAACGGAGGGAGGGGTTGTTGCTGCTTTCCATTTCATCTGAGGACAGGGCAAAAGAGAGAAGAAAACACAGCACCTTCAGCACATTGGAGAGACACAGGTTGATTTCCATCTATATCTCTGTATCGTGCGTTCGGATATGCCAACTGTCTTACCCAGTATCATCGGGATCTTCACTCTGGCCAGCTGCTGGCACTGGCGGAGGGAGTCTCTGGAGACGATGCGTTTCATTTTGTCAGCCTTCACCTTTTGCTGGTGTAGCAACACTGGACGGCCCAGGTCATTCACGATGGCGTCTACTGCCCTGACCACCGCCGTGATCTCTGTCTTGGAGAGCCTGCAGAACTGGGCAGGGGTCGCTGCGAAGTAAGCTATGAATTGTTTGATGTTGCGCATATAGAAATTGGCGGTGGTCACCGCCTTCCCCCTCTTCTCTATGTGGCCAGCGTATCTGCAGAAAGAAACACTGTGATTTATTCGCTGTTCACATCAGTCTTGTGTCATAAGCGCTCAATTTGCATGGGAAAACAAGGCTTACCTCTTGATCCCCTCCATGTCATAGAGGAACCTCCAGGTAGCAATTCTCGTCTTGCCCCGGGACATATAATAAAGGAATGACCTCACCCTGGAGGACTTGGACAGGGCGTTGTCCTTCTTTTTGGTGTTGGCACGCGACCCCTCGTGAAACCTCCTATATTCCTCCAGGTAGGCAACTGTGATGAGAAATTCAAAACAATTTTGTTTTTAATTTAACATTGATATAGAATCTTAAACCACACACACACACACACACACACACAGAATGTACTTTTTCTTCTTACCAATCGACTCTGGAAGAGGGAGGTTCCGCATTCCTGGGCCTCTCCCGCTGCCCCTGAATGCAGAGATTTTGGCTTTCGCCGTCTTCTGCTGCTGTGTGGCAGGTATCGGTGTATTGCTGGGCCCCGCCTCCTCCTCAACCACCTCCCCCTCCTCAACCACCTCCTCCTCCTCCTCAACCACCTCCCCCTCCTCAACCACCTCCTCCTCCTCCTCAACCACCTCCACCTCCTCAACCACCTCCCCCTCCTCAACCACCTCCTCCTCCTCCTCAACCACCTCCACCTCCTCCTCCTCAACCACCTCCTCCTCCTCAACCACCTGCGCCTCCGGCATCTCCTCCCCTGGAGCTGGCCCGGCATCAGCTACTACTGGCCTCTGCTGAGAAATACAGAGGGTATAATTACTATTGTTATTTTGACAACCAGTTTGATGCTTCTCATCTTCCAGCCAGCCGCACTCACTGTGCTTGTTGCCCGATGTCGCTTGCTGAGCCGCTGGCTGAGCTTCAGCGATTGCATCAGCTCGAGCTCCACTCGCCCCAGCCTCTTCTTCAGCTGAGCCATCTCTTCGCGCCTTTGAAGGCACTTAGGTTTGACACAAGGCTCCTCCTCCTCTTCCTCCACCTCCTCCTCTCTGAGCAGGTGCTCGTCAATATCCTCCGGCTCCAGGTCCAGCATTGTCACCATAGGAATCGCCGGGTTCGATTCCCGTAGCTTTCCCAGCAGCTTGACACTGGCCGCATAACGTGCGGTACTTAGCTGGTTCTTGACGCCGTCCTTGTCCATCTCCGGGTGGCCCTGGTGCAGGTGCTTATCCAGTCTTGAGCTGTTGTAGCGACAGCCCAAGACTGGACACTTTTCAAAACGGATGTTGACCCTTCCCGTTGAGAGGGCCAGCAGTATTTTTCGCTCCTCCTGGTTCATCACATAGTGCCCCCTTTTCAGGTGGTGGGGCATGGCTGCATATATCCTCGAGCATAGCGGGCAAGCGGCCACAACCTTTGTTCTCGTCATCTGAAAGATAAAGTAAGGCAAAAGAAAGAAAGGTATTTAAAAAAACTACTTCGAAAAATAAATACTTTGGAAAATACTTTGAAGAATAAATAATACTTTAAAAATGAATACTTTCTTGAAAAAATTAATATATTCACCAAAAATAAGCTTCATTGACAATATTAAACTTATTTAAAACAAATTTAAATAACAAATCAATCATTTAATTCATGTTTAAATATAAACTATACTTTAACGATATTTTAGCAGTTTAACTTGGACTTATATCACACCTAAATCCGTTAGTTAATGTATGATCAACAGTGAAGCCTCCATGTAAAGCACAAAATGGCGGCCGCCACAAGCCCACATGGCACACATGTGGCAGTTGAATTACAGCCGCCTATGTAATTACATGTTTAAACTCTTAATGACTTCACTTCTACTTAATTAACAAACAATAAGCACATAATCAGCCCAGGCATTTAGACATTTAGCCATGAAATTATCAGAGGATGGGAGCAGATGGCATTCATACTTACCCTGTCAGCAGTCTGCTCTGAAATGAGGTGACCTGTGTTTTCATCCAAGCCTGCAGGTCAAGCTCTGTTCTGATTGGTTGAAGGTGTGTTCAGGTGAAATCCGTTTTCTCGGGATTACATTAAATACCTTTATATCTCCACAACCCTTTGGGCTAGGACGCTATAATTTTCAGAATAATTCAACCATGTCCCATAGATTACATGTTAGAGTGAATATCAAAGGTAAACTCCATACACTTTCTGCGTAGTTAATTACGGAGTTTTTACCATATTATAACTTAAGGTATACCTTATTACCTAATACCCATAGAACAAGTCATCCGATTTGCTAGAAACTTGAATCAGGTTGGGATTTTTGGACTAAACTTAACCCCAGTCAAGTGTAGGCGAAATGTCCCTTTCTGAGCCATAAGGATAAGGCCTTTTCATGACACTTATGTTCTGACATGGCCTTTTCTCTCAAAATGTACACTTTAATTCAAAGTAGAGATTTGATTCCTTGTCTCCTTTAAAGAGGGGCTCGTCACCATGACACACCTATAATCTGGGCCTCGTAGCTGCAAGTTAAGGTCCCCAAAACAGCCACAAAGGGCTTAATTGGTTCCTTATAAATTAATTTTTTGGCATATGCAAGAATGGCTATAATTTCTCCAATATGGGTCCTAGAACCCCCAGATTGTTCACACACATTGTGGACTAGGCCTAGAATAAGGTCACCTGAAAAAAATCCCTCTAAATTATCTAGAACTGATTTTTGCCTGTACCAAACTCAGACTTCAGCATGGGGTGCACGTCCCTAAGTTGTACACCCTGTCGTATTGTTGATCAGATCAGATCAACTTTTACTTCTGAAGATGTCAGAGCCCTGCTTTTTTAATATGTTGTAGACAGGCCCCAATGGGGCACATTCAAGTTGGATGGGACTCTCTAGCACTTAGCATGCCTGCGCGGGAAGAGGGACAGTTGACCTACATTTGAATGGGGCATTTTGTAGGTTAAAATGAATGGAAAGTGATTACCCAAACGGCCCATCCTTCAACTAGTCATAACTTCTCACAACGTGGTTGAATTTCATGGGAGATTGCATGGCAACATTCCCCTTGATGACTTGAATGGGAAAATGGTGCAATAGAACCTGCAGACCCTCTGGAAAGCTATCTTCTGTTAGCAACGTGCTAATGCTATAAAACCAATCAATCCTAGTAGAGTGTTCAATTTTGTCCAAGAATTGTCAATTATATATCAAAAATGTCATTTATTCGTGTTTTTAGGGGCCGGAAAATATCTCCTGCCGACCCCAAAGAGTGAAAACTGACCTTGATTCTGATGAATCCCAAATGGCCCATTTTCCAAAAAGGGACATTCCGACTACATTTGAATGGAAAGTATTGATTTCATAACTTTTTGACTCAATTCTGCCTAAAGACACCTAGAAAACAATGGGCATATATATGGCAATATATATGGCATTTTTCTTCATTTTAAAATTATTTGGCCTAATTACCCCAGAAAGCAATGGGCTAGGACCCTGGAAATTGAAAGGTCAGTCGACCTTTGGCCAATGACCATGTGGTATGAAAATCAAGGGGAAATTCCAAACACTTTTCCCATAGTGAATTATGGATTTCTCACCGAACTCGGCCCAAATTCCCATAGAAAGCAATGGGCTAGGACCCTGAAAATGTAAATGTCAGTCGAGCTATGGCCGATGACCATGTGGTATGAAAATCAAGCGGAAATTCCATACACTTTCTGAGATGGTACACTTTCTGCTATGGTAAATTACGTACACGTAAAAATTACAGCCTTTTGACTCAATTCTGCCTAAAGACACCTAGAAAACAATGGGCTAGGAGGCTGAAAATTTCACAGTAAGTCAACCGTTGGCCCAACATTAAATGGTGTGAATATCAACGGGAAATTCTGTGCAGTTTTCCCACAGTGATTCATGGCATTTTGCATTTATTTGGCTTAAATAGACGTTCAGTTAATACCCCTAGAAAGCAATGGGCTAGCACGCTGACATTTTCACAGTCAGTCGACCCTTGGCCACAAGCCACGTGGTATGAAAATCAATGGGAAATTCGGTAGACTTTTCCCGTAGTAATATATGGCATTTTTCTTCATTTTAAAATCATTTGGCCAAATTACCCCAGAAAGCAATGGGCTAGGACCCTGAAAATTGAAAGGTCAGTCGACCTTTGGCCAATGACCATGTGGTATGAAAATCAAGGGGAAATTCCAAACACTTTTCCCATAGTGAATTATGGATTTCTCACCGAACTCGGCCCAAATTCCCATAGAAAGCAATGGGCTAGGACCCTGAAAATGTAAATGTCAGTCGAGCTATGGCCGATGACCATGTGGTATGAAAATCAAGCGGAAATTCCATACACTTTCTGAGATGGTACACTTTCTGCTATGGTAAATTACGTACACGTAAAAATTACAGCCTTTTGACTCAATTCTGCCTAAAGACACCTAGAAAACAATGGGCTAGGAGGCTGAAAATTTCACAGTAAGTCAACCGTTGGCCCAACATTAAATGGTGTGAATATCAACGGGAAATTCTGTGCAGTTTTCCCACAGTGATTCATGGCATTTTGCATTTATTTGGCTTAAATAGACGTTCAGTTAATACCCCTAGAAAGCAATGGGCTAGCACGCTGACATTTTCACAGTCAGTCGACCCTTGGCCACAAACCACGTGGTATGAAAATCAATGGGAAATTCGGTAGACTTTTCCCGTAGTAATATATGGCATTTTTCTTCATTTTAAAAGTATTTGGCCTAATTACCCCAGAAAGCAATGGGCTAGGACCCTGAAAATTGAAAGGTCAGTCGACCTTTGGCCAATGACCATGTGGTATGAAAATCAAGGGGAAATTCCAAACACTTTTCCCATAGGATTTCTCTACCCAGATGACACTTATGTTCCGACATGGCCTTTTCTCTCAAAATGTACACTTTAATTCAAAGTAGAGATTTGATTCCTTTTCTCCTTTAAAGAGGGGCTCATCACCATGACACACCTATAATCTGGGCCTCGTAGCTGCAAGTTAAGGTCCCCAAAACAGCCACAAAGGGCTTAATTGGTTCCTTATAAATTAATTTTTTGGCATATGCAAGAATGGCCATAATTTCTCCAATATGGGTCCTAGAACCCCCAGATTGTTCACACACATTGTTGACTAGGCCTACAATAAGCTCACCTGAAAAAAATCCCTCTTAATTATCTAGAACTGATTTTTGCCTGTACCAAACTCAGACTTCAGCATGGGGTGCACGTCCCTAAGTTGTACACCCTGTCGTATTGTTGATCAGATCAGATCAACTTTTACTTCTGAAGATGTCAGAGCCCTGCTTTTTTAATATGTTGTAGACAGGCCCCAATGGGGCACATTCAAGTTGGATGGGACTCTCTAGCACTTAGCATGCCTGCGCGGGAAGAGGGACAGTTGACCTACATTTGAATGGGGCATTTTGTAGGTTAAAATGAATGGAAAGTGATTACCCAAACGGCCCATCTTCAACTAGTCATAACTTCTCACAACGTGGTTGAATTTCATGGGAGATTGCATGACAACATTCCCCTTGATGACTTGAATGAGCACATGGAGCAGCAAATCTGCAGATCCTCTGGAAAGCTATCTTCTGTTAGCAACATGCTAATGACTTTAATCCAATTGGACCTTGAAGAGGGTCCTCTTGTGTCCATCATATGTCAATTATGGAATGATAAGCCAGTTACAAGTGTTTTTATTGCACCCAACAGAAACAGCAACATGTACACATCATTAACAGTCTTTTAATTCATTAAAAATACTTTAAAGCAAGATAGAGGAATACATTCTTTTTTTAAATTAAGAGAGGGTCATGTAGGTTAAATGATCCAAATCTAGAGGTCGTAGGTCCAAGTTAAGGTGCCCAAAAACAGGATCAGGGGCCGAAATTGGTGCAATTTGTGCAATGTGTAAAAATTGACCATAATTCGGGTAAAGAAGGTTGAAACTGCCTGAATTTTGCACCACACACTCCCTCCGATGACTCGAGTCAGCATGCCAAAGGAGAAGTCTGTAGCCCTTTGGGAAGTTTTTTGGGAAGTTTTTTTGTTTTTTTCAGGAACATTCCGACATGTTTGTGGCATCATATGGTGATACCTGATCCGTTTCCATGTTTTCCAAGGCTTTGGACCCGAAAGGCAGAAAACGCCCCATTTGGGACATGCCCCGCCCATTTCCATGTTTGGGAGGTTGACCGGTCCACTCCCCATCCATTTCCATGGTTTGTACCAGAAAGGCACAAATCGCCCCATTTGGGACATGCCCCGCCCATTTCCATGTTTGGGAGCTTGACCGGTCCACTCCCCATCCATTTCCATGGTTTGTACCCGAAAGGCACAAATCGCCCCATTTGGGACATGCCCCGCCCATTTCCATGTTTGGGAGGTTGACCGGTCCACTCCCCATCCATTTCCATGGTTTGCACCCGAAAGGCACAAATCGCCCCATTTGGGACATGCCCCGCCCATTTCCATGTTTGGGAGGTTGACCGGTCCACTCCCCATCCATTTCCATGGTTTGCACCCGAAAGGCACAAATCGCCCCATTTGGGACATGCCCCGCCCATTTCCATGTTTGGGAGATTGACCGGTCCAATCCCCATCCGTTTCCACCCGACCGGTCCATTCCCCGTCCATTTCGACCCGAAAGGCACAAAACACCCTTTTGGGCCTGGCCCCTCCCATTCCCATACATTTGGTCATCCACTGGTCAGAAGCGCCCTCTATAGGATTTTAACACTGACTACACATCTGCCCCTCAACGGCCCATCTGTTCCACAAATGCCCAATGCAATGTAGTCCGTCTGGCCGGAACATTGTCACCGTGTCACAAAAGGGCCGGTGGCCCACAAAGCCCCATGTTAAATTTTGCCATAAAGCCCAAATTCCCTTACCGCCCTTGATCTAACATGCCAGAGGCTGTTCACCTTGGAGACCTGCTGCGGATACGGGAACAGCCTGGCGCGAGATTTACACCTTCTCCCCCGGATTTTCAAGGGCCAATGAGAGCTCACCGGACGCCGCCGGAACCGTGACGCTTTCCAGGGCACGGGCCCCTCTCTCGGGGCGAACCCATTCCAGGGGGCCCTGCCCTTCACAAAGAAAAGAGAACTCTCCCCGGGGCTCCTGCTAGCTTCTCCGGGATCGTTTGCGTTGCCTAACTGGGCGCCTCGCAGCGCCTATCTCCGCTACTCCAGATTCGTGAGCAAACTGTTCTCTCATTGGTCAGATTTTATAGGCTCTGTTGCTATTTTTATTTTTTTTTTTTAGGGGGGGGGTGGTGCGCGAACCCGTTCGGGAAGTAGAAGGGGGTGCGCGGCCTAAAAAGTTTGGGAACCGCTGATCTAGACGATGGCATGTGGGCACCGGATGTGATGATGAGTGGGGAAGAGGGTCACATCGATTCTGAAATGACAACTGACTGCAGAGAAGAGAACAGGTCTTTAAAGTTTGACGGGAAACATATGATTGGCTGAGGGAGGCCGTGGCGAAATTGCCCACTGTCAGCTGATGGAGTAGGAGCCAGAGAGAGTTGTGAGTGAACGAGAGCATACAAACACTGTCCTAATAAACATTCAAACATTTCATAACGTTGGCCTTGATATTACATTGATATCTGCTTCCTCACACAGACTGATAACTCTTGCATTAACTGCGGTGATTTCTAATTTATTATAGTTCAAGGGTGGGCATGAGGTTGGCCACTTCCTGACAGAGATAAGATGTAGTGACAGACCTTTTCTTTTGTTGAGGAAGCAGCCTAAACTCAATGGAATTGACTGCATGCCTTTGGTTGGTTGTTCAGTTGTCTGCAGCATTGAGAATTATTTAAGGATCTTATTAAAGGTGCAACAGCTCCATCGCAAGTCACGCAAAGAGACGGCAGTCTATAGTGGGTCTACCCGTTACAATTAGCTTTCTGTCCATATACTGTAACTGCATTATAACAACACTTTCCTCTTCTTGTTTTACCTTCTAAACTTACGTACAACAAAAGAGTGTTTTTTTGTCAAAGTAAATAGTGATGATGAGCATTAGTTAAAATCTTTTTTCCGCTTACATCAGACTAAGGGAAGTGGAGGTTTGTATGGGGCCAACAATTGACTTGTTTTCATGTCCTGTATGAAAAGAAGTCAATGTAAAGCTCACATCTTAGTCAACCTAAGTTGGAAGTTAATTTTGAATCGACACTATGCTCGCGGCGAGTGGGAACTGACATCCGGGTACATTCCAAGGCTCCTAATTGTCATTTCCTCGATCCTCGCTTCAACCGGAAGTTGTTCTGCTCCGACATTTTGACAGCCGTCCCAGAGCTCTTATTGAGCGAGGATGGAGGAGCGAGGATGGAGGAGCGAGGAGGGAGCCATGAGCAAGGACGCATGAGAACAGCCTTCCAGGAAGTGTTTTAACGCCCGACACGCCTCCTCATTGTTCATCAGTTATGTGATCAGACTGATCAGATTTTTCTCAACGTCATTGGAGTTTCATACCAGAGTGAAGACAGAAGTTTTATATTTGATTAGTTCTCTGATTCACCGTCTGGTTTAAATAAATGTTCAATGTAGTCTGAACAACAAAACGACCACAAACAACTGCATTTAGTAGAACGATTTGTGTTTTCATGATCTGATATTTCCCTCAATAACTTTCATTGTTGATACAATTAAAGTCAGAGAGAGCTTTTTACATCATTTCATTCAGTCACGTGAGGCTGATCATTCCTGAGTGTCGGGTTTGATGAGTTATATCATTTTTAACCTGAAACATGGAGCCTAATAAATTAATTCCAGTATTCAAGAGAAACCATAATCATATTCTTGAATGTATTTGAGGATGCTGATTTGCTAAATTGTATGTCATATATTCATATCTTTAATCAGCAATTGGCTAAACTGCTTCATAGACCCGCCTCCTGTGGGAGATTTTTCCACATCCACAGACATGCAGACAGGCGGAGAGGATGTGCAGGAAAAGCACATATTTTGCGCAGATATCATATTTTACACATATTACTGGGTGCATTCCATATTTCAAAAAGACAAATATTGACTATTTGTTATTATTATTTTAATTTTTGTGGCTGAGGGGGGGCGGCGCACTAGTGCCCTCTATTGGCCAGCCCCCACTGACTGTAGGTATTATAGATAATGTAGGAATACCAAAATTCTGGAAATGGTGGGCTTATGACTAAGAAGTTAGAAAGTATACATCTTCATCTGCCTCTAGGGGGTGCGCGAGAGGAAAAGTGTAATGGCGGTCTGGTGGTTTAATAATATTAAATATTAAAAAAAAATGTAATTTTAATTAAAAAAGTGGGATTTTTCACAAAATAAAAACATTATAAAAATCCCCTTTGTAAGATTTAAAATTAAAAACGTGCAAATTAATAAATGCACTTGAGCTCCTTCAGGCAGTCTTGCCGCCTGCCGCCAGTCGTACACACTAGCCAGCCTAGCTTGTGCAGCTAATGTCAGCTAACAGCGAACTTCATGCATTCAGCAACATTCATTTAAATATCTAAACTGGCTGAAATCGGGGAAACTGTCAGGTGGGACATCTGAAGCTATAGAGAGAGAGAGAGAGAGAGAGAGAGAGAGAGAGAGAGAGAGAGAGAGAGAGAGAGAGAGAGAGAGAGAGAGAGAGAGAGAGAGAGAGAGAGAGAGAGAGAGAGAGAGAGAGAGAGAGAGAGAGAGAGAGAGAGAGAGAGAGAGGAATCGGAGGCGAACGGAAAGGTGCGTTGGGGAGAGACCGGGAGAAGAAATCGAGTCAGAGGAAGATGAGACGGAGGAGACCGAAAAGGAAGAAGGGATAGCACAGACAAACGGGGAGCACATCGGCCCATCGCGGAGTCAAGGTGAAAGAAGAGGAAACGAGAGAGCATCAGAGTGGGAAAAAAAAGAGGAAATATGATGAAAAGTATGTGTCTGGGCTTCACTTGGATTGGCAACGCAGATTCCCAAAAGCCACAGTGCGTGGTGTGCAGCGAGGTTCTGGCTAACAGCTGTCTGAAGCCCTCTTATTTACATCGCCACCTGAACACCAAGCATGCCAGTGCAAGTCAAAAGCCCCCTACATTTTTATATCAAAATTGGAGGAGTTACAAAATAGCCAAAAACAACTGCAGTCTCATTCATGTGTTGGGTCTATAAAACACGCACTGCGGGCTTCATATCTGGCCACAGAATAGCAAGAAAGGGACTACCGCACACAATCGCCGAAGACGTGTGCTTGCCAGCTGCCAGAGAGATGGTGGAATGTATGATTGGAGAGAGAGAAGCAAAAAAGTTGGACATGATCCCGGTGTCCAACAACACTTTGTCGCGCCGCATCGATGCTTTGTCCGAAGACATCCTGGCTACATTAGTCGGTCATTAATTGTAAATTAAATGTGATAATCTGCCTCTGAGCCTGTGCGTGTGTCCATCCGTATTGCTCTTTAAAAGTGACGCCTTGTGTAACTGAAATTTATTGAAACTTTGTTGCAGTGTTTCAGGGCGTTTTCACACCTTCAGTTCGTTTGCTTTGTTCTGATTCAGGGATTAATATGATACAATGTTGCAGTTGCCCCTTTGTTCGGTTTGTGTTCACACTGCAACATTTAACAGCGGACTAAATCTTGTAAACAAACGCCACGCGCGAGCAAACTGTTCTCTCATTGGTCCGATTTTTATGCGATTTTTATTTTTAGGCTCTGTTGCTTTTTTTTTTTTTTTTTTTTAAGGGGGGGTGGGGTGCGCGAACCCGGTCGGGAGGTAGAAGGGGGTGCGCGGCCTAAAAAGTTTGGGAACCGCTGTAGTAAAGTAAACACTTGAATGTGTGTTTTGATGTTTTCTTTCCACTAGTTTAAAAGAAGGCGTGTTATGGAAGCAAAATAGATCTCAAAATTGATAAGTATGTGAAACACTGTACGTGAAACACCAAGGATTAGAGCGGGTTATTCCTGTATTTTATGGTAAAATCATTTAGAAATCAGTCTTTTATTTACTTATTTTTCCACTTGTCATGCGTGTGACTGGCTGAGCATCACAAATCCAACATATGAACTCATCGGCCTCTACATCAGCACTGATTAAAGCGTCATATGGAAGTTATGTAGATTGTGAAATAATTGCGCGGCAAGTGTGACAGAGAGACAACCCAAAGACCCTCTGTCTCGGTAAACAGCGTTGTTCTCGCTGAATTCACACAGCAGAATTTCATCTACAAGAGTGAAACGCATCCATAATTCATAATGAGTTTCCCTCTGATGCCACATAATCAGTTTTTCAGACACATTTCATTGGAGAAATCAAACATTCAGACAGTCAGCAGCAACTCGCACAATGACACAAATTGCGTCTCTGCTTTGTTGTGTGCATGATACACATGTAGCCTTGCAGTGTGCATGTGCACAGCGTGTACTTGCATGTGCAGAGCGGTAATTGCTTCATGTGTTGGTGCTCACGGGCTGTGTAAGCCAATATGAAAGACTCTGGGTTGTTTGCTCGTCAAACACAAGAAGGTCGAGCAGCTGCTGGCAACAACAAGGCCGTATTCATTGGCTGTTTACTGATTATCCACGTCCGACAGTTTGTTCCATTTACAATGATATCACGATAGAGTTGTATCAGTCTACAACATATGTCAGTGTGCTGTCACATCGTGCATGGCTGCCGGGACTGCATTTGGTCAGACAGATTGAAAAGGTAATTTGTAATATCTCTTTCCAGTTGCCCCCTTTGGAAAGGGTGAGTAAAGGTTCAGTTTGCCCAAATGACTTAAAATTGCCTGCTGAGATTTGAGATTTTGACTTTGGACCCAGTTTTTAAAGGAAAATACTCCCTCTCTGGTAGAAAGTAGTTGGAGAGAAAAGCGTTCCCTGCAAGGTCTGTAGATTATGCAGCGTAACAGGAACTGTACTTACTTATGCTTCAAGTAATATTCTGGAGGATTTTTCATTCAAATGTCTGTTTAGTCACTATCTATTGCTGAATGAGGTAACGTAAGTATTGCATTATTTATAAATTTGGCAACAATCCTGGAAAAAAAAAGATGAACATTCCAAAACTGAACATTTCCTACTGCACCTTCACATTAAAAGCATTTAATGGGTGAAACACTTTCATCGTGAAGTAGTCACAGGAGATATGTGTTTTTCAGTGAGCTTGACACTGCGGTCTGTAAAATAATACAATGGTCATTTTTGGAATTTTTTGACACTGCACTCCACCCAATAGCCGACAAATGCAAAAATCTCCCAAGGGTCAAAACTTTTAGATACCAAATCACGGCATGGATTTTCCTATGGTGTCTTCATGTGGTATTTTGCAGGGTTTTTTGATCATTCATCAATTTTTGAATTGTCAAAAATCCTTAAATTTAGCACCAAACCTGTGCAACAACTGGTATTAACCTGAAAATGGCAACTTATGAGACACAAGTGAGCATAGTAATGGCCATCATACACTTTCATCATAATGTTATTGCTCTTTTAAACTTTCAGAATTGTTTTAATTAAATCAATATATATTATTCTGATTTAATGCTCGAAGGACTTGACACAAAGTGCTGCGCTGCATCTCAAAGTAATCGTCAGATGATGAACACCACTTCTGTGTTGAACTGCTATCTCCCCAAAAGGATTTCAAGCAAATTGTAATTAAAGCCTACATGGGTCTTTGAAAGGTTTTTTAAAATTGTTATATGGCTTGGTTCCATGTAATGCACAACAGTGTAACAAAGTTCATTGCAGTAAACATTTTGATTATTTGTACATAGAATGTAAAATAAAGTGCACAACAAAAGGATAACAGTACTATAAACAAGTATGATGAAGTGTAATGTTAAAAGTGTGTTTAAATAAAGAAACATAGAAGGGATATGCAGGGGAGTGACCGGTAAGAAATTGTCCTGGGATGACAGAGCAGTGGGGTCCCGGGCTTTGTTGATGAGCCCGACTGAAGACGGGAAGAAACTGTTCATGTGGCGTGAGGTCTCGGTCCTGATGGAAGGGGCTCGAACAGTTTGTGTCCAGGGTGAGAGGGGTCGGCTACAATCTTTCTTGCTGGCTTCATGGTCCTTGTTTGAACAAATCTTGGAGGGACGGCAGATTGCAGCCAATCACCCTCTCGGCAGAGCGAATGATGCGCTGCAGTCTGCCCTTATCCTTGGCAGTGGCTGCAGCGTACCAGACGGTGATGGAGGAGCAGAGGATGGACATATAAAATGAGTTGGTGAACATTACAATTAAAAAGACTTCCTGGAAAATGCCATTTCCAACCGAAGTATTACTTCTTGGCACAAAAGCGCACCAACCTGCCTCAGTCTGGACCTTTTTCCCTTACAAATTTGAATAGCTCACCCCCGAGGCACCTTTTTAAATTTGGAACCGGACAATTATTTGAAAATTACGTCCATTAAAAGTGACAGTCTGTTCAATGGCTGTGTCACAAAATGTTGCGTGAACGCTGTACGGGAGCTGAAAACACACAGCAGTCATTTTAAGGGCACTTGTGAACTGTTTTCTCTCGGCTAGATTGGAGCCAGCACCGTTCCCCATACCACATCTCCCTTTTTCAGAAGCTTGATAAAATGTAGTGAGATGCTAATGCCCTTTAAAGTGCTGAATTGTGGTGAGTGTCAATCAATAGCTCCACATTGCAGTCCAGACCAATTAAACTTGCTCCATCTTGCTGAGGTTACATTGAGAATCATACTCGCTCTGAGTTCCCCAGGTGACATTTCAAAGTAAAACCTCTTCCCCCTGTCAAGAGTTATGGTGAAGGTATCACATGTAGCCAACAGCAGTTCAAAACATTTCCATCTCCAAGCTGCTCTACACAGTTCGTAACCTCGCTGTGTTTTATTCAACTGTGCTCTCTTTGTGTATTATGGTGTCATAGTAATATTGAAAGCATTTTTCCCCCTGTCTCTTAGCTAAATAGCAATGTTTATTTATAGATTTCACATGAACTGAATGGCTTGCTCGTATGCAATTATCTCAGCCCCCACAGGCTATTGTAAAACACTAAATGATTTCTAAATTGTGTTCTATTTACAAGGGAGCATTTATCATGTTAAAAGGATTTCCTCCCCTCCATTCTACCCCAATATAATGTATATTTTGAGTTTAGGCGTTCTCTTACAATGATGTCTCGTTCACTTCCTAACTCCTCTGCCACAAAATGTACAATGCTTCCCATAAGCACGCCACGAGTAGCTGTTTCATGAAAAGGTGGTTTGCCTTCTGTGAGCAGATGTCCGGCTGCATTTCCATTACGGACCCCAGTGGGCCTCTGACACCTTCTTCATCAACGTCCTTTTCTCCCAAACCCTGGGTTTCTATAAAGGACAGACTCATCTCTTCTGCTTCCCAGTGAAGGTTATTCACTGTTTTTATGTGGCAGTTATTCACAGAGTCAGTGATTCAGCAAAAATGGTGGAATAAAATGGTAGTAACTTACACCGCCTTTCAGCGTTCAAAATACTTCCCCCGGTGCCATAATATTAAAGGTTAACTTTGATCATGTCATCTTCAGACTTCTCACCAGCATGGCCGCCGCCTGAATCCCACAACGCACCCCGTTTTCATGATGATGTCGACAGTCATCCAAGTAATCATTTACTACTGGGTGTCTGCACACCTCCTTGCTGGAAGACAAGGGATTCAGAAATGGAGTCATTAGAAGATGAAGAGCTTACCTTTCTCAGGGAGACAGGCTAGCCTTTGAGGGGGACAGTCCCATCCGTCATTGTTCACGTCCAGAATATTGTAACCTCAAACGGGTGTTATGGACAGAAACTGTAGCAGTATATCTTCAGATGCTAGTGTTTGCACTGGCTGTCTGCATGCTTTTATTCAGCATTAATTGCTTATGTTGTAAATTAGTTTTTTCATCCTCTGTTTAGCTGCTTTATGTCTAGTCCTGTTCTGATTTCACATCTTTTCGACTTCATTGGTATTTTAATGAATACTTTAAACATCTGGTCAGGTGGCACAAAATATGAAATTTGGCAATTTTGCTAACATTGGCACATTAACGTTGATGTTGATAAATGCACATTGTCCCCTGTAAAATGGGAAAGCACGGTAGTAGTTTGGCAGAAACTGAACACAAGAGCTGCAGACTTGAGACTTGATTACCTAATGACTTGACTTGAGACTGAGGCCTTGTATGGCCTAAACTTGGTCTCAGTTGTGAAAATAAGTGATAATAGTAAACTGTACTTAAAGCTTTGACAGGGAAATCTAATTACATGTCACCATTCGGAAACTTGAAAGACTTGCAGCTTAAACATACATTTGCTTATCAAGACTCCTGAGAGTTGACTTGGACCGATCTCAAAGTGACTTGAAACTTAACTTGGACTTCTCTTGAAACACAACGTGGACCTATCTTGGATAGCCTACCTTTTAGACTTGATTTAATGACTTGAGACTTGACTTTGTCTTATCTTGGATGACTTGACACTTGACCTGAATGAATTACAAATGTTTTTTGGACTTGAGCTGGATTAATGGGGAATTACTTTTGACTTGACTTGGACATCGAAAATGATTTGAGACTTGACTTGGACTTATCTGGAATAAGTTGAGACTTTTTCCTTGGACTTATCTTGGATACCTTTTAGACTGGGTCTCATCTCACATGTCGACACTTGACCTGAACAAATCACCAATGACTTTAGGCTTGACTTGGATTTATCTTGCATACCTTGAGACTTGACCTGGTCTTATCTTGAATGTCTAGAAACTTGATCGAAACCAATCACAAATTACTTTAAGATTGACTTTATTCATCTTGAATGACTGGAGACTTGATCTGGTCTCATGTTGGATACTTTCAGACATGACTTTAATTTATCTTTGATATGATGAACAACTTTATATATATCTTGGAATCCTTGAGACTTGACTTGATCTTATCGTGAATGACTCAACACTTGACCTGAACCAATCACAAATGACTTCAGGCTTGACTTGGACTTTTAGGAATAACTGGAGATTTGCTTATCTCAAATCACTTTAGACTAGACTTTGACTTGAAATGACTGGAGACTTGACTTGAATCTGCCTAAAACCACTTAAATCATCATTACCTCACAAACGCACCACCACTACCAGAAGCTGCTATGAATTTACCGTCAAACATCAGGGATTTACTGTGTGAGATCCAGATACTCCTCAATATTCTCTACGATATCTAGATGTCTGGTTCAGTATTCTATCCAAGTTTTACGACTCAATTTAAGATGCTCACACTGCCAATGTAACACTTAATAGCTCAATTACAACACTGAGTTAGTGCCAGCAATCCCTCTGCACTAAAACTGACTGCAAAGCCTCATTCCTATGCTGAAGAAGATATACATTCTGTTTCATTCATAATTCACTCCAACACGATGTGCGTTTACCGCTGAACATACTGTACTTAAAGCAGATTTCATTCATCCTTTCAGCTACTTGCAGACCAGCACCTGTAAGAGCCACACGATGAGGACTTCTCTTATATTGATATTACACGGACAAATGTTTCGGCTGTAACTTGTGAAAATATTTAGTTTTACATATTTTCAATCCATCTATTGTAAGCTCAGGAGATATTGTACATTGCACTTTGCTAAAACGTACAACTTCCACTCCACAACATTTTTATTGGATTTCTATGTTGCTGAACTTCAATGACTCTCTGCACAGATCACATTCCTTTAGTGACCTGCTTGTGAACCATGCTCTACCAAAGACCAAATACTCAGGACGATCATGCTGCATCTCTTGTGGTTCATGTGTACCTCATACAATATGTTCAGGTTAACTGGAAAATGGACACCATGCAATTACCTGCTTTTACTGTGCATTGACATGAATTGGTCTCAGCCACTGTATATCTCAAACACCACTCACAGCCCTGGAAAAGAAAATGTTCTACTGTGTCATTTCACCGGTCATCAATCAGAGACCTGGAACACTTTAAGTTGCTATGGAGGAAGAAAGTTGACATTCATAAACTGCTTCAACTTCTGGGGAGGAAAAACAGAAACGTTTCTTCATCATCTGTTTTGTGTTGAAGAGAAATGTGTCCGTGTGGACCTATAGGAAGCTCTCCAGCAAAGCAAAGGGAAGAGGTATCAGTCTATACACTAATAATGGCTGGTTTAGGGATGTGTCGGTCATTCTGTATTGTTCTCCTGATTTGGAATCTTTTTTTCATCAATTGCAATCACTTACACAGTGAGTTTGTGACCTTCATACTGGTCATTGGTCAACTTTAACAAAGGCAATCTAAGCCATGAACTCCCCAGATACAGACAACCACACGCACATTCTTTATATGTGAAAACCTACTTGGATATAAACCGTATTCTGATTCTGATAAGCAATAAGACACATGCTTGTTCAATTAAACCTGACTTGCCTCAATAGAGTAAAAACATTGACACGACCACAGCCACATCTCTCCATTTAGATCTATATCCGGTGTCATTAAACAGCCGTGTTGGCTCATGTTTTTCTTCTTAAAATATGTTCAGGCTCATTGGAGAAAGGAACACGTTATCCATGTCATTAACTGCTTTTATTTAAAAGTCATATTTAAGGTTCCTAACTTTGCAATCACGTTGCTAACACATTCTCCTTTGGCTTTGTACAGGCAGCTCTTAATTACATTTCAAACACGCACTGTTTGAGTGACACTGAAGTGACACTCTTAATATGTATAATATCTTGGATCTTTCCCCCAGGTGCCTCGAGTCACAACAAATATTTCATCGGAGTAAAAGCTGCATGAATCCTAAATAATTGTTCAGATGGCGTCAGATATAAGATCACAAAAAGTGGCCAGCAGCGAAGCAACGCCACAGTGTCTGTGGGATTTAAAGATTCAGAGTGTTTATTGTCACTCCGGTTATACAAGTAGGATTGTGTGAAAGGTTTTTGCTGGGAGGCTCCACAAAAAGAAGAAAATACAAAACAAACAAACAATAAAGATGTTGCATATTGTACAGGGGTTGGATTTCACTTTGTGTCCGGGTGTGTGTTGGTGTGTGCTTCGATGCTATGTAGGATCTGATGTAGGATTTACGATGTCATTACAAAAAAACAGATACACATTTTTGGCATTGTACGTTTCTGCAAACTAGAGGATACCTTGAATGTCAATGTTTCTGAACCAAAAAATTACATTTCAGGAACACGTTAGCCCCATATCACGTTTGCACAATGCCACATGGTGAAGATTAACGATTTATAGGTTTAGGCAACAAAACGTCTTGGCTAAGGTTAGTAAAAACATCAAGGTTTGTGTTAAAATGATACACTTATTGTCATAGTTATGCCACATAACTTTCGATTACGGTTGCTTGATATACAAAGTCACTTGCTCTGCAGAGCGTTTCCCGTCGTCCTAAGTCACTTGCTCTGACCGAATGCAAAGACATTGACATTCAACATTGACATTCAACATATCCATGATTTGCAGAAATGTGCAATGTCAATATTTATTCCTGGCGGCCGGGCTGCTGAATCACATATGAACGATTTGGGCTCCTTTCCTCTACTATGTGGACATGGCCAAAGAGAGAGACGAGCACTTACTGCACGAGAGACATTTAAAGGGCCAGTATATAAACTGTGACTTTCATTGACCTCTTTTGGTGACCAGTGAGTTGCATCACCATCAGCAGGTCCCTTTGCTGCGGCACAGCTTCCAGTCGCCCGCCGTCGACACACTCAATAAAAGGGACAATGGAGGGGCTTATTATCGTGGAGATGGCCAGATGGAATATATGGGCTGAAACACAAGCTCTGGAAGGCAGGCATTTGAACCCCCGCAGATGTGCTTTTATTTTACTGTTGAGAAAAGGGGACATGATCCTTAACATAAGCCGAAAAGAAGCGTCAGTCTAATGCCGTTCTCTGCCCTTAGAGGCATCTTCGTTGAAAAATCCCACACCCAACATGCTCCCTCAAGCTTTAAATTGCAAGATAAAGCCAATTAGTTCAGCCGCTGCTCAGAACCTGTTGAAAGGTTTACCCCAAAAATGACTTCATCATCAAAGAACCGGGACAGGACAGGTCCTTCCAGAGATAACTATGCAGGACAGGTGAGCGAGTGAGTCAGCGTAAGGAGATCACAAATATTTAGATATCAATTAAGAAACCTTGCTAACTGTCCCACCTCAGGTCACGGCAATTACGTTACAAAATAAGAAAAACTCAGTGTATTACACTGAATTTCCATGAGATGCAATATCATTCAGCAATCAGCATCTCCTTGTGGGTTTGTGTTTGTAAATGAGTGGCACATTGGCAGGAGACGTTGGCCTCTGGTTCCACGTTCAACTGTGTGGCCTCTGTTAAACCAGAAAAGGCCTTCTCATCGTGTCTCATGTACATAACCCAATGGCACTGCTTCTTTATTTCAACTTATTCAAACTATATTTTTGCCTTCCTGGCATTTCAAATCAGTAATAACACATTTTATGGCTGAAACATACAATCAGACACATTGCATATTCAAATTGCATATTTGGAATATAACAAAGATGGTAAACAAACTGAAAATGTCAACATTGTAAACACAAATTAGATTTTGAAGACCATGCTTACCCCAATGTGGTTGCCCAATGCAACTAAAATAAACAGCTTGGCTACATTTTCCATCTAGGAATGAAAAATAAAATAAAAAAACAAGACTGGTGCAGTTCTTTGAATATTTGTACAAAGACATGCACTATGGGGGATATGTTGTGCGAAAATGGAACTGACTGTTGTGGCACTTACATTCGAAGGCTTCTCCTTGTTCCACTGTGGCTTCGCTTGTACGTCCTTATTATGTGGCTGTGGTAACAGGCTGCATTGTTGCTTTGTCTTTTCTTGTTGTGGCGCTAAAGAGTCTCAACTATTACAACCTAAATGTTTCTCTCTCTGTCTCTTTCTCACTGTTTCAACCTACTCGCCTCTGTCCCACTGTATGTGTCAAATAAAACCAGCTTCTGCTATATTTAAAAAGGGGCAATGGTCCAAAAATCCTAGTAAACATGAACAGCTCTCTACCAAATCCCAACAGTCAAATATTGGTTGTCATCAAGTACAGAGAGTGGAACTGCTCCATTGACTGACGTGGGAGGGATGACATAGCTCATTCCGATGGGATGTTCTGAGTACATGGGTACATTTTATTTTTCACAACTGAGAACACTACAATAGCATAAAGCTCATTTGGGTCGGAAAAAGAAAATCCGCCTCCCATTCATTGTCTATGGAGAAACTCAAGACTTCATACCTGATGACATCACCAGCTCTGACTTCGTTCTTTTTTTGCTTTCTCTCTGATTAAACCTTTCTAGGCCTTGGACAATACCTTATTGGAATTCTTAATTTCGGTTCCCCTTCAACATTGCTGATTACATTTCCCCTGCTGCAGTGATAAACCAGGTTCAGCTACTTGGAAGCCTCACATATTTGCTCTAAATCCGAACACCTCGACATACGTATTGCAGGAGCCCAAACGCACAATTTGTAGCGTTGCTGCTTTACTTTCCCAAAGCCCATTTCAATCCACCTGGTTTTAAACACATTTTCAATTTGCACATTTAAAAAGCCTGAGTGAAAATGCTAGAAATTTGAAAAGAGTTGAACTATATTGCCATATGTTTTCAGCACTGGCTAGGGTGGACAAGCAACGGACGTTTAATGTTTCCCATCGTTTTAGGTTTGACTGGAGCTCTTTTAATTGGACCATCTCGTTTTGCCTTTTTCTTCTGCAATGGTGTACCGGCACGTGACTGGAGAATTCGCACCACCGAGGTTTTGAACTTCTCATCTCTGTTCACAAGTATTGTTATGTAAAGGTAACCTGTGAGCGAATGTTGTTACCACGTTTTTACACCCCGCGGCTGTTTAATATCTGTAATTCTTCTCCCTGATATTACCCATGGGTTTCTGAAGAGCCGTTGTGAAGCTCAAAGTGGGAGGGTCCGATCGTCACCATCTTGCCAGTGACAACACGGCCTAACTTCCTGCTAATTAAAAAATGAGGGGAAAAAATGGTTGATCTTTGGTGGAGCTGAGCTTCTTGGAAAGGGGGAGGAGTCAGCGGGGGGGGGGGGGGGGTATTCAGTTGCGATCTGCAACCTCACCGCTGGATGCCACTAAATCCTACACACAGGCCCTTCAACTGATATCTGAGGCATTAAGGTCCTTCCTCAATAGAACCAAGGTGGCAGGCGGCTTCACCCTGTCCGAGCACGTGACTTGGAGATGGTGTTTAAAGCAGTGTCCCGGGTGTTCACATAGACTGAAACTACAGCTCCTCTAACGGAGAAAAAACACTTGACCTAAACCTCAATGTAAAATAAATGGGTCACGAGTTAAGAAAAAAAACAAGCTGTTAAAAATTGATCACCGGAGTCCTTTAAATAGCACAGGAGTTATGAATGAGCTGACACGGTTCTAATCCTGCATGGAGCTCACACAGAGGGGTTTCAGATTAAGATGGTGGCGCTGATGTGCTGCGCTTGTCCTGTATTTCAACATGATGGATACTCTGTAAGTGGTTAATATGAGATACTTCATTAGCTATGTGCAGGAGGTACATTTACCGCCGACGCACAGCGCGACACCCTGCATATTTATCACCACGAGGCTGAGTGTCGCCAAAGCGCCGGGGCCTTCAACGCTGTCGCCTCACCTGCGGAGCAGACCCAGCCGTGCAAACTGTGCACTCAGAAATAGTGAGCTCTCATCTCCATAGATGATTCCTCATGCGGTAATGGATTTGGTGGGAGCTGATCGCGACAGCTGAGGAAGATTACTTCTGCTGTATACGGTAGATTTGGCTCACGCCGCGACTCGTTTTCCACAGTGAAACCCACACATGCACACCAGAATGAAGAGGTCACCGATCTGTCAGTGCGGGAGAGACAACATGAAGCACGTCTCACACACTGTGGTCAGGCCGTTCTGCACACCAGGAATAAAGCGGGGGAATTCCTCCTCCGCTTTGTTTTTCGTAGATTTACACTCACTAATCAAAACAAATAAGGATGGCATCCTTCATGCTGACAGCACATAGCACCCGAGAGGGTTGAGTCATTTGATCTAGATGGCTGGCGGCCCCCCCCTCCGCTGCTGCCTGTTGCGTGCAGCGAGAGGCTCACAAATCCCAATGTATTAACACTAGCTCAGCTGAGGGAGCAGAATCCACTATCGACCGGGCTTCATAGCGGCCTCCTCGGACACATGACGCGTTCTGCAGGGAGGAAACAGTGGATGTGCCGGTGACTGGAGATGCATCAACTGTGATGCTATGATACAGCGTTTTTAAAGCTTGTATCATAGAAGTGAATGTCTGGATATGCAATAAACATGGTGAACAGACAACTAAAGGCAACCTTTTATTATTTTGACTGCCATCCCTTGGCGAGCAGTTTTCATTCAAGTGACTAGGCAGCATCTTTGAGTCCTGTAGCCAATCCGTATCATACATCCATGGGTGTACATTGTCTCCAGTTTGCTGTGTTTGGGTAATACTCCCTTTTTCTTGTGTTTGAATACAAGCCATGACTTGTAGACCACCACAAGAAGAGGATCCATCAACCAAAACAACCTGCTGGTGAACAGAATGGAGCAAGTCTAGTTCCACACAAGATTGCCATGCATATAACAGGCATGCAGACTCATCGGGGGTGAAAAAGGTGACAAAGATGCTCCAATTTAGGCACCAATTTATGCATGAAAGATATCAGAGGGATCAAACATTAAAGACTCATGATGAAGAAGTAAATCTCAAACCAACCGTTTGCTGGCAAATTCACCATATCAACGTAAAATGCGTGTTGTTGGCAACTTGCTGCAAGTTTAATTCTTGTATTTTTATCACAGTTAATTATGTAGATTGTTGAAAGATCCCCTTTGCTGTGAATTGACGTATTAACCACTGACATAACATTGTATTGTTATGACATGCAAAAGGAACAAAGACCAAAAACAACATATATGTGTGTGTGTGTGTGTGTGTGTGTGTGTATATATATATTTTTGTATATTTTCTTGCCATATAGTATCCCTGACCATTATCCCTCAGAAGAAACTTCTTTAACTTAAATGGACATGTCTTTATCCTGCTAGACTCCCTCCGGTCCACATGTACTCCTTATCAGAGTCTAACTTTAAATATAAGTGGCTGAAATAGCTTTGTTTAATTAGATCATGGTCTGTGGATACTGCAAGTAATTAAAATGCCAAGACTGTAATTCAGCCCTAAAGGCTATGCTAAGGTGTACATCCAAACCTCATTAGTTGGAAGCCATGCAGTGTTCTCACAGCGTCAGCTGACCATGTTCCTTTCACGTCACCATGTTCCCACACGCCGTCTCACCAACAGCCACTCGCTGTGACTATAACTGTCGAGCGAGCCTGCTCAGCTCCACTCTGCCGAGGAATGTCCATCGACGCCAATGTCATCCTTCTGTGGTCCGCTTTTTCAATTAACAGGCAGCGGGAGAGCTTCACGCAGCTGAGCACCCGGAAGACGCAAATCCCGATGAATTAAGGATGACTGGGGGCTAAAAATGTCAAGCGGACGACATCAAAGCAAAGACACGCAGGGGTATCGATCTGAAAACGGTTGCATAAGGCGATGGCATTCAGATGATGCGTATCAATTCGTTAAAAGGGGGAGGGGAGGGCGCAGTTGGAGACACATCAAAGTCAAGAGACCTTTAGAGCTAATTAATGTGTCCTTTCTGAGAGGATTAAAGCTGAGCTTGTTTTATTTTAAACATCTGCTTCATGAGACAGCATATTTGTGTCTTGCTCCGGGAGCAGACCAGTCTCAATCCCGTTGTGTCCCAAATGTTGTAATTAATTGTTAAAAATATGGAAGGATGTGACACATGCTCAGAGTTCTACTGAAATAATAAGTATTAGCTTGAGGTAGATAATTAAATAGCGTGGCTTTGTATTCCAAAAATAACCAACTTTTTTTTATTGAAAAATGATGCACTGGAGACAAAAGAGATCAAATATCACAATTATCCTGTTGATCAGCCCGGCAAGTGGAGGTCACAGGGAATTAATTAAAGTGTATGTCTTTGGAGCCAAGCTTTGTTTAAACTCTTAAAAGATCTAGGTCTATTTGAAATTCTTGGGATGATCCAAAAACATTTCAGTGATGGATAAACGGGTACAACATGATGAATAAGGCATCTAGAATGTGTTTCATTTCTCTTTTTTCCTCTGTGTAAGCGGAGCAGACGCCAAAGATTCGCGTAACCTTGAAGCTACTGAGAACTACTTTAAAAATGTAGAATTTAGCGGAAACTATACTTAAAAAAGCCATAAATAAATCATCACTGCAATGTTATGGAATACATTATGGTCAGAATCACCGCCACAGGATGATTCTGGGATGACGGAGCACAGCGTTATCACCCCGGTACATACCTTAGCGAGAGGCAGAGGCTTTCTGTGGCAAACCTTTACAAACTCCGTTCACTTTCCGTTCTTCTGGAAAAGGTTTTTAATCAGAAATGCGTTCATAACAGCAGTTCTTTTAGCGACACAAAAGAAGTTCAAGCGCATGTCCAGTTCTACGTTGCAGCCAGGGAGATGGGATGGAGGACAAAGCTTGATATTGGCTTCAGGGCTTGAGGAAAACATGATGGTAGTCTCCAAAAAGAGAAACAAGAAATAAACACCAAAGGAGAAACAATTCAGCAAGTTGTTGTTGCTGTACAAAGGAATGTCTTAAAAAATACATAACAATAATTATACTTCACATGAAGAAGTTGTGCAAGGTTGACTCAACACTGACACAAACGCTGTTGTCTTTGATAACGTGTTCTAAAACAGCGTAATGATAAACTCGAGTCTCTGTGCAACCCAATTGCCAGAATAAAATGTTTTTCGCAAAATATTGACACGTTGACTCTCTATGTTTTTGAACCAAAAATATGTCTCATATCAACGTTTCTGGATACTTGTATATCATACACTGTATGCAAGATAAGACGTCGGTTTGTGGAGTGTGGTTTTGAATCCTCGAGTTTGACGAATTGCCCATCTAATTCACCATCTTGGATTTTTGCAACCGGTGAACAGAAATTAACATATTTGGTCTGCAGAGAAGGGACGTAGAGACGCCGTATACGGCTCCTGTAGCGACCTGTCAATTACCCTCAGCCCGCCCTAAAGCATAGTCTGCTTGATGCCTATTTACCTCTAAATGGGACCATAATGTACTAAATGAACATCATGCTGTATTGAAGAAGACTTGAAACTAGAGATTGAGACATAAACTCATGTTTACAATGTTTACTGAGGTAATAACTCAAGAGAGAAGTAGAGTCATTTTCTCATAGACTTCTATACAACCAGAGGAGTCGCCCCCTGATGGTCAAGAGAGACACATTCCACATTCTGCATTGGCTTCACTCGTCAGAACCAGAGTTTGCCGCCTGACGTATATCAATGTTTAAGTGTTTTCAGCGCTCGAGGCGTTTCGAAATGGCATTCTCAAAATAGGTTTAGGTTTATGCAACAGAGGGTTTTGGTTGGGTTTTGTAAAAGTTCATGTTCTGAGTTGAAATGAATGTTACTACACAGGATATGAACATGGATATCCTGGGTGAAAGTCCTGTTTTTAACCCGGAAAATAAACTGCCTTGAAACATCATTGATGCAGTTTCATGGCACGGGAATTAAATCCCAAGGAAAACAGGCTGCTCCGTGGTGCTGTACAAGCTAAATGCTAATGTCAGTGTGCTAACATGCTCACGTTAACATGCTGATTTCATGTTTGCATGTTCTCTTTCAATTGAGTGTGTCAGCAAACTATCGGCACTGATGAAATGTCAACCGAAACTTAGGATGTGATTATTGCTTTTCAGTATGAATGTCTGAAATTAAAGAGTATCCCATTTGGCTAAGATAGCTTTTACAAAATAAAGGATTTGACAACACGGGTGTATCCCCCTGTGATCTTTTAATTACATTTCTGTTTTTCAGTCTACCATCAGTGCTATGCACCACCTCATCTAAGGATCATAAAAACATGCTCAGTCCATCAGCTTCTAACTATAGTACCATCAGTAGGATGATAGGGAAATGTCACAGATAATAACACCATTCTTCAGACAAAGTCTTACTTCTGCAGGCACCACACATCACTGCTGATTAATAGACTGAACAAACACCTACGCCTTATAATCACATTTTTGATGTAATGTGAGACAAGCAGCCGAACCCCGCGGGTGGCTCAGGTATTTCACTGCGGGGAGGTTTATTCTGGCTTCAGTCCTGGCTGCGAAGAGGGCAAGAGATGGAGAAATTAGAAAACAAGAACCTGGAGTCAGGCAGAGAATGAGATAGACAGAGGAGTCTGTAATTGAGGGAAACTCTTTGATTGTGGGAGGGGGGAGAACATCAAATGATTGAAAGGCCTGGTCGTATCAGAAAGTGGCGCAGCCCAAAAGTATTTTGGTAGTTTGTCAGCGTTTGCGTGATGATACAAGTGAGCTTGTGTAATGCTGGATCCCTTTTTTCGTGGCGCCTACCAAATGAAGGTTCCCCCATATCATTCACTCGCTCTCACTGCTTCACTTCACTTCATGAAATGATCTCTATAGGTGTTTTCCTCTCCTCCCTTCAACGCCTCCCACATTCAATTCACACATCTATTCTGGCATGTAATGAAATAAAGTTATTACCGCTATCAAATAAGTTGAGCGATGTAACGAGAGCCAAAACGATCTGAATTTGTGTTGAGATTTCACAAAATCAAATTAATCATCGTGACAAAGAAAAGAAAAGAAAAAACGGGACAGGAGCACAGAGCTTTATTTACATACAGATGAGTCACATTGTGGCACTGTCTCACAAGGGGGCGCACGGGTGAAATGCGCTTCATTGTTCATTGTTCATTTGTTATCTGATCTCTCCGGGGGTCCTTGAGGTCGACCCGCCCTGCACTAAATGTACGTTATCGCTGAGACGGACGCAATGGCAGAAAGTCATTTTGGAGCACAATGGGAATGAAAATGAAAGAATGCCTTATCTGCTGCCGTGACCACGAGGCAACGGATTTACAAATCTAGATATTCCACAAAGAATTATAAACTGAGGTCAGTCCCTCGGGTGGAAGCGATGCATGCCATTTTTCTTTTGCCTAAAACTGATATAATTCTTGCACATCAATTTGTAGAATTACAAGATTCAATCTCATCGCAAGCCTAGCACGATTTGCCCATCGAAGATGATTTTTTTTATCCTATTCAATTTCATGTAACAATTACAAACCTTGACTTTAATTTATCGAAAATAATAAAATGCAATTCTAATTCGACAGATAATTTTGCTCAAATTGATCAGCGCTTAGCGGTTGTCACACACAAAGCTCAGACGATGATCAGAGCGGGCGGGAGTCAGTCAGAGAGTGGGAATTGGTGTTTGTACATGTGTGATGGAAACACCGGCAGTGCGCAAACAGTACGGCGGAGTCTGTGCGTACCTGTGTACTTCACACAGAGGCAGATGTGATGCAACGTTCGTGAAACCCTTTTTCCAGACTTCTTCAAACAAGTCAGTGTAGGATTTCTTGCTCTAATACACCATTCAAGGGTATTTGAGCTGAAGCCCCCCCCCCTACACACACACACACTTGCTGTGACTGACTCCAGCTCTGATGACACTTGATGAAATGTCTGCAGTGTTGCTGTGTTTCCACTTCCTGGCAGTGAAGAATGTCTCAATGCTGTTTCCTGTGAGTTATTGCCTTTCACTCGCCTGCAGTGATTCATTGTGTAATAATGAGTTTTTAAATAGATTCTAATGTTTTGTTCTTCGACATAAAATATGTCCATAAAAACGAGTGGCATAATGAGACTACGAAAACGTCACCTCGCTAACTAGTCCACCTTGAGCTTGGTGGTGGTGGCGTGGAGTCGTGCGACTGTGTATTTGCTCGTTCATAGCCTAACGTGAGTTTTGTCTGGCTGGTCAGTCGGCCAGGGGCGGTGATTGCCTTAAGGGCCGCTGCACTTAAACCCATCCCCACGCTTCCTTTTCAGATGTTGATGCATGTGATACAGTGACAAACTCAAACAAACAAACAAACAAACAAATACAGACATAAATGAAGCGAAATCCATGGGAGCTACCGGATATCGCGCCGTCATTGCCATAGCAAAGTTAATATTGAAAGTAATACAATATGATAATGGCTACCAAGTTATTACTGTAAATGCCGATGTCAATATGCACCCTCCCCCAGCTTACTGTTTTCACATCAAATATGCAAATATAACAAAAAGCACTCTAGTGGTTGCATGGAAAAGAAAGCCAATGAGTGAATTCCTCAAAAATGTTTCGGGGAAAGTTTAAATTTTCCCATGAACGCAAAGACCCCTGACCCCCTTGTGAGCCTGCGATCACCTTAACCGAACCACCCGCTCCCCACAAACTACTTATTGTTGGAATGCTGTTAATTTTTCACTTTTTCTATTTCTAACCTTTAAACTTTTTGAATTATTAAGCTTTTAGCAACTTTATTTTTGAATGGGATGTCTATGGAGAATATTTTCAAATCCTCTTAAACTTCTTCAACTTTCAAATCCTTCAACTTCCTCATACTTTCAGCTAAAGACACCATTTCAACTTTCAAATGTTGAGAAAACTGAGCTAGTGCCGCCTAATTCAGCTTTCCGATATCTTTTAAACTTTTTGAACTGCAGCAATTTAACTTTTATGATTTTTCAGCCCTTTTCTGACTTTATAATGGGTGTGTATTGCGCAGCTTAGAGTGCGTGATGTCACCGCGAGTGAAGAGCAGCTTGAGATTCTTGTGAAAAAAACATTTGTGTTTTGCCACTGTGTCCACAATCTTCACTCTTCATGCATAATTTCTGGATGTAAAAGTAGCTAATATTGTCCTTGTCGTAGAAACATTACTGTGGAATCCCACAGATTTACACATTTGACACAGAAGCCATTAATTGACAGGAAAACCAACTTTCTGCTCCATAGAGACCAATGTTAAATTTTGCTTCAAAAACATCTTCCACAGAACACGGTACCCCATTTCTAGATCGCCAGTTAAGCCACATTTCTTAAACTACAGACACAATTTTTACAGGATCTGTTCGTCAACTCAGCCTCCCTCTCAATTATTAATATCGGAGCAATAGGAGCTACGGTTATGGGAGTTTTGATGATTTGTTTGAGAGGTGTCTCCCTGTTTTATCTCCATGAAATGGCTTCAGGCACACAGGTGTTCGCGATTGAGCCAGTAATTAGTGATGTTTATAAACACACAGACTCACAGACACACGCGCACATACACTCCTCTCCCTCTATCTCTCTGTGTGTGTCTCTCTCATACAGTCATTCAGGTCTTAGGACTCTTTAGAGGTCTTTCCACCCTCCTCCACCTCCCCCCCACACACACACACACACGCCATTTTAAAATAAAAGCCCCAGAGAGTGAATTCTAACTGAAATGCTTGTGATGAGCCTGTCATTTAATAACCGGTTTGTGTTTATCTAACATTATGATTCCATCTCCTCTCCCCTTCTCCCCCACACCCCACACCCCATTTCAAAATAAAAGCCCCAGAGAGTGAATTCTAACTGAACAGCTTGTGATGAAGCCTGTCATTTAATAACCTGTTTGTGTGTCAAACATTATGATTATGTCTCCTCTCCCCCTCCCTCCCCCACCCAGTCCCACCCTTTCAAAATAAAAGCCTCATGGATTAACTGTATTTAAACATTAAACTCAAAATTAGGCTTTTTTGTTGAAAAATTAATGCTCTTACCAATACTGCGACAACTACTACTGCTGCTAATATTTCTAGTATTACTACTACTAATGCTGCTACTACTTCTACTCCAACTTTTGCTGTTGCTACTATTACTAGTGCTATTACTGCTACCATCAATATTATTACTACCACTACTGCTATTACTACCACTACTACTATTACTTATACTACAACTGCTACTACTGCTATTCATGCTACTACCAGTACTAATACTACTACAGCTATTAGTACAACTGCTACTCGTACTACTACTACTGCTACTTCAAATACTGCCATTACTTTTACTACTACTACTACTACTGTTATATTAAATACTACGACCACTACTACAGCTATTACTACTACTACTGATACTAGGCTACTACTTCTTCTGAATACTAATACTTCTTCTAACTACTAATACTTCTACTACTAATGATACTTCTACTACAACTACGACTTCTACTATTACAAATATCACTACTGCTACTACTAATACTTCTACTACTAATAATACTTCTACTTCAACTACAACTTCTACTACTATTACTACAAATATCACTACTTCTGAAATTTGTTTAAGCTACAGAAATTGTTCAAACGTTCAAAGTGTTCAGCTCTTTCAGGAGAGGGGTGCTTTGACTTTTCATATTTGTAATCTTTAAACTTTTTGAATTAAGCTTTTTGCAATTTTCTTTTGAATGGGATCTCTATGGAGAAAATCTTCAAATCCTGTTATACTTCAACTTTCAAAGCCTTCTTCTTCCTCATACTTTCAGCTACAGACACCATAGTTAGACATTTCAACTCGAAGGTTTTTCAGCAGTGCAGTTTAAATGCTTTCGGGCTTCAACATTTTTCAGACAGATAGTCTCCCATTTCTTAATTTTCAGCAATTTTTTCACAATTAATTTCAGCTTTCAGCATTCCAACGCATTTTCAGCAGGAAATGCATTTTCTATTTAGCCACAAAGTATCATGTACACACTCATCGGTGACATTAAAATACCACTCATGTTCAATAAAAAAAATGCACGGCAGACACTTTTCCACCGTCATTAGGAAGACCCAGGTCAGCTTTTCATTTGCCAGGATGGAAATATCTAGAGGGAAGGTTTCATGAAGTTTGAGCGGCCGAGCAAACTTACGTCACCTCTCCCGTAATGGCGGATGCAGGTTCCATTTACTGACGAGAAAAAGAGAGCGTTAACACAGAGCTTCGGCCTTCTGACAGTTAACATCTGACATCTGAGTCAGCATCTGATTTTCCTCTCTTCACGTCTTCGCACTCATCTATGCTGTTAAATTAAGATCTGGTGAGCTCCTCGTTAGCCCGTCTCCCTGAGGAGCATTTACTTCATTAATTCGAGTGGAGGGGAATTCAACATTAAATATTCATGATTCCCCATATTATTTTTTTTATTAAATCATTTACACTGCGCCGCGGATCGCCGGATTATTTAAATGAAATAACTGATTCACGGACATTCATCTACTCCTAATAAGTACGTTAAGAAATACTGTGTTTGTGAAATCAGGCTTATGAAACTTCCTTGCATGATGTCAAAATAAAGTACTGGAGTACTTTCTGCTTCCTCACACTGCCGTGAGACGGTGACTCACGGCCACCCTCAGACCACCTTGTTCCAAATGTTTCCATGCGTTCAGTCCCCTACAGACCTCGTATGACAGAATAGGAGCCCGCGAGAAAGACCGCTAGCAGGATGAAGCTTGTTATTTTCACCTCACACGGAGAACCAGAGGAGCTTTTAAAAAGAGACGCTTGTTGAGCATATTTAACTTCCTTCTGTCTGGAATCCTTTTCAGTTTGATGATTATCCTCACGCAGGAATTTTGTTCAGAATGATCCTAATATCCAGAAGTCTTTGCAGGAATACAGATATCTACTTTATCTCAATCACTGATTGTGTTGCACTTTAAACCGAGGTACATTATTAGCGCATCACCTGAGGGCAGAACACAGCCATGAAAAAGGATTTCAGCTTTTCAAAAAACGATGTCGCTGAAGCATGTAAAATCACGGGTGTGACTGAAGTAATGAGCAAACAGTTTGGATGAGACTCCGTGGCATGGGAGGGGGGTGGAGCAGACGCACATGAAAATTACTTTTTAGAAATTCTCTGCAAAGTTTCTCACCTCAATGCGTCTGTGCTCGAAAATGCAAACACTGAACTGGATAGCCTTGGTGATCAATATTTCTTATTTCGAGGATGAATGCCCTCATGTGGTTCTTAAAAAAAAAAGTTTTTTGCACAGACGAAGGCAAGGCAATATATGGAGGACCAAAAACAACAAAAAGTAGTAAAACGTCATCAGTCAAGTCAAAAGAGCAAAATACATAACCGAATAACTCATTCACAGGTCGTGCAAACAATGTGTAACAAAAGCTTTGCTGAAATACTTTGGCTGGCAAGCTAACACGCTAACATCAACATTACAACGTAACCTCAGTGTTACGAGGAGTTACTCAGCGTTTTTCATGCGCTTACCTACGAAAGCCATCAATAAGTGTCCATTTCCTCGTGTTAAATGCATACAGTCTTTTTAAAACAAAGTCAGTCTTCACAGGAAACTTCTAGATTCAGGCAACAAAACGACTTAGTCAGGTTTAAGAAATATCATAAAATACTTATTTAGGTTCAGGAAAAAAAATGACTTGGTTAGGTACAGGAAATATTTCGAAATATCTGAATTTCAGGAGCAGGACCACACCTCAGCCACTCCCCCACTTCCGGCCACACTCCTATAAATACCCACCCACTCTAAACCTCGGCTTGCTCACGCCTTCCGCATCGAACCGGAACGCCACGCATAAAAAAAACCCTTACCTCGCCAACATGGACCTGCTATTCACCAGGCCATCCGACGACGACGACCAGTTCGCCTCCCCTGAGGCCACCCGTACATCCCGGGGAAGCACTCCACCTGCCACCCACGAGATGCCGCCGGCAGACATCAAGAGCATCCAGGCAGCCAAACCTGCCAATCTCCATCACGCCGACCAGCTGCATCCACCCGCCAGAATCCCTCTCTCCGTTCAATCCGACAACACGAAGACTCAGACCAACGGTCGTCCTCCAGTAACCCACATCTCCCTCCACCATCCCAAGTAAACCCAACTTTCCATAGCAGCACCGGGATGCCGACTCTCTTTTCCCCTCTCCAACTTCCAGTATTCTATCACACTTTCCGGCTTGGATCCATCAGCCTGTACTTTCACCATCCCTTCACACCACCCTTCCTCTGCCTTCTACCCCGGCACCGGGATGCCAGGTTCCCTCTCCTCTGTCCCCCTCCCTCATCCATCCACAATGCCCACCACTGCCGCCAGGCTGCCAGCTTATTACCTCCTCACCCCCTTATCTCAGGGGCCCCGAGCGACCTTCCCCAACACAATGAGGGGCACGGTTCACCCTCATGCTCTTCCTACTATGCATACTCCCGGGATGCCAGTTCACATTTTCTTCTCTACTCTCCAACCATTCCATGCTCTCCCTCCCGGCACCGCGCTGCCCCCCCTCTCCTTACCATTCCTCCAAACCAGCAGCTATACGGTCCCGCTACCGGCACTGGGATGCCAGCCCCCCTCCTCCCATTTCCCCCGATCCAACAACACACCCATGAGTTCTCCTTGGCGTCAGCGATTCCTCCAACCAACATACCAGCCCAAAAACCCTCTCCCACCGCCGCGAATCTCCGGCAACAAATAATCTCCGGTAAATACGTCGACCTAGCACAACTCATTCTCCCTCCCCTCCACCAACACGCCACACCCAGGGTGATCGATAGCCACGAGAGCCTCATCATCATGCACTCTCCAGCGCGTTCCAAAGACCTCACACCGCTCGAGTTTGCATATGCCTTCTCCCTGTATAGATATGTTCTCTGCACCCCCTTTCCAGCCAGCAGGGCAGATCTAGACAATTACTAAACCATAATCCTCGACCTGGCCCTCCGCTTAGGCGGATCAAGCTTTTACCAATGTCACATCCACTTCGCTTCAGAAGCCGTAGCCCGGCTCTTCCAGCTCAACCAGGCCACCTACTGGGGCACCCTTGACCAGGAACTCTACTGCCGCATCTTCACCGACCGTCCAGCCCTCCCCTGCAAAGCATGTGGAGCTCTTTCCCACCTTGCCACCACGTACACCATCCCCATCCAAACACAACCCCGAAGCCAACCTCCAGCCACCACTCACCCGCCAACCTATTAGACTATTGGAAGAAAGCACCGCCGTACAATTTCCGCTTTCCAGCATCAGCCATGAGCCGAAATCGGTTCAATGCCATCTTCTGTTGTCTCCACCTCAGTGACCCTGATGAGGATGAAGAAAATGAACAGAAAAGGGGAACTCCACAGTTTGACCGGCTTTTCAAAGTCAAGCCACTTTATCATGACATTGTTGTAGCCTGTAAAGCATTCTATCATCCTGACCAGAAGCTGTCCATAGATGAGAGGATGGTAGCGACAAAAGCGAGGCTAAGTTTCAAACAGTATTTGCCACTAAAACCGACAAAGTGGGGGATAAAACTGTTTGTGCTTGCCGACGTGCATGGCTACACGTGGAATTTTTTCATTTATGAGGGGAAGACAGCGGTACAGTTGACAGATGGACTGGGCTGTGATGAGGCTTCTTGAAATTCCACTGTTGGGAACAGGATACCAGGTTTACATGGACAACTTTTACACCAGTCCCAAGCTTCTGACAGATTTGGACAAAAAAAATATGATGGCTTGTGGGACTATGCGTGAGAACCGTAAGGGTTTCCCTGCCACGACAGAAAACAAACTGGGGAAGAGGGCCAAGCGGGGAGACATCAGATGGCTACGAGTGGAGAGGTTGCTGTTTGTCTAGTGGATGGACACCAAACTGGTGACTGTGGCATCGAACTTCCTCCAAGCTTACAGTGGTCTCAGTACCAGTAGGAGGCTGAAGGATGATGCTGGAGTCCTCCGCAGAACTGATGTCTCCGTTCCAGATGCTGTCAAGGATTACAATGCCTACATGGGAGGAGTGGACCTATCAGATGCACTCATCAGAGAAATCACTAAGCAGAAGCCTCCTCAGCCTTCAATAACAGTAACATGTGGACCCACACTGTAAAATGTAATTGATGACCTTACTTAAAAAAAAAAGTGACCGTAACTCATTTCTGCTTAATTAGTTGACTATACTGAAAGAAACGTGGTAAAGAACACTTTCTTGTGAGTAAAGTTGTGAAACTCATCAGTATCTATTTAGCAAACCTAGTTGGCCCTTTACTGTATTATCTATCTGTTAATTAGGGGTTGGAGGTTAACTTTATGTCTTCGATTTTGAAAGCTAGCGAACGTTAAAGCTAACCTAGCTAACGCTAGCCCATGCCAAACCCCGCTACAATAAGTGTACTTTTAACAACGACTTGGCAGACGGAGCGTACTTTTTAGCGGGTGCAATGGCAACTGTCGATATTTCAGGGCCACTCTTGAATTTGGCAAGCATGTCTTTTCTTTTTTTTTTGAGTCCGTAGCTCCTACAACCATCTACAGCGCAGTCCAATGGGACCGTCAGAGAAGCGACCTTATCGGGAAACGAGTCAAAATGTTCCCGTTTACCAATTTAGAAGTTACGTACAGTACACTTGACATATAACACCATGTTTAATTTATTACTCTTGATGTTACCGAAGCATTTTTTTAAAGGCAGACAGGATGGTGGCGGTTATATTAATAACAGTGGCTGTCTGAATCGCGTACATTGAAATACACCGCATTACGGGAGTCTCACAACGTTACTGTCAGTGAATGAAGATGAAATGTAGTGTTCGGTTGAGCTGAACGAGGAATAATTCTACAACAACCGTATGATGGTGAGCCTCTCGGGCACAGAGAGAGTGACACTGTGTCCCAACAGCAAGCGTTACGTTACGGTTTTCAATGTTAAAATAACGTCTTATATTGTGATATTTACTGGAAAGTATGTACAATATAACCAATAGCAAGTTGGAAACTTTCAGCTTACTAGACATCCACTTGTGGTTGGGTAATTCAGTCGTTACAAACAAACTTATGAATAGAGAAAAAAACATACAATATACAGTCAGGGCCATAAGTATTTGGACTATGACACAATTTTCTAATTTTGCTTATTTACACAACTCCAATGGATTTGAAACTAATCAGTCAACATGTGGTTTAAGTGAAGACTTTCAGCTTCAAGTCAATGGATAAAACAAAAAAATCACAATGGCCGTTTAGGAATCACAGCCACTTTTACACAGCCACCCACATTTTCAGAGGCTCAAAAGTAATTGGACAATTGTCTGACAAACGGTTTCATGGCCAGATGTGGTTTGTTCTGTCACTATTTCATGACAAATGATGCAGACAATAGGATTCAAAATGTTATATTTGCAGTTGGTAGTTGGTCCATGGAACTCTCAGCATGCGGACCAAAAAGGTGTCAATGCAAGTGAAGGAGAACATTATTAGGTTGAAAAAATTGGTGTGCCGTGGTGAAGAAAAACCCCTTCATAACATCTACTGAAGTCAAGAACACTCTGGAGGATGTTGGCGCATCATTGTTAAAGTCTACAATCAAGAGACGCCTTCAAGAATCTAAATACAGAAGGTTTACAACAAGGTGCAAACCACTGGTAACACTGAAGAACAGGAAGGTCTGATGAGACCTTGCCAGAAAACATCTGAAAAAGCCTGACCAGTTTGGGAAAAAGATTCTTTGGGCAGATGAAACCAAGATGAACTTGTACCAGAATGATGGGAAGAGAAAAGTGTGGAGAAGGAAAGGAACGGCTCATGATCCAAAGCATACCACATCATCTGTCTAACATGGTGGAGGCAGTGCTTTGGATGGGCATGTATGGCTGCCAATGGAACTGGGTCACTGGTGTTCATTGGTGATGTCACAGCTGATAGAAGCAGCAGGATGAGTACTGAGGTGTTTAAGGCTAAACGATCTGCTCAGATTCAGCTTAATGCTACAAAACTGATTGGATGGAGCCTCACAGTGCAGATGGATAATGACCTAAAATATACTGTGAACACAACCCAAGAGCTTCTTATGGCAAAGGAATGGAATATTCTTCAATGGCCAAGTCAGTCACGTGATCTCAACCCAAGTGAGCAGGCTTTCACTTACTGAAGATAAAACTGAAGGCAGAAAGACCCACAAACAAGGAGCAGCTGAAGGAGGCTGCAGTAAAAGGTCGGGCAAAGCATCTCCAGGGAGGAAACTCACCGTTAATGGTGATGTCTATGGAGCCAGACTTCAGGCAATCATTGACTGCAAAGGATTTTCCTCCAAGTATTAAAAATAATGATTATATTCACAATTATGTTAGTTTGTCCAATTACTTTTGAGCTTCTGAAAATAGGGATGACTGTGTAGAAATGGCTGTGATTCCTAAACGGTCATTGTGATTTTTTTGTTTTATCCTTTGAATTAAAGCTGAAAGTCTTCACTTTCAACCACATATTGACTGATTCGTTTCAAATCCATTGGAGTTGTGTAAATAAGCAAAATTAGAAAAACTGTGTCATAGTCCAAATACTTATGGCCCTGACTGTATATCATATCTAGCAAGGACAAGTATTTGTGATTTAAGTTTTAAAATCTTGAAATCTTCTATTAAACTGATGGCCAGTTAGCCATACACATGCAACTTGACTGAGTTATTTGCAGTTTGACTGAATGATTTTGTTGTTTCTTTTGTAGGCTTTGCTGAAACCTGGCAATGAATTTGAAGTGTAAGTACTGCTTGTTTTCTTCTGAAAAGAGGGCTCAACTATTCAAACACTACCGCTTAAAACATGGAAGCTATGCCAGATTGACTCCAATTCCATGCCTCCACACAGATTGTTTTCCTGAGGGTGAAGATGAGACCAATATGGAGTCCAAACGACTGGAACTTGTAGAGGAGATGAAGAAACGTTGTCCAACTGCTGCTCTGATATCCACGAATATGGACCATATGTCACCTGGCATGCATTATCTAATTTTTATACAGCAATTGCAGTAATTTATGTTCAATCTGGAAGCCATTGCAACACTAGTTTTCTGCCCAGTGTGACGTAGTATTTTGTTGCTGTTTTTTAATGTAGGTCCAATATGACTAGATCTTAATTGTCCTACTCTTTCCTTTATATTTTGGCAGAGTTCTTCAAAGAACTTGACAAATGCACTCCTCGCTTCCTTGAGATTTTCACGTCCAAGGGGGGAAGTGTCGGCCAGGAATATCTGCAACAAGTCACACCAGGGGTAGGTTTCTCAAGCAAAGTTTAAAACAAATGTATGTGGTGACCAAAATAGTCCTACCACATTGTGTATGCAGAGCCGTCAATCGATTGTCCTTGAATACATAGGAATTTTGTGTTTGACATTTTTTTACAGATGTTACTGAGAAGCGAATCACAGTCCTCCGTGGGCTTCCTGTCATCCTTGGAGAAGAGAACACAGACTTCTTCAAGATGTGCTTTGTAAGTAGACTTTGTCAAGTGTATTTAATTCCATACCACAGGATGCCCAATCTATCTAATGCATTCCTTCTGTTCATCTTTTGGTATTAGTTACTACTCTTCCACTCAGCCTGAATTAGTGCTGCTATACTTTAATTTTTGATGCACTAATCACTATGCCTAATTGATTTTGTGGAGCCTTGTTTTGCTGTGAGACACAAATATATTCATTGTGTGTTCTACTACAGAAATGCAAAATGACATTTGACATGCATTTGTGGTTTTAATGCTGCTATTGTTGTTAGGACTGCGATGACCCTCCAGACATGTCCCACACCTCCATGGGAATCCTGACAGTGATTGCCAAAGACTGTGGCATCTCCTCACTCGCTGCACCTGGAGTCTACAGCTACTGCAATCGTTTTGGAAGGAACAGTGGTGATGGATGACCTTGACAATCTTCCGCATGCCATGTGCCTACTCTTCGGACTTAACGCCCTGAATTTGGAGTACCCTCAACAGCTCAGGTACACCATTGAGTTTATTCAAAGGAGTATATTCAAAGAGTGCTTCTCTCACTTGGACAGAAATACCTAAAACCTAAAATACAATCACTCAAAAATCGACAGATGCAGTGAGTGACTGTCTTCACGATGTGGATGGTATGTGACATGCTGGGTCAGGCCTGAGACCTTTACCCTTCCATCTCCAATAGAACTCTTTACTTGTGTGGAAAGGTGATTTTTTTTGTCATTTTGTCCAGTTGGCTATGGACTTTGTTTATCTGTTGTTTCTGAATCTGTAGTCAAAAGAGAGCAATTCACGATTTTTCATCGGAGTGATGAAAGGCATTTAGATTTTTATAAAAGTTAAGGATGTTCATGTCAAGATATAGACATAAAGACATTGCCAGTAATGGTATGTTATTTTTCCTTCTACTGTCATTCTACTATTTAAATACAAAAAAAAGGAAAAAAGCCCAAAAACAATATATTGTTTATATGAGAAACTTGTAAAAATTGTTTTCCCTTTTTCAAAAGCTGTATTTAATAATAACTTTGCAATATGTGCTTAAACTGTCACTTTCCTGATAGACGATCTGGAAAAAAGTCAGGCTCCTCTACCTCCTTTTAGTGCTCCAAATGGCATTTGCAAGATTCCACCGCAGCCAAAGTAAAACAACCAATCAGAGCTGAGGATTCTCTAATGCAAGATTCTGGTCCTGCATTGCCTATTTCTCACCTCAGACACCTAATTTAGTGTATTGTTAAGCTGTAAAATGAGAAAGTTAACTCTGGCCTGTTTTCCCAACTGTCAACCTACTAAATGGCAGCCGGGTAACAAACATAATTTCACAGTTAAACAGTACACTGACAAGTTTCTGAAAACATTTTAGGTGAGAAATAAAGAAAGTAACAGAATATTGATTCATATTAGGTAAACTGCCTAAAATGTTACAGTTAAATTAGAATTCACATGTAGTGATTGACAGCTATGTTGGAGACTCATCGGCTTAGTTGTTTTTCTGCGGGCGTGGTGGAATCTTGCAACTGGCAGGAGCACGAAAAAGAAGTAGAGGAATCTGTTTTTTCAGTATGTCTGTCTCTTCCCTTAATGTCAGCATATAGTGACAGTTTAAACAACTATGATTAAAAAGGTGTTTTTGTAAAAATGAACTGCTGCTTTAAACTGTTAAACAAGACTAACAAAACTGTGTTAATCATGGTGAACTATGGTCTGCGTTTCAATTTTTTACATTATAATGGCGACATCAGGTCTGTTGTTCTATATCATAAATCTGGCAACATGGCCAGCATTTTGTTAGCACTTAGTTTGAAGTCAACAAACTGCCTCAAAAAGACATTTGTTTTTTGTAAAAATGAACTCTGTCTTTCATTACAACTGTTGTCTATCTTTTGTTTCAGCAACTTACAGTTTGTAGTTCAGCTTACTTGAGAATTTTAAGGCAATCGGTTTCCTGATAATTTCCTAGTAATGTGAATGCTTGGACTAGTAAGGATAACTTGTTCTTATTAGTACTGCTGACTTGATATAACTCAGATTTTTAAGTTGTCTGAATTGACAATTGATAGTCAACCTAATTAATGGTTTTGAGTTAATTTTACAGATATTTAAGTTGTCTGAATTGACAATTTATAGTTAACGCAATTCATAATTTTGAGTTAACTGTACTACAGTTTACTGCAATGACATGAGTTGCCTTAACTCAATTACTTAAAGCTTTAACAACTTAAAATGAATGAGCTACTTTACTTAGAAATTGTAAGGCAATCGGTTTCCTGACTTTTTTTTAAGTAGGTCAACTTATTACATTTTACAGTGCATCTTTCCCACTGAACATGCAACAAAGGGTCGAAGGCAATGTGTTCTGTGCAAGCACAAGACACCTGTGATTTGCAGAAAGTGCATCACCCCCCTCTGCCTTCATGCAAAAAGGAACTGTTTCATCGAGTGGCATGACCAACAGAAGTGATGAAAAAAACATATGTGGAGATGCTTGTAGCATATTTTTTTTGCCAAATGTTTGATGTTCATGTTTGATGTTTTATGCCTTTTTTTCTTTCTCAATAAATCTGCTCTACTTGGAGTCAAAGTTATATTTTGCATTGTTATTCGTGGTTATTCCACAGTTATACACATTGGAAATACCAAAAATCTATTGAAAAGTTGTAAATTGTAAATTTGTGATTTGTGAGTATTTTAGCTCCAATTGATGAAATATATCAAAATGTAAAGGAAAAAACACCTTTTGTGTGTCAGAATAGCATTTGGTTACCATGGGTCTCCAAATGTCCTTTTAGTGCTCCGCCTGGATCTCTTCATGGAAAAAACACTGTAGAATGGTCATACTTTTTCCAATCTTCTTCCAATTTGAGGCAGGTGTTCAATGATAGTATAGTTACAGCCAGTGGCGGCTGGTCAAGAGAGGGCAATGGGGCATGGCCCCACCATGAGCCACACGAAAAAAAAAAATAAATAAAATAAATTAAAATTATAATAATCATAAATTATACAAATTGTCAATATTTGTGTTTTTTAACTATGGAATGTACCCAGTAATGTGTGTACAATATGATATCTGCGCAAAATATATGCTTTTCCTGCTCGTCCTCTCCCCGTGTGCTCGTCTGCTCGTGCTCTCTGCCTGTCTGCACGACACGTCTGAGAACGCGCAGCGAGGGGGGCTTGATCGTTTTAGCCCAAAAAAGACGGGTCTATGAAGCTGTTTAGCCAATTGCTGATTCAAGATACAAATGAGTGACATACAATTTAGCCAATCAGCGCCCTCAAATAGATTCAGCTGTGGGCAAGAACGATCAAGCCCCGGAGCTGCGCGTTCTCGTCAGGAGAAGTCTCTACAGGAGCCCGCGCCAGCGCGAGCACTCCTCCTCCAAGCCCCGTTTGAGAGGAGAACTTTGGCGGCGATTCTGCAGCCAAAGAGCTGATATCAGATCAGCCTGACCTCACAATCAGACAGCAGACTACATGCGAAGCTTCACTACTTCGTACAAGTCAGTCAATCAACTTCCTTTCTTCCTAAAAGTATGCTGATTACTTCGACATACCATACGTATCCACAGGCAGGGGCGGACTGGCCATCGGGGATACCGGGGGAATCCCCGGTAGGCCGACGGGACTATATTATATGCTTCACAGAACACGTTCAATTTACTCTAATACCGAAAGTCAATAATCAGTGAAAACTGTATCAACAGTATAAACTGACATTATACTACTCCTCGCGATCCGAGGACGCCACAGCACGGCTGGACACTACGGTGCTTTTAAAAACTTTTCTCCATAACCGCGGTCTGCGCCGTGCGGTCGTGCCGGGCGTCTGTCGGGGCGACGCCGGCGGAGGTGCGAATGGCCGCCGTAGACCGGCGAAATACATGCCGTGTATTGAGTGGGCAGCGCGCCGTGTATTGAGTGGGCCAGTCTGACAGTAACTCCCGGGCCACTTTTTCCCCCTAAATTAACAGTGAAAACTCATCATAGCTTAATTTAACATCAGTATTCATAATTACACTTCATGTTTACTTCTCCTGATCTTTACCTCCTATAACAAGGTCCACAGGGGCATCTCAATAAATAAACATGTTATATTATATTGTATTATATTATATAAGTGTTATTTACTGCTTTTTTCATGTTGGAATAAATGTTAAATATTTAACTGCCAAGTAATAATGCGTGTTTGATGCTAAATTTTTTTTGCATGAAATCATACTGGGATGTTTGCTGAAATTGATAGGATGGCCCTCCCTAGAAAATTTTCCACCAGCCGCCACTGGTTACAGCCCTATATTGTCCGTCACTTGTACAGGTACAGCCACAGATAGTTCTTTATACTGAAATACACTTTTATTTTCGGAGGACAAAAATCTTCAATTTTTACTGACTTCAAAGGCCCACTGCTCTGCTTCTGTATGACCTACGGGTTCTCTGACACTTTCTCATGCAACTTTAGGGAGTTTTCTTTCTGGCCAGACATCATCGATGCATACAGTCAGAGTGGTCCAGAAGCTACAGCCATTCTAATTTGGGTATGTCCAAAATGGGGAGGGGGGGGTGCAAGAGGTTAATCTCTGCGATTATTGAGCAGACACACCACGTTACAAAAATGACAGTAACTTAAGCAACACAAACAAGATAATAAACACAATAAGCTAAGCCCAGATACCTTGACTCTTACTCTGAGATGATTTAGTGGCCGAATCGGCTGTGCACCTCCAAGTGTTGCGCAATCAAATCTCTCATTAGCAGAGAATTTCTTCGGCTCGTTAAGGGAATTCTACGTTCTTGTAACCGCCTTGAAATCAACTTGGTTAGAAAGAGAAGTTGTCCTCTCTCTCTGAAGAATCCGTTCCTTCACTTCTGCAGGCAAATTGTCTGCTTCCTTTTCCAGGATGCAAAATCAAAATGAAACAAACAGTGTTCATTCATCCAGCGAATCTAAGACTGAAGACCCAGGCTTTTCTTTTAAAAACAGCAACGTTGTGTTTTTGCCTCCTTACTTGCAAACTGAACCGCATGAATGGGCATAGAGGTGGAGGTGAAACAAGGTTTTCTGAGCCACGGAGGTCCTGGGGTGTCTGTGGCCCTCGGCCAATTAGAGCGCAGTGTTGATGTTTTATTGCTTTTGCATCTAAACATTGCTTGGAGCTTGCTCCTATCTCAAACTCAGATCAGGCTGCAGATTGCTCTGCAAAATAGGAAGGCCTGATCCCTTGTCTCTGATGTCTCAGAGCACATGGTCAAGCACATGGCCCCAACACTATTGATAGGAAGCATTGTCATGTGTGAGCCTTATCAAAATTTGATGTACTCTTAACGTAGCTTTAGTGGCCACATGCAAGTCATTTTTCACTTTCTGAAATTCAAGCATAGACTTTCTCCATATTGTCGAGGACGCAGCAGCTGCCAGGGAGCTGATGCAACACTGGCAAGTCTTAATGCTTATCCCACAGATTCTTCCTCACACTTAATATATATATATATTCATACAATGACACTTCACACACAGCAGCTGCTGGAAACTCTTGAGTTAATTTACTTCAGTCTGTGATCCTTTCAGCCTGGTGCTGTGTGCAGTGTTATCATCATCCTGCTGCATTGGGTCACATGCCCACTTTTTTTCCCCCTGCAAATATTTGCCTTTCGGGGATTATAATAAAGACAGAACTGAATTGAACAAGTCGCCCCGTGTGAAGAAAGACATGGCATTATCTCATATTAACCAACTGAGGGGCGTTAATTAAGACAGAGCGACAAAGAAATAGTGTGCAACGTCCTCTGCAATTAACGGTGAGTCCTTTGGTGGTTCGACTTTTATTTTTTTATTAAATGGCTGCATCCGCTGCTTGTCGCCTTGGAAATCTCTGAAGCTGTTTAACCGTATTACATTTGCTTTTACCGTTTCACAAAACGGTTTGAAATGAGTGTGCAGAAGTCTGCATAGGAAGGAGCTTTCACCCATGATACTGCTGTTGTCTCTTGTGAGCCTAGTGCTTTTGTTGCCTACACATAACCAGACGTGTAGTAGTTTGGATGCTTAAACCTAACCAGCTACCAAGTCAATTGAAGCCGACCATGATGCTTTTTACTGTACCTAACGAAGCGGTTTTGTTGCCAAAATACAATGAAGTAGTTTTCTCGCGTTTGTTATTTTGTATCAAACTACAACTTCAAACCACGTGCCTCAAACCGTTTCATACTGCGACCGTAATCCAGGAGGGAATATGTTTCGCACAAAATGTATTTAAGAACGCAGTTTAGTTGCATGGGAATGTAAGGTTTGACGTGATGGCTTATTTTGATTCTACTTACTGTAAATAATAACTAATGCAACAAATGAGTATCGATCTGCAACTAAAAATAGCCCCAAGGAATGCACTCCTACTTGAGTGATGTTTCTTTTAATAGGAGTTGGTGGTTGTGACAAACCCACAGAGATGCATCACTCTGCAGTCCCCCTCAGCTCCATCTCTCAAGTTATTGTTTTAGGTTGAAGGCCTGCGACTTTTGGTTGACTCTCAAAACTATCCAGCTGCTGCTCTCAGTGATGAAGCTCTGTTAAACCCACTGTTCACGGTCTGCTCAGCTCCAGACGGCAGAAAGACAAAGTTAGTGTCTAACTGGTGAACATAGTTTTAGCAGCTGAATAACCAGGTATGTCCAGCTAGAGCCGGAGACCAAAGGAGACTGAACAGTGCATTGATCTTCATCAAATTGCCAGAAAACATGGAAGTGATATTAAGCAATTGTTTGCTAATATGTTTAGTGACAATATGTAAGTGTTGTGTCTCCAGCTTGTTCCAACCAAGTGGCCATTCAAATTATTCACGCAACTTTATGTATTTTTCTATCACATTTATTTATTATTCATCCATCACTGCATCCTTAGATATTATTCACTAAGAATTGAACAGTTAAAAAGACGCTGCAAGACTATGTGGGTGCAGCAGTTTCATCAGATTTGTGGTCTGGCAATATATTGAAGGAGACAGCGCAGAAATTTACATAACATTTGACATTAGTGACCAATCAAAATATGGCTCAATACTTGTAGGTGCACATACTTGTGTGACGTCACCCATTTCCAGGCAAGAATGAAGACAAAAACACACTGTACATAAAATCTCGCATGTGGCTAAACACTTTTCATAATGGTGTCATTAGGGTGAGGGTGTGTTAGTCACATGTTGGGATGTAACGCATTTGGAAAAAATTGTAAAAAAATGTTTCACGCTTGCTTAAGGTGTTTTTTTGTGCCTTTGCTATGTCAGAATTTATGTAGCAACAAACAGTTAACTCACATGACTGAAGGCACCATCTTCCCTGACATTTCTGTAATGTGAATGCTTGTTTCCGTCTCCAGACAGCATGAAACATGGCTAATAATATGACATCAAATAACTTTTGAAAACCTGTCCAACTGAAACAAATTCTTGAAGACCTTTCTCCATTTGTTCTTTCATAAGTGGGTTCGATGACCATGGCGACTTGTTATGTTTTCCCGTTCACAACCTCTACTTCTTCTACTCTAGTAACTGGTGTGTCATCCTTGCTTTTGGTCCTTTTATGGGTTTTTGTCGATACAATAATGACAGATTAATCCCTTGTGTGTGATATCAATTAAATACAGATAATTACTTAAATACCTTGACATTCTTATAATATGCAATTAGATTCACGTACAATGGAACCAGTCCCGCAGAGCACATAGCTGTGGCACATCCAGGGGAATTCTCCGCGAGGGTTATGAAAATGTCCTTATCTGTCCCCTATCAGGGAGCACCTTTTAGCTCAAGTGTCATCGGCAGTTTGCCAACCCAGTGCAGTAACAGATCCCGCTGTTATCCACGCTGAGATAACTGAGAGGGTGACAATGCCCTGGGACTCGTCTGTCAACTCCAGTAACATCGGAGGGTCCTGACACCCGTCTGAGGCTCTCTCGCCGTGACAGAATGCGATCCTGTGGGAACGGCTATAAGGCTGAGATTCAATGAAGCAGACCTTTATTTACATCTTTAAAAATAATGATGAAAACCATTCATCACTTTTTGTTTTTGAGTGGGTGTCACCTTCTAAATTAACTCTACATTTTCGGAAGTTAATTTTTTTGAACTCTCACGGTTAAGGGTCTGTGATGTTTTGTGTGACAGCGGGGGGGATTTGTCCATGCCAGCTCTTTAAAGGAAACTCACCGTGTCATTTCTCTCATTTGGTGGACGCAAGGAACAAAAGTACTTCAGCAGCTCGTCAGGCTCACCTGTGCTGCACAAACCACTCCGGCTGTGGCAGACGGAGTGGTTTGTGCAGCTGTAAATTGAGAGTGATGCTTTACTCTGCACAGCTCTGGGGAGCATCTTTTATTGTGGCCTGCAGCGTGTGGATGGCTGGGTTTGAAGCTTGCTTGCACACAGAATATATCAACACCAGCAAGACCAAGGAGCTGGTGGTGGACTTCCGCCGGGGTAAACGCCCTCCTCCGACACCGGTGAGCATCCAGGGACTGGACATTGAGGTCGTGAACTCGTATAAGTACCTGGGTGTTCACTTGAACAATAAACTGGACTGGACTGACCACGCTCACGCTCTTTATAAAAAAGGACAGAGCAGACGCTTTCTGCTGAGGAGACTGAGGTCTTTTGGGGTGCAGGGAGCACTCCTGAAGACCTTCTTCGACTCCGTGGTGGCATCAGCCATCTTCTATGGAGTGGTCTTCTGGAGCAGCAGCATCGCGACAGCTGACAGGAGGAGACTGGACAAACTGGTGAGGAAGGCCAGCAGCGTGCTGGGGTGTCCACTGGATACTGTGGAGGTGGTGGGAGACAGGAGGATGATGGCGAAGCTCTCATCCCTGATGAGCCACGCCTCCCACCCCATGCAGGACACTCTGGCAGCTCTGCACAGCTCCTTCAGTCACCGGCTGATCCATCCCCGGTGTCTGAGGGAGAGGTACCGCAAGTCCTTCCTCCCCGCTGCTGTCAGGCTGCACAACAAGCTGCTCTCGGGAGACCACTAACACTTTGAACACTTTGAACACTTTGAACACGAACATTTGGACTGAACATGAACACTTGAACACTCTGAACACTTTAATTCATTCACCTGGTGCAATACCTAATCCGTGCAATCCTGTGCAATATCAAATACGTTTAAGTATTTACCTTACACTTACACTTTACTCCGTCTGTATTTACTGGTATATTTAATAGTCTTCTTTACTGTCAATCCTGTGCAATATCAAATACGTTTAAGTATTTACCTTACACTTACATTTTACTCCATCTGTATTTACTGGTATATTTAATAGTCTTCTTTACTGTAAATCCTGTGCAATATCCAATACGTTTAAGTATTATCTTACATTTTACTCTGCCTCCGCCTGTTTATACTGGTATATTTAATAGTCTTCTTACTGTCAATCCCGTGCAATATCCAATACGTTTAAGTATTATCTTACATTTCACATTTTTACTCCGTCTGTACATACTGGTATATTTTGTATTCTTCTTTACTGTCATTTTTACTACTGTTTACTGTTTAGTCTATTTATACTACTTGATTTTTTATCTTCATTTATTACTTGTGAGCGATGCTGCTGTAATCCTGTAATTTCCCCACTGAGGGACTAATAAAGGATTATCTTATCTTATCTTACAGAAGCAGTACGGACGGGAATGGGAATGTATTTTTGAATAATTCCAAACTGCATTTGTCTATGTTTATGTATTGTAATGCAAGACACAGAAATATAATAATAAGAGGCAATATCACTTTAATTTAGCAGCTTTTTAGAAACAAAGGCTTTTAAAGCAATCAACACAGAAACTAATGAACGTACTTGAAATATGTCTGGTAATTGCCTTTGTTAAGTTATCAAAATATTTAACTATTTAATACTGTAAAATAAGATGAGCTTCAAAACCTAAAGCTGCTCTAATCAATATTTTAATATTAATGATGGGTGACGTGACCCTGTTAAAGGCAAAAAAAGGTTGCATGTAGTAATGAACCCAGATGGAAATCACACACTGTTTATCAGCTCAATGGGACATTTTACCACGCAGGACCACGCCCTGAACACAGCTCATTTCCGCCGCACAAAGTATTTAAGCACTATGAAGGAAAGATCGTAGAAAAGTATGAAAGCATAAAAGTATAACTATTATAACCTGTAACCTTTTTGTTAAGTGTTGTGTAAAATAATATGCGCTGTACTTGTATGCTTATATTGCGGAATTGTGGGGTCACATGTAAGTAGGTCAAATACTCCGAGCGGGGCACTCTGGCGCCTGCTCGTACGATAGAAACAGATACTGTGGCCCTGAAGAGAAACACCTGCTTACAGCACTAGATTAGGGCGGAAACCGCCATCATAGCGTAGGAGAAGAACTCTCTTATCTATTCACACAGAGACTTCTGAAATAGCTAGAATTGCACTCTTTCGGCGCCTCGAGTGCTAACAACATGCACACACACTGATGATGCAGCGAAGGAGGATCCATCTTGAGCCAGTGTGGGCGGAGATGCTCAGTGCTCCAACCAGGCCCCTGAAAGCTAAAAACAGAGCCGCCTGCTACTTTGTATTCCACCAATGGCTCCCATAAGGAGAACCTATTAAATATGATGCGCACTCTGTTTAAGCGCCTTTTCTTAGCTATTCTTATCTTCTCTGCTCCTAGGGAGCGGACATTCTTAGGCCCGTGCACGTAAAACTACTGGGCATAATACTTCTGTTACAAATAAATGTTTATTGCTTGAATTGAGCTAAACGCCTCGACCTCAGTCTGTGCATCCGAGTTTTCTCGTCAACATAAGTATAATCATATATACTGTTTTAATTCATGATAGAAGTGATTAAACCTATAACTTGTTTTACTTTATGATAGAGGTGATTAACCATATAAACTGCATAGATGCCTTATATAAAATAGTCACTCAAAACTTATACAATCCTTCCTCTTCTGAACAGGATCAAACCAGTTACATTCTGTGTCTGACTTAGAAAGAGGAGGACTCATGTGTGAGTGACACATGAAATAAGGGAGGTTACCAGCATCAGACCAGGGGTGCTTCTCAAGTCTCTTAATTGTTTCCTCGATCCTCGCTTGAACCGGAAGTTGTTTCTGCGCCGCCATATTGATGGCCGTCCCAAAGCTCTTACGTAGCTCGGAGGAGCGAGGATCGAGGAGGGAGGAGGGAGGAGGGAGGAGGGAGGAGGGACCTCGGAGGAGCCATGACCCACGAGAACAGACTTCCAGGAAGTCTTTTACCGGCCGACACGCCCCCTCATTGTTCATCAGTTATGTGATTGGACGCTGCAGCTGATCGGACTGACTGGAGTTTCATACCAGAGTGAAGACAGATCACAGACTAAACTCTAATTTATTTGATTAGGTTTCTGATTCAACATCTGGTTTAAATAAATGTTCATTGTAGTCTGAACAACAAAACGACCACAAACAACTTTCTTCATTTATTAGAAAGATTTGTGTTTTCATGATCTGATATTTCCCTCAATAACTTTATTATGAATACAATTAAAGTCAGAGAGAGCTGGAGAGAAGAAACATGTTTTACATCATTCCCGAGTGTTTGATGAGTTTTATCATTTAAGATAAACAATAATCATATTCTGGGTTATTTAATAATGACGCCAATAATGACGCCACAGTCACAATTTCAAAACGTACAGACGCAAATAATTCATAAATAAGACGATCGCATTCCGCCGGTAGAAATGGATCCTGTGCTTATACACAGGACACAGTTTGTTAACAGACTACAGAGAGAAAACACCTCTACACTGATGATAACTGTGTGTCTTTGTTCGTTATTAGTTACTATTATTAAGTACAGTGATCACGTGAACAGACACAAACTTATCAATTAAAGCCGACTGGCAGCTGATCCAGCTGTGATCAGCTGATCCACTGTCATGAGAAACAGACGTCGCTTCACATGACGCACTGAGGAAAGGACGTCTCATGTATCTTAAAAACATATTTCCTAGTTCCTCTCTCCTTGTTGGTTTCCTCCATGCATCCCTGGTGGGAGGGACTAAGACGCAAGGAAAGGACGCAAGTGAGGGAAACGGGGATGCAATTAAAAGACTTGAGAAGCACCCCAGGATAAAAGAGGCAGAAAAACTGTGAGAGTTGGGGCTTTTTTCCCCAACTAGAGATTGGGATTGACTTCTCAAATAGACCCTTAGTGGTTTTACCTAATCTCCGCTTCTCAAGATGGCATCCTCAACAGCTCTCGCCCCTCAAACACTTCATCGTACCTCAGCGGACGGAACCGCTTCGAAGCTTTTCACGCCTCCTTCAGCCTTCCATTCCCGTCACTCGACATCCTTACCAGTCATTCACTCATTCCCTCCTTCAGATCAAGTCCTCCACCATACGGATTTACACAAGCGGAAATAACTTCTTCGCAAAACTGTCCTCAGGGGCTCCGTGCCCAGCCTTTACCCACTGTGCTACTCGAAGGTCTCTGTAAAGCCGAACCACGCCCTATGCCTCAACGTCTGCCCCTCACTTCGGATCTCCTCACCCGTGGCATCCATAGACTCCGCTCAGGCTGTCTCCCTTCAAGGACAAAGTATTAAAGTCCACGTTCTTGCCAGCTTCCTTCGCTGCTCCAAGTTCACCGCCTCAAACTCCAACCACCATCCGTCGCGACACACCACCGCATCAGAATCACATCCATCCTCCCGACAGCGTCGTCTATCACCTCAAATGCCGCAAGACCAACCAATACGGTCCACTCCAGCCCATCTACCTTTCCGAAAAGACTCATACCGAAGTCCGTACGAACCCATCCCATGCTACTCAAGCCCAAGCTCAAGTCCGGCCAGCCAAACTTCCCCGCAAGATCCCCGTTCGGCAAAGGGACCATGCGGTCCAGGGTTCACCACCACTTTCGCCATATCTTAGCCAGATCCAGAATAACCCCCGACTCTACTCGGGCCATCCTTTCCGCATTGGTGCCACCTCCACCGCTTCGAGCCAAGGAATTTCTAACCACATTATTAAGATTCTTGGTCGTTGGTCTTCCCCCGCGTACCTATCCTCCATCCGCTCCAATCTGAACAACATCAGAAATGCCCACGTGCATCAGACTTTGTCATCTTTTTGGGGACTCTGCACCACCAGAGCTTCCAAAGAGACGGCCCCCACTCTACAGTCTCCATTCCCCCCGTTCCCGCCAGCCATCGGACACCAACAGTCTCCCATCGCTCGCCCAACCTTTGTTCTTAGACCTTCTCTACCCTCCTTGTTTCTTCTTCCCTCTACCCCTATCCCTACCCTTCATCCCTCTACCCCTATCCCTACACCCCTATCCCTAACCTACATCCCTCTCCCTTGACCCCTTCCGCTTCCTAAATCTAACAATCATTCCATCATGCAATAAACCTCTCGAAACTCATGTTATTGGCGTGGTCCTTGTTAGTGAACTTTTTTTTCTCTCTTTTTTGGTTTTATGTCCCCCTGGAGGATTTAGCAGTTAAAGGATGGATATTCACTTCAACACTTGGTGGAGACTAAACCATTGAACCACATTCAAAGTTTTATTTTATTTTAGACCTGTCAATATAATTTTGGTTTAGTTGCGTTTGTTAATCTTAGTTAGGTTTTTAGTTTTACAGTGGTTTTGATGTGAGTCAAGTAAAATGTCTCAGAAGTAGCTAGCTACATATTTATTTGTGGCCAAAATATGTTTCATACATTGATACTTTTAATGTAATCCTTGTGTCCTGATCCTATTGGACTGAAATTCCTTTGGGAGTCCAGAAACATGTGTTGCTCTGTGAATGCTGAATGTGAAAATGAGCAACTGTTGAAGTTGATTTGGCCAACTTGTTGGATAATATGACGATATTGTGTACAGCTTGTTCTGCTGCCCCCCAAGTAGCCAAATAAATCATACTGGTTTTAGAGTGAAGGAGAACAGTATAATTCATGACATCATCTTTTTGCCCAGCAATCATTGATGCTCAAGGATGATGATCCAACACTTTGGTCAGGAGCACAATAAAGCACCATTTCATAATTGCCATGATTTTTTTTTTTTTCACGAGCACATTCACACTCCCCAGAGGATGACCTCTTTTCATTTTGGAAACCTCACGCGTATTCTTCTTGTGCTACCATTGAGCTGCATTGTCTTTGCACACAAGATATGTTGTAATCATTCAGTAGAATGGCTTAATATGTATTCATTTATGCTCCCAAGGGGATGGATCCTGTTTTTTTAACAAGCGTGTAGCCTCTCTTTAACTCTTTAAGCACTGCCCTAAAGACAAACTGTACAGTTTAGTCCGACTAAACACCAGGGATAGCAGAATCACTCTGTGCTGCATACAAAAACATTATATTAAGGGGTGATTCTATACAGCCTCAAGACGTCATTAATGGGACTTTAATTCATGCTCACTGACACATTGGTTGAACTTACCTAATCATGAGTTAATATCAGTCAATTTGTTCCTTACACTGGAGTGAGATTTTCTTTGCAGCATATTCAAGTATCGAGGGATGAAATTAATGTCAATATGTTTTCGAGGAGTGGGACAACTTTGATAAGTAAAGCAAATGACTAGTAGTTGGTAATTGTGGGCCACCCAGAAAAGTAAGATGTGAATTCCATTCAGTGAAGAAAATTCTTTCATGTCAGATGCATTCATTAAAAAATCAGTGACATACACTTTTGACAGCAGAGTGCCATGCCCATCATAATAAGCAGCAGCTGTCATCATAACTATCTTTGTCTTTGACATCACCTGTCTTGAACAGCTCCTGCTTAAATTAAGGGGAATTAATATTGCAGTGTTGTCTTTAATTAAGCATTAGTCTTTAATTACGGCATGGGATAGAAATGAGTGAATATGAAATTACACAAGGTTTTTTAAGCTTCCTTAATGCACCGGGAACAGTACTGCACAGTGGGGTTTGCGGATGATATGCTGAAGCTAATTTGTTCTTGCTGGCATTTATTTCCACAGATAACTAGGCTTTAGAATATTCCAGTTTGTGATGGTACATTAGTTATACTGCTATGGGCTCTGGATGGATTTCAATATTTGGCTTAATTAATTCATTGACACTAGACACCTGTGTTCAAATGTAATGTCCATTTTGTGCTTCACATGTGTAGGAAATTTGAGTGTAGAACTGTCTGTCAGTAGATATAATAAAAGTGTTTCATAATTAATAAATCATATTTAGGCATAATCATAAGTGTTTTGGAAATGCATAATTAAAATAAGCATAAAGTGTTATAAGATTAGTAGCTAAAAGTAAGTTAAAGACATGAAGCTTTTGCCTAAGTTGCAGAGGCTTAGCTTTATACTGTATGATTATCATAGAGGGTTTAAGCAATAACTGACAGACAGTGAATGTGTAGTGAATTTAGGGAAAGAGATTTGAAAGAAGGCGTCTACAGAACAACACTCCTGGAACGTGGCCAATTGGAATTGGCATAGAAGGAAGGGGAGGTGTTTTTGAATGTGTGGGTGGGCATAGAAAGTGTTTTTTCTGCCTCTTTAGCGTGTGGTTCCCTGGGGACGGCTGTGTCCTGGGACCAGGGGTAGTTTTTTTCCATACGTGGGTTAAATAGTGTAATATTTCATGCAAATAATGTACTCTACTGTAATACTGTAATGGCACGAAAAGGATTAAATTCCTGTGAACTGTAAACCAGCTTTGGTGAAGTTTTTAGTCCGTGTGTCTGCAAAGCTAGCAGACACGTGGGCTGGCCTGCTCCACTTCCCTCGTGGGGACATTTTTTCCCAACAAATTTGGCGACCGCGGCAGGACAGAGTTCTCCAGGACGGGGACACGTGCGGGACGGCATCGGTCTTCCATATCTCCAGGCGCCACTTTAAAGGTAAGAACAGCACCTAAATAAAGTCTGTTTAGGTCCTTTTTAGGACAATTTAATCATAGTGGAGATGTGGTCGACCGGTGCTGTTAACTGCTAAGTGTGCCTTTGTTCTGTGAGGAGGTGTGAAAAAAAAAAGTGTGAGCAGGCCGGATTGAACTGAGTGAGTTGCAGTTTGCAGTGAAGTATACTAGCATGGTGAGCTAAGGGGACTAGTCCAGAGAATAATGACGATAAAGAGAAGAAAGACAATACAGAGAAAATACAGCGTTGTAAGTAATAAATAAAAATCACCATGAGAATTAGAAAAATGGTTAGTATTACCGGCGGACTGGTGATGCGTGCGTCTTGGAGTGGCGACTTTAGGAGAGGTAGATTCATGTATTGCCGGGTTAGTGTGCTAACTGTTTAAAAGGGTTTGTTTTGTTCTGCGAACTGAGGGCGCGTATTTGGGAGGGCACGTGAAAGGCATTTCACGTGAGGTCCAGGTACCGTGGCTTCGGGCAGAATATACGATCGCTTACTTGGGCAGAGGCTGGCAGTTAGCCCCGAAAACCGTTAGCTCCTGGGCTCCGGTTCCTGGGAACTGACTCGCCGGGCCTCTGCTTTGAGTGAATAAAGGAATTGTGTTGGTGATTAATATAATGAGAATTGACGATTAATTGGTGATTAATATAATGAGAATAACAGGCAGGTAACAATAACAGGTAGAGTCGTGCAGACGGGAGAGATGGCTCCGAGTGTTATGAAGCTAAATAGCCTGTTAAACCAGAGGATTTAAGGTTAAATAAAACCGGACAATAAGTCCATTATTACGTGTGACCAGTCTGTGTTTTAGCAGCTTGGAAATACGTTTTAAAGGGTGAATATTACTGTCTATGCCGTAATTGTCGGCGTGGAAGCTAGCGTTAGCTACGAGTAGCTTCGGACTTTAATGTATTGGAAAAATAAGATAGAGGTGCTTATAAAAGAAAATAACCGGTGGCTTGTGAGAGGAGACAGAGGGCGTACGAGTGGAATTACAGTGTGGGATTTTGGTGAAACGTATATGTGGAAATCTTTTGTTAGAAGCTCCGCTTCGCCGTTAGCATATCCGTTAGCATAGCTGCTGACCATATGCTAAAAACAACAGGAAGGTATGTTGGGTAGAAAACGAAGAAGAAGAAAAACCGGCCGAAAGCAACTCCACCACCTAGCAGCGAGGAGGTGTAACTCCTAGTGTTTATAACCTGTAATTTATTGAGAGACACTCATTGTCTATGATCTTTCAGCTTACATCCTGACTTTAGTTTCAATTAAGCATTTTAACTTTAGTTGTTGACTTTGGTTTTAATTCAGCATTCTAACAAACAATGGTTTCAGTTGTGCTTCTTCAATTCTTGAACTTAATTGAGATTTATTAATGTGCAGTGTGGATTGTAATTGTAGTTTGACTTGCATTGGTATTTCTGATTGACTATTTTTGAATACAGTTATCGATATTTGAATTAATTTGATTTGATTAATTATTAATTATTTTTTAATTTCGATTTTAAACCTTTTGAGTTCTGATTTGAATTTTGATTTTGATTTAGATGTTGTTTGATTTAAGAGTTCTAACTTCAATTTTGGTTCAGGATTTCTACATATATCCTGTATTGAGTAATTTAGGTACATATACTATTTTACATAGTTCCGAAGAATCAATTTTGACGCGGACGGCGCTAAAATAGATGAGAGATCGTTGATTTCTCATACATTACAGACGTATGCTAACATTTACTGCTGAACTTTGGGCAGTTTTGTGTTTGTTTTAGTCAAGGTGGTCTAGTGAATTCAGATCTGGGAAGGAGCAGTGGATCCCAGTTTGAACTCAAAGACCGCCCACGATACAGCACAGAGGGTAAGTTGACATCATGAGATGACAAGCGTGTACATTTAACACACACATTAGAAAAACCCCCACATAACACATGAGATTGAAGGATTTAGGAAATCACAGCAAGTCACGTTAACTATTATTGTAAAATGTGTAGAAGGTCACATGCAGGCTGATTCCCTTCACTGCACAGCACATTTAGATCATTTACTGGACAAAGTATACTGCTGCTGTCTCTGTTTCTCTGTCCCCCACGATACGAGATACGAGGCCCAGGTTACAGAATGGTCGTGCCAAATACTCAGGAGATGCTGGGAAGAGCCAGAGAAAGAATGGAGGATCAAATGGGGTCCAAAGAGAGGGGAAAGGAATGGGAGAAGATGAAAAAATATCTGAAGAAGTGGCAGAGGAACGGGTGGTTTCCAACAGTGACGGCCCCCACTGCTGAACACAGATCCAGAGTGTGGAGAGAAGCTACAACGGCTAAGAACAACGCTGTTGCAGATGATGTGGGAGCCAGTCGCTTGAACAAATTCGGTAGGAAAAGAGCACTCATCATGGAAGACAAGAGGTGCTCAGATACCAAGCGTCTGCTAACTTACTGGGAGGTTGTCGACCCGACAACCCCTCCAGATGCTGCGGGACTGCCTGAGGTCCAGAAAGAGACAGACTTCAAAACCACCACTCCCAGACCTGACAACCCTGTCTACACACCAGAATACCAGTCAGTGCTGACAGAAGCACACGGACAGACTGAGCTTTCCTCACCTCCCCCGCCATATGTGAAAGTGAAGAGAACAATCTATCCCCCGATCCAAGCACCTGTGTGCAAAGTCAAGGAGGGAAGCAGTCCTGAGCCTGAAAGCGTCAGCCCACAGACGGACAGGACAGAACTGAAGGTGAGTACTCCAGAAAGTTGCCATGACCAGCAAGGGGCAATGGGGGGCGAAGTTGAAGGAGAGACCTCAGGGCTCTTAAGTGATGTCCAAGATCCAGAGATGAAAAAAGGTGAAGAGGAAAAGGAAGGGAGCCTGAGGAAGGGTGAGTATAAAGCAGAAGGTTACTTGCTCCTCACCCCCAAGAACAGACAGATGGGAACCACCAGTGGCGATGAAGACACTGATGAGGACAGAAGAGAGAGAGTAAGAGGAGAAGGTGGAGGTCGTTCAGCTACCAGACGATCCAGCAGGACCAGGAGGAGACCAGATCGCAATGATGGTCATTTTTATCCTGTAAGAGGTGAGATGCCACCATTAGCCCAGACCCAACAGTACCCCCTGCTGGTAAAATCCAACGGACAAGCTGAGTTTGGTCCATGGAGACATCGAGACATGGACGCATTGGAAAAGGCGCTGCCACCGCTGGCAGGAGGAGCCAATCCGTGGATCCGTCGCTTTGAAAAACTCACAGCAGCGGATAAATTGGCATTGGGAGACATACGTGCCATGATAACCCGCACAGAAGGAACAGCCCAATTGAATATTTTGGAGGTAAGTACAGGAACGACCAACAGGGGGGATGAAACCCCATTTGACAACTTTAGAGGAGTTTTCTGGTCGGCAATGAGGGGCATCTGGGCCACAAAACCTAATATGAACTCCCTTTCTGGACTGAAGATAAAACCAGAAGAAGAAGCCCACCAGTATCTGAAAAGAGCTGAAGAAGAGTGGCATAGGGCGACAGGTGGGAGACATGACAGAAATGAAGCCACCACTGTAGTATGGCGACGCACTGTACAGAAGGGCCTGCCCCGAGCAGTACAAACAGCGCTGCGTGGAGTAGTGGGATTGAGTAACATGGCCGATGCCATGTGGAGAGAACACCTTACTCACTACAACCAAAGGCATCTAGAGGAGGAGACAAGTGGAGATGAGGACATTAAGAGAATGACTCGGCGGCTGCTGAAACTTCAAGTAGCAGAGGTCGACAGAGAATTAAATAGAAAATATCTGGCCAAGAAGCAGATGGCAGTGGCAGAAGCTCAGCCTCCTCCACCAGTACCTCCCGCACCATGTCAACAAACTCCAGTAGTAACAGCCCCCACGGTAGTGTCCTACCAGCCTCCACCACATAACAGAGGCAGAGGACGTGCACGAGCATCCAACAGAGGGAGAGGTAACTACAGAGGGGTCTATGGAAGACCTGTAGGTAGAGGAGAGTGCTACGTATGTAGGAGTGAGAGTCATTGGGCAAGAGATTGCTCACAGAAGGCAGGAAGATTGTTCAGTGCACCCCCACATCAGCAGTACCCAAGACCAGGTCCATCTGGACCTCCTCTCTTCAGACCCCAACATCAACAGATGCCCATGCTGCCACCAGGGCCATGGGGCGGTGCCGACCAATAGAATATACAAGGGCGCTAACTAACCTGAGTCAAGTTTTGTTTTCACAGGTGGCCTCTGACAGGAGAAAGCAGTCGCCTATTGTATCACCAGGCAGCTGGCTGTAGATGAGGTCCACAGGTGTAAGTGGTGCTGACTAGCAGGGGGACTGGACAATGGGAGGTTCATTTTATAGCCAAGATACATAGATGACCTAAGGGTACAAAGGGGGGTGTCTAATGAATTTAAAGCCAGAAATCAAATAGCAACAGATTTAGAATCTGTTTTCTCTCAAAGGGTGTCAATCAATAAAAATGTCGCTTGGATCAACTACATTTACTATAACCAACAGTGTTTTGTAAACTTCACCAGGGATGCCATATCAGGACTGCATGCACAGCTGGCGAAGACTAGTTTAATGGCTTTGCAGAACAGAATAGCATTAGATATGATATTAGCTGAGAAAGGTGGCGTTTGCCAGATGTTTGGGACTGCGTGCTGTACATTCATTCCAAATAACACAGCTCCTGATGGTTCGGTGTCCATGGCGATGGCAGGATTGACAGCACTCCGCCAAGAGCTAGCGGAGAACTCTGGTGTCACTAATTCATTCACCGACTGGTTGGAAAGTATGTTTGGCAAATGGAAAAATACATTTTTGTCAGTCGTAATTACTGTGTGTGTTGTCGTTGTAGGCCTCGTGGCAGTTTGTGGATGTGGGTTCCCCTGCATCCGTGGACTTCTACAGGGGTTTATTGCTTCAACGATTAGCCAGACGCGAATCCAGGGCAACCAGTTATGTGTCGAGGATGGGGAAGAGTTGGAGCTTCTGATGGCCACAGTCTAGATGAGGCCACCAGTGGTGCCATAGAGGGACTTCACAAGCAGTTCCTGACCATCCTCTCGGAGATCCTGAAGGACCTGATAAGGCCCAGATGGACTTCAAATGCATCCGGTGAGATATTGGAAATTTGGGAAATAGCTGGATCGAGCAGGGGAGAGGTCTCCAGGGAACATTGAGTTAGTTAGCTAACTCACAGTGAACTGAGAGTTAGGGGGGAATTGTAGGAAATTTGAGTGTAGAACTGTCTGTCAGTAGATATAATAAAAGTGTTTCATAATTAATAAATCATATTTAGGCATAATCATAAGTGTTTTGGAAATGCATAATTAAAATAAGCATAAAGTGTTATAAGATTAGTAGCTAAAAGTAAGTTAAAGACATGAAGCTTTTGCCTAAGTTGCAGAGGCTTAGCTTTATACTGTATGATTATCATAGAGGGTTTAAGCAATAACTGACAGACAGTGAATGTGTAGTGAATTTAGGGAAAGAGATTTGAAAGAAGGCGTCTACAGAACAACACTCCTGGAACGTGGCCAATTGGAATTGGCATAGAAGGAAGGGGAGGTGTTTTTGAATGTGTGGGTGGGCATAGAAAGTGTTTTTTCTGCCTCTTTAGCGTGTGGTTCCCTGGGGACGGCTGTGTCCTGGGACCAGGGGTAGTTTTTTTCCATACGTGGGTTAAATAGTGTAATATTTCATGCAAATAATGTACTCTACTGTAATACTGTAATGGCACGAAAAGGATTAAATTCCTGTGAACTGTAAACCAGCTTTGGTGAAGTTTTTAGTCCGTGTGTCTGCAAAGCTAGCAGACACGTGGGCTGGCCTGCTCCACTTCCCTCGTGGGGACATTTTTTCCCAACACATGGCTCCCACACAAAATGTTTCAACAAGCTTTTGGGAAAGAGGTACAATCGATCAATGATCATTTGCCAATGAGCCTCAATGTGTCAGAAAGAATAACTCTGTGGACTGGCACGGTTTGACCTTTCTAATATGAATGAACTCCATTTTGCTGACATGCAGTCATAAATCTAAAAGTGAGCTCATAAACCCAAATATCTCTCCAGAGACATTCAACCACAGAGTTCCTCATTATCCAGACATTGACTACATTAACATGCACAATATTCAGATTTTGCCCTTATTTAAAAAAAGACCACAATCCTAATCATATTTCTATATGGCTAATGAAAATGAATATTGTACTCATATCGCCATGCATACTCATCATTTTTGGGGCTGGTTGTAGAGAGAAAAAAAATAATATATATACAGTATATTAAATATATATATATATATATACTCAGGCCACAATGAACAAATTTGTGTGCATGGGATACAATTTGTCCCTAAATTATATTAATTCCCACACTTTGGTTAATTAGATACAGAGAGCCAGCAGAGCGCATCGAAGTGAAGTGATATTGCCAAGTCACAATTACGCATGGCAGATCCACTGGTTACATTTTGTGCAACCACCATCAGATAATTGCACCTCAACGTATTGTTTTGATTCGTTTTTCAACAAAGTTTCTTCTGTGGCCACTCTCAGGTTGCCTATTGACTTAAAACACCACAATGACGTACGTTCTACCGCCAAGCCCTTTTAACAACTTAAATTTTCCTCCAACTCATTTCTAACTGCAGTCATGTTCCTCCCGTGGTCTACCTTCATCACTGTTCTGTTTTTCAAAACTTAAATAAACTTTTGGGTCATTAAATAAAGCCAAATTTGGCATATCCAAACTGAATATGCAGTTAACATGGCTTGTATCAAATTTTAAATATTGTCATATTTGGGACAATAGCGAGATGTCAGTATGCATATAAATGCAATAAATGTAGTCAATGTCATGGTTTCAGGAAAGTTGGTATTGGAATTACGTCTTGATGTGGAAAATGTGTCCATTCTGGCTTGTATTTATTTGAAAACAACTCACAAGTTACTTCAATGGAACATGAATTGGAAAGAATACCTATTTTGTGAAAAATGATCAAAATGGAGATTGAGTTGCAGTACACCATTTCTGTAAAATGGGTGCTATTAATAACCGACTGTCATTTACCTTATGAGGAATGAACAAAAAGAGACCAGAAACCAAGAACACTTGTCGTAAAAGGGAGTAAACTATAACTGCCGCCTACAAAGACTCATCACAACCTAGTGACACACAAATTGGAGGACAAATGGTTCGGCGTTAACACCTGCTGTGTTACACTATCTCTGTGGCAAGTGGCTCACAGCACACTGGCCTCTCTCTTCTTACCAACTGCATTTTCCTTTTTGTTTTGGCTCTTGAAATGTCATGAACAACAGCCATGCTGGTTTGTGTTTACAGCATTTGAAAAAACAGATGAATATTACTTGAAGTAAGTTCCTGGCCGGAGTATCTGTCAGTTGCCCATTGTCGAAAAGAGTTGAGATCACAGAGAAAGCTGCCTTGAATACATGCATACACGATCAGGGGAAGGTCAGGATGAGAAGAACATAAAGAATATACTCAAATCAATAGTTAAAATGTAATCGAAAGATAAAGTGTATGATCATGATATAACGAATGTTTAATAACAAATGTGTAATGCATAGCGTGATTTAACAAATGTAAAGCTGATTATAATGATGACCTGTGTTAAGAAGTAAGAAGTGTGTGTTAACAAGTTTAAGGGGAAGTGAGATCATATAGGAGTAGTCCCGGGAAGTGAGATCAGCAACAGATGTTTGGGCGGAGATCCGCGAGGCTTCAGACTCTGTTGCAAGAACAAGGGGCGAAGGGAAATAAGGTTATTTCCAAACATACGCACTCATCCAGAAGGGTGGGGGCCCAGGACTGAAGGGAGATCTGGTACTTTCCAAACATAAGTACACACACAAAAGGGTGGGATAAAGATCATGTGTTCAGAATAGGAGGAGGGGGGAACAGATAGCCCAAATCGACAATATAAGGAGACGTCTGCAATACGCAGGCTGGGATTTCTACACGGGAGCCGACCAAGTGCTCTGAGGAAGAAGATACGGATGATAGCTACAGAAGTATTTGAGGACTCCGTCTCTGCTCACGAAAAGAAAGGATTGCCTTTCGTGGACAAAGATTGAAAGACGGAGAGTTTCCCTCTCCCCACTGCTTGACTTTACCAACTGAACAACGGAAGAACACGGCGGCTCTAAAAAGACTTTGTACTGAGCCTTGAGAACTGCCGAATCTAACTCCGCTGTGAGAGCAGGAGGACCGTGGGTCTGGCTAGACCCTCGCTCCTAACACCTCCAAAAGAACTTTTTCATCGGACCTTTGAAATCCAGCTCCGACCGAGACGACACGTCACCTAACCCAATGAGTATAATCAAAGAATTAAAAGTACGAATCAAGTGTAGTAACATTTTTATTATGTGAGCTGTAGCTTAACCCTTGCTAAATATATATACAACCTGCAATAAATATCTAATCTGCATTTAAAGTAAAACTCTCAAGTGCATTAATTTGCTTAAAGTGGTAAATGTTCCTCGTGGCAAGTAAAAAGTTAAATCTATTGTATGTCCGACAACTGAGTTCTGAATGGTTATCCTAGTGACCGAATCCACTTAATAACCCCTTACGGTTTTAGAAGTAATCCTAGCCGTTAAAACCTAAACCTGGCAATTTACCAAGAGCACGGATCCAGAAGAGGAAAGCTGCCATAACCGACGCGACTGGTGGGAGCGCCCGGGGCCTGGGTGGCCCCTCGGCCGAGCGCGCGCCGACCGGAGGAAGCAGGGTAGACGTCGGGAGTAACGGCAGTTAGCGGAAGCCAGGCGAGTTTCCTCGCAAGAACACCAGCTTGTCAATCTTTTAACAGAGAGCTGAGTCAGTAGGTAGCCCCGTATCGGGCCAAAGAACCCCAGGATCTAACACCATTTATTGCCTGCAATGCTATTATATGCTATCAGGCTAATGACCTGACCCTTCTAATCATTTAGACTGGATTCAAGAACTAAAGGAATAGATGGACATTTTAAGAGTACCTTTATTTGAGAGAGTGAGATGAGAAAATGTCTCTGTGGTGAAGGCGTACAGTAAACATAAATCTACCATTAGCAGCTTCTATCATTTTTCAAAACCACTTTAGATGAAACCACACCCACTTCAGATGAAACCACACCCACTTCCCGTATGACAAATGCTTGACACAGCTGCGACGGCTATGTTCCTTATTATGAGCTGTTGCTGTGACAAAAGTGTGCGATTTTACTCATTTAGCTGGCTAGTTAGCTGACTGATTACGCCATGCTTTCATGCTACACTGTTTACAGATAAATGAGCCAAACAAAGTTGTTACTCATCTGGTGGTAGCAATGTGCTCTCCTACACTGTGACAAGAGTGTGCAGATGAAGCACTGAGGCGTTACATTTCACTCATTTAGCAGCTCGATTGTTAGCTAGCTTGCTGACTCCACCATGCTTTTATTCTACACTAGTAAAGTAAAGGAGCCGAACAGCTGGTTCCCCCGCGCTGCACCCTCCAAAACAACCAATGGAAAATTTGCAATGACATCTGATTAGGAAACCTCCCTTAAGGGGCCCCATGTCATTACCGTTGAACTTGCATGATTGATGCGTTCATTAACATTGGCTTAATAATGTAGGTTATTTACAATGTGACAAGGTTGAAGTTATTCTGTCTTATTTATTTATCCTATTTTTTAAATCATCCTTACTAATATCTACTACGGTGTACAAAATAAGTTTTGATTTTGTGCTTTTTCTTTAGTGTCAGATTATTTATAGCAATAGTCATGAACACTGGTTGGAGTGGCCCCCTGAGAATCTTTGCCCTGGGCCCCAACGGACTAGAAGTAGGAGTGCCACTGACCATCAGCAGCCAGTTACCTATGTAACATTCAGAATGAGACTGTATCGATCTTGCCATCTTACCTTCATCGAGAAAGCAAATAAGTGTATTTCCTGTTATGTCGACCCATTTTTTAAAGTGGTACTCAATATGTAGTGATGATCCAGTGCTCATTTTAGGTCGGGGTGAATTTCAAAGAAAATACAACGATTGCACAGTAGCTCCAGCTTGTTTAATGACTGTAAAAAGTAATCCTGATACCGCCCTCCTCTTGAACTCTGAACAGTCTCTAGATACTTGAGAATTTCAATGACACCTGGGACACAAAGTGTTCCCAACACTCCAACTGTTGCAGCAGGTTTCTTCAAATACCTGTTCAGAATGTCTTCATATCTCGTCAAATTAGCATGGCCCTCCCCGTCTTACACCTCTATATATTTCCCAAAGGGCATTTTGGGGGTTTGTGCTTGAGAATGAAAGCATAAAGCATTTGAAAGGTTCCGGGTGTCAGTCTCTCAGTGGCTGAGAATCTCCTCATTCAGAACAGGTATATCTTTAGAGAGGATGGAAATAGACTTTTTTTTTTGCAACGGTTCAAAGTGAGTGCCAAAAACAAAGTCCCACAAAAGTGAATAGAGTTGTTGTAGCTGCAAATCATGTATTCAGAGGAGATAAGACAATATCTATCAAGGTCAAGGAAGTGTGGTCGATCATATTTTGTTATCTGAATGGCATCCTTTAAAGTATCTACCAGCACTTTATTCTCCAGCACTTTATTCTCTTACAAACTGGACATTTAGTTAACAAAAGAGAAATAGACTTCTATTTGTCGATTAAAAGTCGTGCAATTTTCCAACTGCGATAACAAAGTGTCTGAGCTTTGTAATGGAAACAAGAGACTTTCAACCAAGAGGCTGCTGTTCGTGTCCCCTTTGAAACCAACAGCTGACATTGACTTTATGCTTGTTACGTAGAGTTGCTTTGCTTCTTAAGTACGGAAAGTCACTAAGGGTGGTTATTATTTAACAATTGTAGTCACATTGTTATCCCCATTAAGTTAGGTTATTACTTCATTATTTTAACAGAAACCACAATCTTTTTTCGAACCTTAACCAAGCAGTTCTGTTGACATAACTCAACTAATTATTTCACGTTTACCATGTGGATCTGTGCGTTTCTGCAGGCGTGACACATGGCTGATATGAAATAAACCTGGGGTCTTTCAGCAAGATCCAAAACATACTGAGTTTTTGTGTACTTTCTATCCATGTAATGAATGAACACTGTATTATTGTTGAGCTAAAACCATTGTTCATAACCCCATCCTGTTTTGAAACAAACAAATCCAGGAACTGGGATGGGAAGAAGAGCAGGCTTTCTTGGTATGTCAGTGTTCACTCCTTCTCACGCGGCTGTGAAGCCTCTCATGCCCCCAAAGGTATGGCAGGAGAACACAAACATAATTGCGAGATCTAAGCTCTCCATGCATTTAAATTCTTTATTTCCAGAGAAAGGACAAGGACACTGACTTGTAAACAGAAACTTTGAAGATGCCTTGCTGGGGCTTTTTGCCTAATTTGACCAAGCCACCAACTCCTGGTGGACCCTCTTCAGTTCGCCTACCAGTCCGGCATCGGGGTGGATGACGCCGTCATCTTCCTGCTGCAGAGATGCCTCTCTCACCTGGAAAAGACTGGAAGCACTGTGAGAGTCATGTTCTACGACTTCTCCAGTGCCTTCAACACCATCCAGCCTTTGCTTCTGAGGGACAAGCTGGAGCAGACCGGGTTGGACCACCACCTCACTGCATGGATCCTGGACTACCTCACCAACCGTCCACAGTATGTGCGGATACGGGAGTGTGAGTCAGATCGGGTGTCCTGCAGCACAGGGGCCCCACAGGGAACCGTTCTGGCTCCATTCCTCTTCTCCATTTACACCTCGGACTTCAAACACAACTCTGCCAACTGCCACCTGTAAAAGTTCTCTGACGACTCTGCAATCGTCGGCCTCTTCTCCGCAGATGATGACAGAGAATACAGGGAACTAAACCAGGACTTTTTAGGATGGTGCCAGCGGAACCGCCTCCACATCAACACCAGCAAGACCAAGGAGCTGGTGGTGGACTTCCGCCGGGGTAAACGCCCTCCTCCGACACCGGTGAGCATCCAGGGACTGGACATTGAGGTCGTGAACTCATATAAGTACCTGGGTGTTCACTTGAACAATAAACTGGACTGGACTGACCACGCTCACGCTCTTTATAAAAAAGGACAGAGCAGACGCTTTCTGCTGAGGAGACTGAGGTCTTTTGGGGTGCAGGGAGCACTCCTGAAGACCTTCTTCGACTCCGTGGTGGCATCAGCCATCTTCTATGGAGTGGTCTTCTGGAGCAGCAGCATCGCGACAGCTGACAGGAGGAGACTGGACAAACTGGTGAGGAAGGCCAGCAGCGTGCTGGGGTGTCCACTGGATACTGTGGAGGTGGTGGGAGACAGGAGGATGATGGCGAAGCTCTCATCCCTGATGAGCCACGCCTCCCACCCCATGCAGGACACTCTGGCAGCTCTGCACAGCTCCTTCAGTCACCGGCTGATTCATCCCCGGTGTCTGAGGGAGAGGTACCGCAAGTCCTTTCTCCCCGCTGCTGTCAGGCTGCACAACAAACTGCTCTCGGTAGACCACTAACACTTTGAACACTTTGAACACGAACATTTGACTTGAACATGAACACTTGAACACTTCTGAACACTTTAATTCACTTGAACATGAATATGAACACTTCTGAACACTTTAATTCATTCACCTGGTGCAATATCTAATCCGTGCAATCCTGTGCAATATCCCGTGCAATATCCAATACGTTTAAGTATTTATCTTACATTTTACATTTTACTCCGTCTGTATATACTGGTATATTTTGTATTCTTCTTTACTGTCATATTTTTTATTACTGTTTACTGTTTAGTTTATTTATATTACTGCAAAAAAGAAAAGAAAAAAAGACATTCATTCAGCCGAGGTTTATGCATAATGCCAACAACCTTTCCTGCTGACTGGGCTTAATTTATCCTGGTTACCAAACCATTGTCAGTCCAAAAAAACCTGCTATGCTTGGGTTGTAATCCAGCTTTATCTTAATGTGTACAATCATAGATTCTATTTAAGTTGATCGTCAACAGATCAAGAAACGAACAGAATCCATGAATGAAAGGCTTATTACTGTTATTGATAAGAAGGGTGGCTCTATTGGCCACTGATTTTTTTTTTTTTTAAATGTCAGAAATGTTTGTCAATTTATAGTTGTTTGTTTATTATTCTCACTTTAACAGATGAAAATAAACAAGTGAGATTGGGAAATCTTCGTTTTTCATACAGTTGCATATTAATTGTGCACACATAGATATTATCCTAAGAAAGCCAAAACCTCACTTTTACTTTCTTAAATATTCAGGTTTGAGGTTTATTAACATTTTGGATTGACCGATAGCACTGTAGTTGTTCAATAATAAAATGAATCCTCAAAAATACAACTTGCCTAATAATTGTGCACACAGCTCAGACTTAAAATCACTGTTTTTTATACATTGATAGATGATATCTGGAGTGAAGGCCACAGTATTCCAGTTTCCATGTTTGTGTGCCCCTCTTAATATTTAATCTGCTACCAAGCACTTTATTCACTGAAATATAAATGTGCTATGTAGCCTACTGTATATACGTGTGGACCATATAATCCACATTTTGCTTCCTGTTGCATCCCTCCAGATTAGTCAATTAATATTTCAGTTTTGTGTCACTTGGGACATAATGCTTTCCATCTCTGTAACCAGCAAGTGTTAGTCCTCTACTGCAGAGTTGAGTTATTCCGCAATCCTGATAGAATACAAACCAGGCCTGCATCAAACAGAAGCTAATGATCATGCACAATGTATGCAAGGGCATGAGCCATGGCCTAGATGGCTCATGATTTCCCACTCACAGTGAAATATCCTCAGGTCAAAGGTCCACTCAGTAGCATCTCTGTAACTTATCAGCTTTCAACCACATCTCGTAGTCTTCATGCAGTGAATTAACCTGGCCCCGGTTTCATCACATGACCCAAGGGAGGGCCTTGCGTCATCTGAGGACAAGCGGTAGTCTTTAAGGGAGATTGTAATCCCTGTGTTGGTTCGACTAGGAAGAGGTCAAAGTTATCAACCAGGAGTCAGTGGACTGCCGGAGAAAGGTCAAGGATGCCATTCACATCAGGCGCCACGGACATGTAAACGCTTACTGAACACTGTTGGTGCATAACCAGGCCCAAGGAAGGAGATCAGCGTTTGCCTGTCATGCAGAAAATCATTCAACACAAGTAGTCCCATGAATGACAAAAGCAGGTCTGTATTCCACTCTGTGTATGTAACTAAGGCAGAGGGAGAGCGATGTGTTCACTTAATGATGCCTTCAAGCTGTTTAACGTCACACATCTGCCCCCAGCCTGTGCTATAACAGTAAAATGTGCAGGTGACAAACATAGTTTCACTGCAATTCATAATTAATTTGGACAACGCACACCTGTTGCTGAGCTGAGCTCCATAAAATACCAGTACTGAAGCTGCCGCGTCCTGTTTTTAAATCTACTTTACCGGGCTGACGTTGTTTATAATACTGGCTGAAATGGCTGCTGAATATAAATATCCAACTTATTTCTCATTTGGAAGAAGTTCCATGGCTGCTTTATGTGAAAATAATAAATGCCTCTTTTTTCTTGGTACATTTCACCTTTATATGTCGGATGACGGAATAGAGACAGTCTGGAATATCGGGGCATGGTGAGGTTGGGGACTGACATGCAACAAAGTAATGTGCTGTAACCATTTGGCTCCCAAGGTACCCCACCATCCCGCTCTCCAATGACCGCTCCCAGGTGGGTGAACATCCAGTGCAGGGACATGCTAGTACTGAAATGTATATGAAGAAGCCTTTCATGCGAACAGCCAGAGGGCAGGAGCTGAACCGTTTCCAGAGTATAAAGAGAAACCGATGATGCTGGAGAGCCCTTTACAACGTCTCGCTGACCTTCCTTCGTGTACGCTCGTCACCTCTGATCGGCCAGGCAAGCTTAGGTGAACTGTAACACTAGTCACGTTCATGATGTAATGACCGAGCAGGTTCCATTTCAACACAAGGAAGGATTAGTCCAAATTGGGAGGGGTAAGCTGGTATCCCCGCTGAATATTAAAAGTATTAGATTGGCAGGCAGCTTTCAACTCTGTGCTGTCTGCGGCCAGAGTGGCCCACGCCACTGCCGATGATCGAACAGTAACTACTGACATAACAAGCCAAGTCAAGTCTTAGCAAACTTCCCGGTGGCCAGTCAGCCCCTGATCCAGAACTATTACAAACTGTTAGTGCCAAGCACCACCAAGAGTCTTGACCAGTCTTGAAATACAATCAAGAGTGCAATTTGTCGTGTAGCGAGACAATATCGTAGAACAATGCGGTTGATTCTGGTCTCGAGACCATGACCGATTTCGAGTACAAACACGCTGCCATATAGTTTCATGAAGTTAAGTCTAACACCTCAAAACCTCCTACTACTCGTGGGGGTTTTACCACTTCTTGTCGAAATGAAGGAGAGGTGAATGTCTCTGCTAAACCTGCCACACTCAGTCTGGTTGTAACCTGAGAGTTCCCCTCTGTTTAACAGTTTGCGATGTGGAATGTGGGATATTCCCAACGAAAACCTAGGGCTACGTAATCTCCACTTCAGAGCGGGGTTGTTCAATGACACCCCAACAAGTTATGTGCTTGCTTGCAGTTAACAAGAGAAGCTATAGGCTTGCTGTCGCCTTGGGTCAAGGTCAGCCCAGGGCTGACAAATCCAAATGTTAAAAGCCGATATAGACACGGTTACCTTTGCTACATTCTCTTCTTTGTACTCCACACTCACCCCAGTTCAGCTCTCAGCAAAAATACTTTTCTCCACATTATTGGACAGTTAAACATCCAGTATATGCTGATTTAGCCTCTTTCAGTGTTATCATTTAGTGAATGTTAAGTGCAAAGAGCCTATAAAAACAGACAGACCGCAGCAATCAAACTGACACAGTGTGTGGTATTAAAAGAGAACGGGCGTTGGGTTAGCATTAGCAACGGAATAAATGGGATTGTAAGGAGGCATTAGTGTGCATATTTTGGGCTGCTAACCACTTAAATGAATAAAGGCCGATAAGAAAGGCATTTATACCTCAGCATTTTTCAATGATCCCCAGAGAATTCAGTGTTTTGCTCTCTGTTGTGCATAACTTGATCATCAGAAATATTATTTCTATATTATTCTGTAACACAAAGATGCTTTGAATTACCAATTGACGTTATCAAATGTTGTGCAGCACCCCCACACTGTTGACTCATACCAGCCATACTTTTATACGACTACAGAAAGTATTCTCAATCTCTATCAAATTAGCTAAGATAAATATATTTATATTGCACATTTTAAACAACACACATAGACTCACTGTACTTCCAAATGAAAAAATAGGCAAATATCACACATGACAAATGTGAGATCGTCACGATCTTGGTTAAGTTAGTTTCCTGTTTTATTTTGATGATCTCTGCCTCTTGCGTCCCGTGTTCACTTCACGTCCTGCCTTTGTATGTTTTCCCGCCATTGTGATTGTCTGCCCCGGATTGAATCCTCCTGTGTCTAATCACTGGATAGATCTGTAGATAATATTGTGTACCAGGGCCCATCACCTCCATTGATTCATCTATTGTGTACAAAATGGCTAAGATTGCCACACAAAAGGACTGTAATATTCATTATACTTTGTTATTACACATTACATGTTCACAATGTAAGACATCAAAATGACAGGGTTCAATAAATAGTCAAATTCAATCTGTTGATATAAGTTGAAAGTAATTGATGAATTGTTTACAGATAATTCCTGCAATTACTGATCATATTTAGAGTTGACAGAGCAGTCTCAATAGGCCACTGTTTGCAATGTGTTGGAGTGGTTATTCAATTAGGTTGTTTTTGTAATTGCTCATACATGTTTTTGAGAACAGGGCCCATTTTTTCAAAACCACTTTACTTTACACAATTCACAAAACCAAAGTGCAAAAACATCGCACTGCATTCAAAACGACATAAAGACGATTGCACCACATGGCACACACTTCAACTACACACTAATCATGCTCAATCAAAAGCATCTTTCGTCTTTGGTGGGCTTCGTCATCATAATAATTCTGTGGGTAGAGACTTCTGCAGAGAGAGATGGTTCAAAAGAAATACAAATATACAAACAACCTTTTGTATGTTCCTCCACAGCA
>CM051701.1:21035831-21260831 GCA_028022725.1 Lycodopsis pacificus | reverse complement strand
TAAAGATGGTAATTATAACAAATGAAATCCGGGCAGTGTCCGATTCTTTGCTGTTCTTCCACATATGGAGAAGAACTCCGAGTGAAAGGACTTCACTTCATAACGCTGTACACATAACGCTAATCTTTGCCATAGAAGTAATGTCACACAAAGAACTGCTGACTGAAGGATATTCATCTCTGCAGCACAACGTTGAACATAATTTGATATTGCTCTGTGCTTCACGCTATTGTTTCAAATAAAATGTGATCTTATCCGACAGTGAACAAACATGATACCCATATCACACTAATACAAGTCATCTACTCTGTTAGTGGAGATCATGAAAATCTGGTTACATGCAAATAATGACAACTATCCGTTGTGTTATTGGAAAAATAAACTCCAGTGTAATTGATATTGATCAAGAAATCCACGCACGTTATCGGATTTTAACACTCAATTCCATGACACGAGAGCAGAGTTGATTAAGAACTCGACATGTATCGACCTCATAATGTGTTAGTCGACAGTATTTTCCTGTTTTACACATGAATATATCAGCCACTACAGACTGATTTTAAACAGTAATGGATGCAGAAAACTGAGAACTGCACAGATTATGCAGTTGTTGACACGTTGTATGAATCAGTTATTTTACCACATAATACCAAAAGGCTTCTGCCACTGTAGCCCCATGATAAGGGAAAAAACGAATTCACACACTTCCTACTTGGCATTCTTTTAACATTCCCATCCACCTTTGAAGGATAGTAAAACATGTGTTATGTCTCTAATAAAGAAATCAACTTGTGATATGAAGGGCTTCACAATGTCCTTGTTTTTCCCCCAGATGTCGGACACATAATGGAACATCCATCAGGACTTCACCTGGTCCTTCAGGCTCAGTTCATGCAGCTGCAGCTCTCTCCCTTCCGTCATATTATCCTCCTCACACAACCCCGTCATGGACGGACACGTTAGGGCTTCTTTCACAAACAAGTTGCTCCTTTGAAGAATTTGACACAGCTTAGCTTTTACGCCTTTCATCCTTGCCAGTGATCTGCAGAGTAGCTCAAAAGATCTTGGGATTATTGAAATAACATATTCTGCTCTAATGACTGAGATCCCTTATATACAATTTAAAGTATCCAGGCAATCCTCTCTGAAGGATGGTGACCTTCACTTTCTTTCATGTTAAAATGTGGAAATGTGTGCATAAGTTTGAATAAATGGAGGCATTTTTTTCTCTTTCTTGCTGCCAAATATGTAGCAACTGTTTAGAACTAGAAAATGCATTTCCTGCTGAAAATGCGTTGGAATGCTGAAAGCTGAAATTAATTGTGAAAAAATTGCAGAAAATTAAGAAATGGGAGACTATCTGTCTGAAAAATGTTGAAGCCCGAAAGCATTTAAACTGCACTGCTGAAAAACCTTCTCGTTGAAATGTCTAACTATGGTGTCTGTAGCTGAAAGTATGAGGAAGAAGAAGGCTTTGAAAGTTGAGGTATAATAGGATTTTAAGATTTTCTCCATAGAGATCCCATTCAAAAGAAAATTGCAAAAAGCTTCATTCAAAAAGTTTAAAGATTACAAAAATGAAAAGTCAAAGCACCCCTCTCCTGAAAGAGCTGAACATTTTGATATTTGAACAATTTCTGTAGCTTAAACACAGTTCAGAAGTAGTGATATTTGTAGTAATAGTAGTAGAAGTTGTAGTTGAAGTAGAAGTATTATTAGTAGTAGAAGTATTAGTATTTAGAAGTAGTATTAGTATTCAGAAGAAGTAGTAGCCTAGTATCAGTAGTAGTAGTAGTAATAGCTGTAGTAGTGGTCGTAGTATTTAATATAACAGTAGTAGTAGTAGTAGTAAAAGTAATGGCAGTATTTGAAGTAGCAGTAGTAGTAGTAGTAAAAGTAATGGCAGTATTTGAAGTAGCAGTAGTAGTAGTACTAGTAGCAGTCGTACTAATAGCTGTAGTAGTATTAGTACTGGTAGTAGCATGAATAGCAGTAGTAGCAGTTGTAGTGGTAGTAATAGCAGTAGTGGTAGTAATAATATTGATGGTAGCAGTAATAGCACTAGTAATAGTAGCAACAGCAAAAGTTGTAGTAGAAATATTAGCAGCAGTAGTAGTTGTCGCAGTATTAGTAAGAGCATTCATTTTTTCAACAAAAAAGCCTAATTTTGAGTTTAATGTTTAAATACAGTTAATTCATGAGGCTTTTATTTTGAAAGGGTGGGACTGGGTGGGGGAGGGAGGGGAAGAGGAGACAATCATAATGTTTGACACACATAAACAGAGGTTATTAAATGACAGGATTCATCACAAGCAGTTCAGTTAGAATTCACTCACTGGGGCTTTTATTTTGAAATGGGATGTGGGGTGTGGGGGAGAAGGGGAGAGGAGACAGAATCATAATGTTAGATAAACACAAACCGGTTATTAAATGACAGGCTCATCACAAGCATTTCAGTTAGGATTCATTCTGTGGGGCTTTTATTTTAAAATTGTGTGTGTGTGTGTGTGTGTGTGTGTGTGTGTGTGTGTGTGTGTGTGTGGGGGGGGGGGGGGGTGGAGGAGGGTGGAAAGACCTCTAAAGAGTCCTGAGACCTGAATGTATATTAGCTACTTTTACATCCAGAAATGATGCATGAAGAGTGAAGATTGTGGACACAGTGGCAAAACACAAATGTTTTTTTCACAAGAATCTCAAGCTGCTCTTCACTCTAGCAGTGACATCACGCACTCTAAGCTGTGCAATACACACCCATTATAAAGTCAGAAAAGGGCTGAAAAATCATAAAAGTTAAATTGCTGCAGTTCAAAAAGTTTAAAAGATATCGGAAAGCTGAATTATGCGGCAATAGTTCAGAGTTTTCTCAACATTTGAAAGTTGAAATGGTGTCTTTAGCTGAAAGTATGAGGAAGTTGAAGAAGTTTAAGAGGATTTGAAAATATTCTCCATAGAAACCCATTAAAAAAAAAGTTGCTAAAAGCTTAATAATTCAAAAAGTTTAAAGGTTAGAAATATGAAGAGATATAGCAGGGATGAGCTGAAGGAGCTGAACATTTTGATAGTTGAACGGTTTCTGTAGCTTAAAAAATGAAGAAGAAGAAGCGTTGCGACGAAACAGGGGGGGGGACGGAAGAAATAGTGGAATAAAGAAAACAGGATAACAATTGTTGGAATGCTTGACAGCATTCCAACAATTACTCTGGGTAAAGCCCTGCCAACTTGTCACCAGTATGTTGACTGCCCCACTCGGAACAATAAAACTCTGGATCTACTGTATGCTAATGCTAATGATGCATACAGTGCCACTGGCCTTTCCCCCCTTGGCAGGTCTGATCACAACCTGCTGCTGTTAACAACCAAGTATGTTCCTCTGGTGCAGAGGCAGCCTGTGACCACCAGGACTGTGAGGAGGTGGTCTCAGGAGGCTAATGACGCCCTGCAGGACTGCTTTGAGTCTACGGATTGGGATGTGTTGTGTGGACCACATGGGGAGGACCCCAACAGCACGACGGACTGCATCACAGAACACATTCAATTCTGTGAACAAACCACCATTCCATCCCGGACAGTACACTGTTATTGTATTGTGCATTTTTCATATTTGTATTTTGACTCTGTTACTTGGTTTGCTGAAGTATATCTTTGCTGCTGTAACAAACAAATGTCCCCTTGGGGATGAATAAAGTATCTATCTAACAGCCAGTGTGCAGTCTGTCTGTGTGAACAGATTTAGATATTGCTTATTGTCTATGTAAAGGGAACAGCTGTAAACTACAATGTTTAGCTAGATGCTAACGCTTTCCAATGCCATTGGTGTTCCGAGGGCCCGTAATTCCGAAACCTAACAATCCAAAAAATGACCAATTGGATCGAAAGACCATTTGTCCTACTGCCTGCTGTCTCAACAACAAACGCCTATAGTTGTGAAGGTCCATTTTCCTGCCATGGCTACGCTGCCTCTGGTTGGCTTACCCTGATATTCTTACCCTAACCCTAATCAATCTAACCAACCCAAGTAGGAACAAGTAGTAATAAGAGGTAGGATGGTGGGTCATGCCTTCCCTGATAGGAAAACATAAAAAGCATAACTAGCCATGTGCTTCTGTTTGTGTGTTTTCAGATCAATGGCCCTTATGAACAATCTGTGTTTGTTTTAACGGGCTGTAGAACATATGGGCTTTTGGTACAATGGGACATTATTTGGACTACTATTGCCTGCTCAACAACAACAGTTAGCTAGTTAGCTGCATGAGCGTGCCACAGGCAGGTCACAGTGAAAATTATCTTTTATACTCACATCATACTACCAGCAACATTGCTCTCAATTGTCTCAATGGCTATATCCGCAGAACATGTCAGACATGTGGAAGAGTAAAATTGACTTAACGCAACACTTGTTTCAGTTTCAAAATAAAAGCCCTCTAGTGTCTTTCTGTGGACAGAATCCCTTCATTTGTCAGCACGCTTTCATTTAGAACCATCTGCAGGACAGTGTTGGGGAAAACTGACAGCTCCATAAACTCATGCCTAATATGAGCGACTGCTTTTTAAAAATAAGTTATTTTTACTTACAGCACACACTTACAGGAGTCTTAGCCTTTTTTCTGTCTAAAATAAATAGAAATGTAATTTATAATAAAATGAAATAAAAAATTATGTCCATTATGAAAGGCAAACTATACGTAGAGAGAAGGGCCAGCAGCAGAAGCTTGCATCGGCAGCAACTCTGTTGGTGCGGATGCTACTCTCGAGACAGACGGTGCAGGAGGCAGCCGTCACACGCTGCTCTCGCAGCTGTAGTCAAATGAAATTCCTCAGCATAACCATTCAATATCATTTAGACAAACATCCAAATGCAGTTGGGTTTGAACCCACCGGCCGGCTCTGGCCCTGTCTGTGTGGAGGTGGTGAATCATCCTGTTCCTGTGTGGAGTTGTTTGTGCTCTGGTCTCTTCCCACAGACAGCTTAGGTTCAATGGGTGACTCTAAAATTGCCCAGAGGTGTGAATGAAGGGTTGTCCGTCTCGATGTGTCAGCCCTGGGATTGACTGACGACCCATCGGGGGTTTTGCTATATATGCAATATACATTAGAAGTATGAGCAAAATCTGCACAACCTTATCTGATATACTGGTCTAATGATATGACGTACAGTGAGTGAAGTGTGCACAGCTGTTGCAGTTCATACTTCAAGTAATTCCTCATCTGTTAGCGTTCCTCTCACCATGTTTAATTAAATGTCAGTCAAGTGGAAGTGTTTAGGGGACGTTATGGTGTGGTAGAGTGGGGTCGGGTGGGGTGGATTTGGGGGGGGGGGATGCACAGGGTTTAGAAAGGCAGGTTTTCATTCCAGGCTTCTAATCAGGGGGTGATTTACACCTGGGAGGCCAGGTGAAAGCAATTACGTTGCTGGTAGGAGAGAAAGCCAACAGTAGTGTGGATTCCAAAGGATTTAGAACTGCTGCCTTAAGGACCTTTAGCGCTTGATTTTTTTTCACATACGACATGTCACAGTTACACTACACAGGTGCGGAGGTTGAAATCAATGCTAATGAATTCCATTTAGCTGCTTCATTTCCAGGTGGCTGTTATTGTGAATACTGGTTCACCGCCATGGCTTACTGAGACAATTGAATAGAGCCGAGCCATCGTTAATGTCATTAATTACACCTGCGCCTTTTCTACCACGACAAGTCATCATTTCTGCTGGCTAAAAGGCCTATTGCACGTAAAAGTCTGTGAGATAATTGGTGTTTGAGTGCGAATTAATTTAGTTTCCAATTTTTTTTATTCATTTTTCTAATTACTTTTGCATTATTGTGACTTTATTGCTTCATTGTGATGTGTTTTTTCAACAAGGAATTGGTGGAAAGGACAGTCATTTTCAAATTAAAGCAAATATACTGTACAGTATAAAAGTCCTGCATTTAAACTCCTTAATTAAAAGCGCCAAAGTATTGTCGGCAAAATGTACTTGAAGTGCTCCTGCAGAAGAAAGGACCCTTGTAATTGTATACTACATTATAAAGTGTGTTGTCATTTCAGAAATATCACAACTACATGGCATAAAAAGCAGCATTTAAACTGCTCCTTAAAGTTACAGTGAGGAGCTTTTACCTGGTTATGAAGCAGTCTCAATTTGATCCGGGTGTCTCTATATGACCTACATGAGTTAACAACTCTCAGAGAGAAGATTGGTTATTTCTATATAGTTATTCTTGTCATCAGTGCCACCGGGTCGGATCCTGCACAAAATCTGATGAAATCATGCAGGTTCACCTGAAACTCTTTCAGCTCAGGGAAGGGAGGCATGGGAGGACCAGGACTGACTCTGCTGCAGTGAAATGAGAGGTTTTCTGAAGGGACTCTGTTGCTTGGAAAACAAACTTATAAAAGCTTGTCCATAGGGAACTCCAAAAGTCCTTCTGGTAGCTTAAAGTAAAGTACAGAAGTATTATAAGCAAAATGTAGTGAAAGAAACAAGTAAAAGTACTTGTTCTGCAGGAAAATGGCCCTCATTTTTGGATACTACATTATAAAAGCTTGTTGGACTGTCTGTGCGTATCTGCTCCATACAGCTAATGTACCAACTGTGTGGTCAGACGTTAGCTGTAAACTAACAAGCGGTGAACCAGCCGTACGTAGGGTTGGGTACCGAAACGCAGATTTCGGTGCTTCCTTTCGGTGCCTGAGCCGATTGAAAAACTGTTTTTACACTAGTCTGATGACTCCGTCCTGGCAGCAGGATTCGGTCCTCCGCTCCTCACTCACAGTATTATTACAACGGGGTATTTAACGCTGTCGCTCATAAGCACAACAGGCATGCAAAAGCTTCTTCTTCTCCTCCTTTGAGGTGTAGTGGCGGTTGGCAAACGACGAATTGGCGCATTACCGCCACCAACTGGTAAAATGGAGTGTGTTTCTCTGTCTCTGTGTTAAGCCTGCTATTTTTGTCTCTGCATGAAGTAGCTTGTTGGTTGAAAAATGTATTCATATCCTGGTTTCAATGTGCATTGACCCAGTGGAATTTGTGTCTACTCGTGTCTATTAACTTTGAATGCAATTTCGCCACCTCTAAAACTTACTATTGGAGCTGGTGCTGCTTGCTACTAATAATGGAAAAGAGTTGGGAACACTGCACAGGACCAGGCGGCAACCTCCGGTTCTCCTGAGTGAGGCCAATGTAGAAGTGTCTTAAAACCTGTATTCTCTATAATGGCCATCAGGGGGCGACTCCTCTGGTTGTATAGAAGTCTATGGGAAAATTACTCTACTTCTCTCTTGATTTATTACCTCAGTAAACATTGTAAACATGAGTTTATTGTCTCAATCTCTAGTTTTAAGTCTTCTTCAATCCAGCATGATGTTCATTGAGTACATTATGGTCCATTTAGGGTCAAACAGACCATAAAGGAAAGAAATGCTTTAGGGCATCTCTACGTCACTCCGCTGGATTCCAAATATGGTCATTTCCGTTTATCGGTTGCAAAAAAAAAATAAGATGGCCGTATTCCAGGATGGCGATGGCAAAAATCACCGAACTTGAACCTTCAAAACAGCAGTCCACAAACGTCTTACATCCATACTATGCACAGGACACACTGCATTTTTCTTTTTCATGTAAAAATATAATTTTGCACAGCAAGTTACCTCTTCAAAAAAAGTCAAAACCCCTGTGAATGTATTTGCCTCATTACTAAAAGGAAGTGACATATCCTCTTCCCTAACCCATGAAGCCCAATCTATGAAACGAAAGTTACGAATGTAACTACGGTTCTATGAATCCTGGATGACCGCCAGAGGCAGTGCTTCACACTGGATATCTTCCGTCTCGCGCATGCGCAGGTCGAATATTTATATTGTCAAAAAAGAGTTGAGGTCCCAGGACCAGCCTTAAATAAGGAATATATGGTAGGCCTGTAAATTAGGTTAAAGGGACACAAAGCGTAAAATTAAGAGTTAAAAGATGAAATCTAATAATTATTTTAAAGCAACAATGTATTACATAACAAATGTAAAGTGATTTTAACAAATGTCAGCCTGATAATAATAATAATAATAATAATAATTAAAGCTGCGAGCAGCGATGACCGGGCCCTCGCCATGTGCACGTCGGGGTGCCGGCGGGACTCCGGCCTGCGCGGCCGAGAACGTTCGCGACCGTCGGACGGCGCGAGGACTCTGGTTGATGCTGCCATTCAGTTCTGTGATCATCAGACACTGCATGCAGGTTGAGAGCATGGCCCCAATATACTTTTATTTAAGTCCATATGTGATACATGTTCCTACCAAATTTCATACATCTAGGTGAAACGTACTGCGAGGGCTGCTTCGTTGAAATTTTGTAGGGGGCGCTATTGAGCCGATTTGCCACTCTGAACCAATAAAATCATATTCTACAACTACATTTCGGGCTTTAAATGTGTATGCCAAGTTTACTTATGTTTTGAGCATTTTTAGCCCCTCAAAAACACCTTAATATTTCATGGCGAAGAATGAGTCGCCACGGCAACAGCTTTTCACGAAACGACAAGCTTTGAGTAACTTTTCATCACAAAGGTCTTTAGACTGTACCGACCATATTTGAAGTTGATCTGATTAATTCCCTAGGAGGAGTTCGTTAAAGTGCAGCGCCTGGAAATGACAAAAACGACACTAGAAATTCATAATAAATTCAAAATGGCTGACTTCCGGTTGGGTTTAGAGCATGGCCCCAATATACTTTTATTTAAGTCCATATGTGATACATGTTCCTCCCAAAGTTCAGACATCTAGGTCAAACGTACTGCGAGGGCTGCTTCGTCGAAATTTTGTAGGGGGCGCTATTGAACAGATTTGCCACTCTGAACCAATTAAATCAGATTCTATAACTACATTTCGGGCTTATAATCTGCTTGCCAAGTTTGCTTATGTTTCGAGCATTTTTAGCCTCTCAAAATGACCTTCGTTGTTCACGGCGAAGACTGCATCGCCACGGCAACGGCGTTCGACGAAACATCAAAAGCTTCATAATCTGGCATTATGAACTTCTTGTATTTGTGTGGAACAAATTTGATATTGATTTGATTTACCTACTAAGAGAAACAAGCCAAAGTATAAAGACTTTAACTTCCTGTTACCAGTAGGTGGCGCTATGACTATGATTCAAAATTGGTCTGCAGATGTCTTCAGGCCTGGAGTCTAATCAAACATGTGAAATCTGGTAAAGATCTGATGATGTGGAGTTGAGTTACATCAGTTTATTCGTTCATGGCGAAGGATCGAAATTCGCCAAGCCGCCACGTCGCCATCCTTCAGTAACTTCTTACAATCTTCACAATGAAGCATTATCAAGGTCTTAAGGCTGTTCTGCCAACATTTGAGAGGGATCTGATTAATCTCTGAGGAGCAGGATGTCAAAGTACACAACGTACAACTTCCGGTTGCCACTAGGTGGCGCTATCACTATGATTCTAAATTATCATATAGATGTGTTCCGGGTCAGGATGTTATGACATATGAGAGATTTGGAGCAGATTCGACAATGTACGGCCGAGTTACAACAACTTCCTGTTTTGTAGCGAATGGTGTTTATTTGACGCCACGCCACGGCCACATAGTTCGATAACTTTTTGATCTTTGAGTAACTTTTCACTGCCAAGGTCTCAAGAGCAGACTAGCCGAATCTGAAGTCAATCGGGTCAAATCTCTGGGAGGAGTTCGTTAAAGTATGACGCCTTGAAACAGTCAAAAAACGTCATAAAAGTAAAAATGGCCGACTTCCTGTTTGGTTTAGAGAAAACTTCCAAGAGGATTTTTTGTGCGTCTCATCACGATCCACATTGCTACCAAATTTCATATAGCTAGGTGAAACCCGATGTTGGGGCTACTCAATAGGGGGCGCTAGCGAGCCAATATTTCATACCGCAGCTGGACACCCCAATCAGACTGCAATTTTCGCAAATTCTGGCTTACGTGCCAAATTTCACAAAATTCCCAAAATCCCAAGCACCTCCTTTTTGCCATGAAAGTGGCGGAAGAATAAGAATAATTAAAGCTGCGAGCAGCGATGACCGGGCCCTCGCCATATGCACGTCGGGGTGCCGGCGGGACTCCGGCCTGCGCGGCCGAGAACGTCCGCGACCGTCGGACGGCGCGAGGACTCTGGTTGATGCTGCCATTCAGTTCTGTGATCATCAGACACTGCATGCAGGTTTAGAGCATGGCCCCAACATACTTTTATTTAAGTCCATATGTGATACATGTTCCTACCAAATTTCATACATCTAGGTGAAACGTACTGCGAGGGCTGCTTCGTTGAAATTTTGTAGGGGGCGCTATTGAGCCGATTTGCCACTCTGAACCAATAAAATCATATTCTACAACTACATTTCGGGCTTTAAATGTGTATGCCAAGTTTACTTATGTTTTGAGCATTTTTAGCCCCTCAAAAACACCTTAATATTTCATGGCGAAGAATGAGTCGCCACGGCAACAGCTTTTCACGAAACAACAAGCTTTGAGTAACTTTTCATCACAAAGGTCTTTAGACTGTACCGACCATATTTGAAGTTGATCTGATTAATTCCCTAGGAGGAGTTCGTTAAAGTGCAGCGCCTGGAAATGACAAAAACGACACTAGAAATTCATAATAAATTCAAAATGGCTGACTTCCGGTTGGGTTTAGAGCATGGCCCCAATATACTTTTATTTAAGTCCATATGTGATACATGTTCCTCCCAAAGTTCAGACATCTAGGTCAAACGTACTGCGAGGGCTGCTTCGTCGAAATTTTGTAGGGGGCGCTATTGAACAGATTTGCCACTCTGAACCAATTAAATCAGATTCTATAACTACATTTCGGGCTTATAATCTGCTTGCCAAGTTTGCTTATGTTTCGAGCATTTTTAGCCTCTCAAAATGACCTTCGTTGTTCACGGCGAAGACTGCATCGCCACGGCAACGGCGTTCGACGAAACATCAAAAGCTTCATAATCTGGCATTATGAACTTCTTGTATTTGTGTGGAACAAATTTGATATTGATTTGATTTACCTACTAAGAGAAACAAGCCAAAGTATAAAGACTTTAACTTCCTGTTACCAGTAGGTGGCGCTATGACTATGATTCAAAATTGGTCTGCAGATGTCTTCAGGCCTGGAGTCTAATCAAACATGTGAAATCTGGTAAAGATCTGATGATGTGGAGTTGAGTTACATCAGTTTATTCGTTCATGGCGAAGGATCGAAATTCGCCAAGCCGCCACGTCGCCATCCTTCAGTAACTTCTTACAATCTTCACAATGAAGCATTATCAAGGTCTTAAGGCTGTTCTGCCAACATTTGAGAGGGATCTGATTAATCTCTGAGGAGCAGGATGTCAAAGTACACAACGTACAACTTCCGGTTGCCACTAGGTGGCGCTATCACTATGATTCTAAATTATCATATAGATGTGTTCCGGGTCAGGATGTTATGACATATGAGAGATTTGGAGCAGATTCGACAATGTACGGCCGAGTTACAACAACTTCCTGTTTTGTAGCGAATGGTGTTTATTTGACGCCACGCCACGGCCACATAGTTCGATAACTTTTTGATCTTTGAGTAACTTTTCACTGCCAAGGTCTCAAGAGCAGACTAGCCGAATCTGAAGTCAATCGGGTCAAATCTCTGGGAGGAGTTCGTTAAAGTATGACGCCTTGAAACAGTCAAAAAACGTCATAAAAGTAAAAATGGCCGACTTCCTGTTTGGTTTAGAGAAAACTTCCAAGAGGATTTTTTGTGCGTCTCATCACGATCCACATTGCTACCAAATTTCATATAGCTAGGTGAAACCCGATGTTGGGGCTACTCAATAGGGGGCGCTAGCGAGCCAATATTTCATACCGCAGCTGGACACCCCAATCAGACTGCAATTTTCGCAAATTCTGGCTTACGTGCCAAATTTCACAAAATTCCCAAAATCCCAAGCACCTCCTTTTTGCCATGAAAGTGGCGGAAGAATAAGAATAATTAAAGCTGCGAGCAGCGATGACCGGGCCCTCGCCATATGCACGTCGGGGTGCCGGCGGGACTCCGGCCTGCGCGGCCGAGAACGTCCGCGACCGTCGGACGGCGCGAGGACTCTGGTTGATGCTGCCATTCAGTTCTGTGATCATCAGACACTGCATGCAGGTTTAGAGCATGGCCCCAACATACTTTTATTTAAGTCCATATGTGATACATGTTCCTACCAAATTTCATACATCTAGGTGAAACGTACTGCGAGGGCTGCTTCGTTGAAATTTTGTAGTGGGCGCTATTGAGCGGATTTGCCACTCTGAACCAATACAATCACATTCTATAACTACATTTCGGGCTTGTAATCAGCTTCCCAAGTTTGCTTATGTTTCAAGCATTTTTAGCCTCTCAAAATGACCTACGTTGTTAACGGTGAAGACTGCATCGCCACGGCAACAGCTTTTCACGAAACAACAAGCTTTGAGTAACTTTTCATCACAAAGGTCTTTAGACTGTACCGACCAAATTTGAAGTTGATCTGATTAATTCCCTAGGAGGAGTTCGTTAAAGTGCAGCGCCTGGAAATGACAAAAACAACACTAGAAAATTCAAAATGGCTGACTTCCGGTGTGGTTAAGAGCATGGCCCCAATACACTTTTATGTAAGTCCATATGTGATACATGTTCCTACCAAATTTCATACATCTAGGTCAAACGTACTGCGAGGGCTGCTTCGTCGAAAGTTTGTAGGGGGCGCTATTGAGCCGATTTGCCACTCTGAACCAATACAATCACATTCTATAACTACATTTCGGGCTTGTAATCTGCTTGCCAAGTTTGCTTATGTTTCGAGCATTTTTAGCCTCTCAAAATGACCTTCGTTGTTAACGGCGAAGACTGCATCGCCACGGCAACGGCTTGTCACGAAACAACAAGCTTTGAGTAACTTTTCATCACAAAGGTCTTTAGACTGTACCGACCAAATTTGAAGTTGATCTGATTAATTCCCTAGGAGGAGTTCGTTAAAGTGCAGCGCCTGGAAATGACAAAAACGACACTAGAAATTCATAACAAATTCAAAATGGCTGACTTCCGGTGGGGTTTAGAGCACGGCCCCAAGAGACTTTTATTTAAGTCCATATGTGATACATGTTCTTACCACATTTCATACATCTAGGTGAAACTTACTGCGAGGGCTGCTTCGTTGAAATTTTGTAGGGGGCGCTATTGAGCCGATTTGCCACTCTGAACCAATAAAATCATATTATATAACTACATTTTGGGGTTTAAATGTGTATGCCAACTTTGCTTATGTTTCGAGCATTTTTAGCCGGTCAAAATGACCTTCGTTGTTAACGGCGAAGAATGCGTCGCCACGGCAACAGCTTTTCACGAAACAACAAGCTTTGAGTAACTTTTCATCACAAAGGTCTTTAGACTGTACCGACCAAATTTGAAGTTGATCTGATTAATTCCCTAGGAGGAGTTCGTTAAAGTGCAGCGCCTGGAAATGACAAAAACGACACTAGAAATTCATAAAAAATTCTAAATGGCTGACTTCCGGTTGGGTTTAGAGCAAGGCCCCAAGAGACTTTTATTGAAGTGCATATGTGATACATGTTCCTACCAAATGTCATACATCTAGGTCAAACGTACTGCGAGGGCTGCTTCGTCGAAATTTTGTAGGGGGCGCTATTGAGCCGATTTGCCACTCTGAACCAATAAAATCATATTATATAACTACATTTCGGGCTTGTAATCTGCTTGCCAAGTTTGCTTATGTTTCGAGCATTTTTAGCCTCTCAAAATGACCGTCGTTGTTAACGGCGAAGACTGCATCGCCACGGCAACGGCTTTTCACGAAACAACAAGCTTTGAGTAACTTTTCATCACAAAGGTCTTTAGACTGTATCGACCAAATTTGAAGTTGATCTGATTAATTCCCGAGGAGGAGTTCGTTAAAGTGCAGCGCCTGGAAATGACAGAAACGACACTAGAAATTCATAGAAAATTCAAAATGGCTGACTTCCGGTGGGGTTTAGAGCATGGCCCCAAGAGACTTTTATTGAAGTCCATATGTGATACATGTTGCTACCAAATTTCATACATCTAGGTCAAACGTACTGTGAGGGCAGCTTCGTCGAAAGTTTGTAGGGGGCGCTATTGAGCCGATTTGCCACTCTGAACCAATACAATCATATTCTACAACTACATTTCGGGCTTGTAATCTGCTTGCCAAGTTTGCTTATGTTTCGAGCATTTTTAGCCTCTCAAAACGACCTTCGTTGTTAACGGCGAAGACTGCATCACCACGGCAACGGCGTTCGACAAAACATCAAAAGCTTCATGATCTGGCATTGTGAACTTCTTGTATTTGTGTGGAACAAATTTGATATTGATTTGATTTACCTGCTAAGAGAAACAAGCCAAAGTATAAAGACTTTAACTTCCTGTTACCAGTAGGTGGCGCTATGACTATGATTCAAAATTGGCCTGCGGATGTCTTCAGGCCTGGAGTCTAATCAAGCATGTGAAATCTGGTAAAGATCTGATGATGTGGAGTCGAGATACATCAGTTTATTCGTTCATGGCGAAGGATCGAAATTCGCCGAGCTGCCACGTCGCCGCCCTTCAGTAACTTCTTACAATTTTCACAATGAAGCATTATCAAGGTCTTAAGGCTGTTCTGCCAACATTTGAGAGGGATCTGATTAATCTGTGAGGAGCAGGATGTCAAAGTACACAACGTACAACTTCCGGTTGCCACTAGGTGGCGCTATCACGAGGATTCTAAATTATCATATAGATGTGTTCCGGGTCAGGATGTTATGACATATTAGGAATTTGGAGCAGATTCGACAATGTACGGCCGAGTTACAACAACTTCCTGTTTCGCGGCGAATGGTGTTTTTTTGATGCCACGCCACGGCCACATAGTTCGATAACTTTTTTATCTTTGAGTAACTTTTCACTGCCAAGGTCTCAAGAGCAGACTAGCCGAATCTGAAGTCAATCGGGTCAAATCTCTGGGAGGAGTTCGTCAAAGTATGACGCCTTGAAACGGTCAAAAAACGTCATAAAAGTAAAAATGGCTGACTTCCTGTTTGGTTTAGAGAAACATTCCAAGAGGATTTTTTGTGCGTCTCATCACAATCCACATTCCCACCAAATTTCATACAGCTAGGTGAAACCCGATGTTGGGGCTACTCAATAGGGGGCGCTAGCGAGCCAATATTTCATACCGCAGCTGGACACCCCAATCAGACTGCAATTTTCGCAAATTCTGGCTTACGTGCCAAATTTCACAAAATTCCCAATATCCCAAGCACCTCCTTTTTGCGACGAAACACTTAAAATAATCGGAATAAGAATAATAATAATTAAAGCTGCGAGCAGCGATGACCGGGCCCTCGCCATATGCACGTCGGGGTGCCGGCGGGACTCCGGCCTGCGCGGCCGAGATCGTCCGCGACCGTCGGACGGCGCGAGGACTCTGGTTGATGCTGCCATTCAGTTCTGTGACCGTCAGACACTGCATGCAGGTTCAGAGCATGGCCCCAACATACTTTTATGTAAGTCCATATGTGATACATGTTCCTCCCAAATTTCATAGATCTAGGTGAAACGTACTGCGAGGGCTGCTTCGTCGAAATTTTGTAGGGGGCGCTATTGAGCCGATTTGCCACTCTGAACCAATAAAATCATATTGTATCACTACATTTTGGGCTTTAAATGTGTATGCCAAGTTTGCTTATGTTTCGAGCATTTTTAGCCGGTCAAAATGACCTTCGTTGTTAACGGCGAAGAATGCGTCGCCACGGCAACAGCTTTTCACGAAACAACAAGCTTTGAGTAACTTTTCATCACAAAGGTCTTTAGACTGTACCGACCAAATTTGAAGTTGATCTGATTAATTCCCTAGGAGGAGTTCGTTAAAGTGCAGCGCCTGGATTTGACAAAAACGACACTAGAAATTCATAAAAAATTAAAAATGGCTGACTTCCGGTGGGGTTTAGAGCACGGCCCCAAGAGACTTTTATTTAAGTCCATATGTGATACATGTTCTTACCACATTTCATACATCTAGGTCAAACGTACTGCGACGGCTGCTTCGTCGAAATTTTGTAGGGGGCGCTATTGAGCCGATTTGCCACTCTGAACCAATAAAATCATATTATATAACTACATTTCGGGCTTGTAATCTGCTTGCCAAGTTTGCTTATGTTTCGAGCATTTTTAGCCTCTCAAAATGACCGTCGTTGTTAACGGCGAAGACTGCATCGCCACGGCAACGGCTTTTCACGAAACAACAAGCTTTGAGTAACTTTTCATCACAAAGGTCTTTAGACTGTATCGACCAAATTTGAAGTTGATCTGATTAATTCCCGAGGAGGAGTTCGTTAAAGTGCAGCGCCTGGAAATGACAGAAACGACACTAGAAATTCATAGAAAATTCAAAATGGCTGACTTCCGGTGGGGTTTAGAGCATGGCCCCAAGAGACTTTTATTGAAGTCCATATGTGATACATGTTGCTCCCAAATTTCATACATCTAGGTCAAACGTACTGTGAGGGCAGCTTCGTCGAAAGTTTGTAGGGGGCGCTATTGAGCCGATTTGCCACTCTGAACCAATACAATCATATTCTACAACTACATTTCGGGCTTGTAATCTGCTTGCCAAGTTTGCTTATGTTTCGAGCATTTTTAGCCTCTCAAAACGACCTTCGTTGTTAACGGCGAAGACTGCATCGCCACGGCAACGGCGTTCGACAAAACATCAAAAGCTTCATGATCTGGCATTATGAACTTCTTGTATTTGTGTGGAACAAATTTGATATTGATTTGATTTACCTGCTAAGAGAAACAAGCCAAAGTATAAAGACTTTAACTTCCTGTTACCAGTAGGTGGCGCTATGACTATGATTCAAAATTGGCCTGCGGATGTCTTCAGGCCTGGAGTCTAATCAAGCATGTGAAATCTGGTAAAGATCTGATGATGTGGAGTCGAGATACATCAGTTTATTCGTTCATGGCGAAGGATCGAAATTCGCCGAGCTGCCACGTCGCCGCCCTTCAGTAACTTCTTACAATTTTCACAATGAAGCATTATCAAGGTCTTAAGGCTGTTCTGCCAACATTTGAGAGGGATCTGATTAATCTGTGAGGAGCAGGATGTCAAAGTACACAACGTACAACTTCCGGTTGCCACTAGGTGGCGCTATCACGAGGATTCTAAATTATCATATAGATGTGTTCCGGGTCAGGATGTTATGACATATTAGGAATTTGGAGCAGATTCGACAATGTACGGCCGAGTTACAACAACTTCCTGTTTCGCGGCGAATGGTGTTTTTTTGATGCCACGCCACGGCCACATAGTTCGATAACTTTTTGATCTTTGAGTAACTTTTCACTGCCAAGGTCTCAAGAGCAGACTAGCCGAATCTGAAGTCAATCGGGTCAAATCTCTGGGAGGAGTTCGTCAAAGTATGACGCCTTGAAACGGTCAAAAAACGTCATAAAAGTAAAAATGGCTGACTTCCTGTTTGGTTTAGAGAAACATTCCAAGAGGATTTTTTGTGCGTCTCATCACAATCCACATTCCCACCAAATTTCATACAGCTAGGTGAAACCCGATGTTGGGGCTACTCAATAGGGGGCGCTAGCGAGCCAATATTTCATACCGCAGCTGGACACCCCAATCAGACTGCAATTTTCGCAAATTCTGGCTTACGTGCCAAATTTCACAAAATTCCCAATATCCCAAGCACCTCCTTTTTGCGACGAAACACTTAAAATAATCGGAATAATAAGAATTAAAGCTGCGAGCAGCGATGACCGGGCCCTCGCCATGTGCACGTCGGGGTGCCGGCGTGACTCCGGCCTGCGCGGCCGAGAACGTCCGCGACCGTCGGACGGCGCGAGGACTCTGGTTGATGCTGCCATTCAGTTCTGTGATCGTCAGACACTGCATGCAGGTTTAGAGCATGGCCCCAATATACTTTTATTTAAGTCCATATGTGATACATGTTCCTACCAAATTGTATCCATCGAGGTCAAACGTACTGCGAGGGCTGCTTTGTCGACATTTTGTAGGGGGCGCTATTGAGCCGATTTGCCACTCTGAACCAACAAAATCATATTATATGACTACATTGTGGGCTTTAAATGTGTATGCCAAGTTTGCTTATGTTTCGAGCATTTTTAGCCCCTCAAAAACACCTTAATATTTCATGGTGAAGAATGTGTCGCCACGGCAACAGCTTTTCACGAAACAACAAGCTTTGAGTAACTTTTCATCACAAAGGTCTTTAGACTGTACCGACCAAATTTGAAGTTGATCTGATTAATTCCCTAGGAGGAGTTCGTTAAAGTGCAGCGCCTGGAAATGACAAAAACGACACTAGAAATTCATAATAAATTCAAAATGGCTGACTTCCGGTTGGGTTTAGAGCATGGCCCCAAGAGACTTTTATTTAAGTCCATATGTGATGCATGTTCCTACCAAATGTCATACATCTAGGTCAAACATACTGCGAGGGCTGCTTCGTCGAAATTTAGTAGGGGGCGCTATTGAGCCGATTTGCCACTCTGAACCAATAAAATCATATTATATAACTACATTTTGGGCTTTAAATGTGTATGCCAAGTTTGCTTATGTTTCGAGCATTTTTAGCCGGTCAAAATGACCTTCGTTGTTAACGGCGAAGAATGCGTCGCCACGGCAACGGCGTTCGACAAAACATCAAAAGCTTCATGATCTGGCATTATGAACTTCTTGTATTTGTGTGGAACAAATTTGATATTGATTTGATTTACCTACTAAGAGAAACAAGCCAAAGTATAAAGACTTTAACTTCCTGTTACCAGTAGGTGGCGCTATGACTATGATTCAAAATTGGCCTGCGGATGTCTTCAGGCCTGGAGTCTAATCAAGCATGTGAAATCTGGTAAAGATCTGATGATGTGGAGTCGAGATACATCAGTTTATTCGTTCATGGCGAAGGATCGAAATTCGCCGAGCCGCCACGTCGCCGTCCTTCAGTAACTTCTTACAATCTTCACAATGAAGCATTATCAAGGTCTTAAGGCTGTTCTGCCAACATTTGAGATGGATCTGATTAGTCTCTGAGGAGCAGGATGTCAAAGTAAACAACGTACAACTTCTGGTTGCCACTAGGTGGCGCTATCACTATGATTCTAAATTATCATATAGATGTGTTCCGAGTCAAGTTGTTATGACATAAGAGAAATGTGGAGCAGATTAGACAATGTACGGCCGAGTTACAACAACTTCCTGTTTCGCGGCGAATGGTGTTTTTTTGATGCCACGCCACGGCCACATAGTTCGATAACTTTTTGATCTTTGAGTAACTTTTCACTGCCAAGGTCTCAAGAGCAGACTAGCCGAATCTGAAGTCAATCGGGTCAAATCTCTGGGAGGAGTTCGTCAAAGTATGACGCCTTGAAACGGTCAAAAAACGTCATAAAAGTAAAAATGGCTGACTTCCTGTTTGGTTTAGAGAAACATTCCAAGAGGATTTTTTGTGCGTCTCATCACAATCCACATTCCCACCAAATTTCATACAGCTAGGTGAAACCCGATGTTGGGGCTACTCAATAGGGGGCGCTAGCGAGCCAATATTTCATACCGCAGCTGGACACCCCAATCAGACTGCAATTTTCGCAAATTCTGGCTTACGTGCCAAATTTCACAAAATTCCCAATATCCCAAGCACCTCCTTTTTGCGACGAAACACTTAAAATAATCGGAATAATAATAAGAATAAGAATAATTAAAGCTGCGAGCAGCGATGACCGGGCCCTCGCCATATGCACGTCGGGGTGCCGGCGGGACTCCGGCCTGCGCGGCCGAGATCGTCCGCGACCGTCGGACGGCGCGAGGACTCTGGTTGATGCTGCCATTCAGTTCTGTGACCGTCAGACACTGCATGCAGGTTCAGAGCATGGCCCCAACATACTTTTATGTAAGTCCATATGTGATACATGTTCCTCCCAAATTTCATAGATCTAGGTGAAACGTACTGCGAGGGCTGCTTCGTCGAAATTTTGTAGGGGGCGCTATTGAGCCGATTTGCCACTCTGAACCAATAAAATCATATTGTATCACTACATTTTGGGCTTTAAATGTGTATGCCAAGTTTGCTTATGTTTCGAGCATTTTTAGCCGGTCAAAATGACCTTCGTTGTTAACGGCGAAGAATGCGTCGCCACGGCAACAGCTTTTCACGAAACAACAAGCTTTGAGTAACTTTTCATCACAAAGGTCTTTAGACTGTACCGACCAAATTTGAAGTTGATCTGATTAATTCCCTAGGAGGAGTTCGTTAAAGTGCAGCGCCTGGATTTGACAAAAACGACACTAGAAATTCATAAAAAATTAAAAATGGCTGACTTCCGGTGGGGTTTAGAGCACGGCCCCAAGAGACTTTTATTTAAGTCCATATGTGATACATGTTCTTACCACATTTCATACATCTAGGTGAAACTTACTGCGAGGGCTGCTTCGTTGAAATTTTGTAGGGGGCGCTATTGAGCCGATTTGCCACTCTGAACCAATAAAATCATATTATATAACTACATTTTGGGCTTTAAATGTGTATGCCAAGTTTGCTTATGTTTCGAGCATTTTTAGCCGGTCAAAATGACCTTCGTTGTTAACGGCGAAGAATGCGTCGCCACGGCAACAGCTTTTCACGAAACAACAAGCTTTGAGTAACTTTTCATCACAAAGGTCTTTAGACTGTACCGACCAAATTTGAAGTTGATCTGATTAATTCCCTAGGAGGAGTTCGTTAAAGTGCAGCGCCTGGAAATGACAAAAACGACACTAGAAATTCATAAAAAATTCTAAATGGCTGACTTCCGGTTGGGTTTAGAGCAAGGCCCCAAGAGACTTTTATTGAAGTGCATATGTGATACATGTTCCTACCAAATGTCATACATCTAGGTCAAACGTACTGCGAGGGCTGCTTCGTCGAAATTTTGTAGGGGGCGCTATTGAGCCGATTTGCCACTCTGAACCAATAAAATCATATTATATAACTACATTTCGGGCTTGTAATCTGCTTGCCAAGTTTGCTTATGTTTCGAGCATTTTTAGCCTCTCAAAATGACCTTCGTTGTTAACGGCGAAGACTGCATCGCCACGGCAACGGCGTTCGACAAAACATCAAAAGCTTCATGATCTGGCATTATGAACTTCTTGTATTTGTGTGGAACAAATTTGATATTGATTTGATTTACCTGCTAAGAGAAACAAGCCAAAGTATAAAGACTTTAACTTCCTGTTACCAGTAGGTGGCGCTATGACTATGATTCAAAATTGGCCTGCGGATGTCTTCAGGCCTGGAGTCTAATCAAGCATGTGAAATCTGGTAAAGATCTGATGATGTGGAGTCGAGATACATCAGTTTATTCGTTCATGGCGAAGGATCGAAATTCGCCGAGCTACCACGTCGCCGCCCTTCAGTAACTTCTTACAATTTTCACAATGAAGCATTATCAAGGTCTTAAGGCTGTTCTGCCAACATTTGAGAGGGATCTGATTAATCTGTGAGGAGCAGGATGTCAAAGTACACAACGTACAACTTCCGGTTGCCACTAGGTGGCGCTATCACGAGGATTCTAAATTATCATATAGATGTGTTCCGGGTCAGGATGTTATGACATATTAGGAATTTGGAGCAGATTCGACAATGTACGGCCGAGTTACAACAACTTCCTGTTTCGCGGCGAATGGTGTTTTTTTGATGCCACGCCACGGCCACATAGTTCGATAACTTTTTGATCTTTGAGTAACTTTTCACTGCCAAGGTCTCAAGAGCAGACTAGCCGAATCTGAAGTCAATCGGGTCAAATCTCTGGGAGGAGTTCGTCAAAGTATGACGCCTTGAAACGGTCAAAAAACGTCATAAAAGTAAAAATGGCTGACTTCCTGTTTGGTTTAGAGAAACATTCCAAGAGGATTTTTTGTGCGTCTCATCACAATCCACATTCCCACCAAATTTCATACAGCTAGGTGAAACCCGATGTTGGGGCTACTCAATAGGGGGCGCTAGCGAGCCAATATTTCATACCGCAGCTGGACACCCCAATCAGACTGCAATTTTCGCAAATTCTGGCTTACGTGCCAAATTTCACAAAATTCCCAATATCCCAAGCACCTCCTTTTTGCGACGAAACACTTAAAATAATCGGATTAATAATAAACATTAGAAATACAATAGGTCCTCCGCTCCGACTACGTCGGTGCTCGGGCCCTAATAATAATAAACATTAGAAATACAATAGGTCCTCCGCTCCGACTACGTCGGTGCTCGGGCCCTAATTAAAGCTGCGAGCAGCGATGACCGGGCCCTCGCCATATGCACGTCGGGGTGCCGGCGGGACTCCGGCCTGCGCGGCCGAGATCGTCCGCGACCGTCGGACGGCGCGAGGACTCTGGTTGATGCTGCCATTCAGTTCTGTGACCGTCAGACACTGCATGCAGGTTCAGAGCATGGCCCCAACATACTTTTATGTAAGTCCATATGTGATACATGTTCCTCCCAAATTTCATAGATCTAGGTGAAACGTACTGCGAGGGCTGCTTCGTCGAAATTTTGTAGGGGGCGCTATTGAGCCGATTTGCCACTCTGAACCAATAAAATCATATTGTATCACTACATTTTGGGCTTTAAATGTGTATGCCAAGTTTGCTTATGTTTCGAGCATTTTTAGCCGGTCAAAATGACCTTCGTTGTTAACGGCGAAGAATGCGTCGCCACGGCAACAGCTTTTCACGAAACAACAAGCTTTGAGTAACTTTTCATCACAAAGGTCTTTAGACTGTACCGACCAAATTTGAAGTTGATCTGATTAATTCCCTAGGAGGAGTTCGTTAAAGTGCAGCGCCTGGATTTGACAAAAACGACACTAGAAATTCATAAAAAATTAAAAATGGCTGACTTCCGGTGGGGTTTAGAGCACGGCCCCAAGAGACTTTTATTTAAGTCCATATGTGATACATGTTCTTACCACATTTCATACATCTAGGTGAAACTTACTGCGAGGGCTGCTTCGTTGAAATTTTGTAGGGGGCGCTATTGAGCCGATTTGCCACTCTGAACCAATAAAATCATATTATATAACTACATTTTGGGCTTTAAATGTGTATGCCAAGTTTGCTTATGTTTCGAGCATTTTTAGCCGGTCAAAATGACCTTCGTTGTTAACGGCGAAGACTGCATCGCCACGGCAACGGCTTTTCACGAAACAACAAGCTTTGAGTAACTTTTCATCACAAAGGTCTTTAGACTGTATCGACCAAATTTGAAGTTGATCTGATTAATTCCCGAGGAGGAGTTCGTTAAAGTGCAGCGCCTGGAAATGACAGAAACGACACTAGAAATTCATAGAAAATTCAAAATGGCTGACTTCCGGTGGGGTTTAGAGCATGGCCCCAAGAGACTTTTATTGAAGTCCATATGTGATACATGTTGCTACCAAATTTCATACATCTAGGTCAAACGTACTGTGAGGGCAGCTTCGTCGAAAGTTTGTAGGGGGCGCTATTGAGCCGATTTGCCACTCTGAACCAATACAATCATATTCTACAACTACATTTCGGGCTTGTAATCTGCTTGCCAAGTTTGCTTATGTTTCGAGCATTTTTAGCCTCTCAAAACGACCTTCGTTGTTAACGGCGAAGACTGCATCGCCACGGCAACGGCGTTCGACAAAACATCAAAAGCTTCATGATCTGGCATTATGAACTTCTTGTATTTGTGTGGAACAAATTTGATATTGATTTGATTTACCTGCTAAGAGAAACAAGCCAAAGTATAAAGACTTTAACTTCCTGTTACCAGTAGGTGGCGCTATGACTATGATTCAAAATTGGCCTGCGGATGTCTTCAGGCCTGGAGTCTAATCAAGCATGTGAAATCTGGTAAAGATCTGATGATGTGGAGTCGAGATACATCAGTTTATTCGTTCATGGCGAAGGATCGAAATTCGCCGAGCTGCCACGTCGCTGCCCTTCAGTAACTTCTTACAATTTTCACAATGAAGCATTATCAAGGTCTTAAGGCTGTTCTGCCAACATTTGAGAGGGATCTGATTAATCTGTGAGGAGCAGGATGTCAAAGTACACAACGTACAACTTCCGGTTGCCACTAGGTGGCGCTATCACGAGGATTCTAAATTATCATATAGATGTGTTCCGGGTCAGGATGTTATGACATATTAGGAATTTGGAGCAGATTCGACAATGTACGGCCGAGTTACAACAACTTCCTGTTTCGCGGCGAATGGTGTTTTTTTGATGCCACGCCACGGCCACATAGTTCGATAACTTTTTGATCTTTGAGTAACTTTTCACTGCCAAGGTCTCAAGAGCAGACTAGCCGAATCTGAAGTCAATCGGGTCAAATCTCTGGGAGGAGTTCGTCAAAGTATGACGCCTTGAAACGGTCAAAAAACGTCATAAAAGTAAAAATGGCTGACTTCCTGTTTGGTTTAGAGAAACATTCCAAGAGGATTTTTTGTGCGTCTCATCACAATCCACATTCCCACCAAATTTCATACAGCTAGGTGAAACCCGATGTTGGGGCTACTCAATAGGGGGCGCTAGCGAGCCAATATTTCATACCGCAGCTGGACACCCCAATCAGACTGCAATTTTCGCAAATTCTGGCTTACGTGCCAAATTTCACAAAATTCCCAATATCCCAAGCACCTCCTTTTTGCGACGAAACACTTAAAATAATCGGAATAATAAGAATAAGAATAAGAATTAAAGCTGCGAGCAGCGATGACCGGGCCCTCGCCATATGCACGTCGGGGTGCCGGCGGGACTCCGGCCTCCGCGGCCGAGATCGTCCGCGACCGTCGGACGGCGCGAGGACTCTGGTTGATGCTGCCATTCAGTTCTGTGACCGTCAGACACTGCATGCAGGTTCAGAGCATGGCCCCAACATACTTTTATGTAAGTCCATATGTGATACATGTTCCTCCCAAATTTCATAGATCTAGGTGAAACGTACTGCGAGGGCTGCTTCGTCGAAATTTTGTAGGGGGCGCTATTGAGCCGATTTGCCACTCTGAACCAATAAAATCATATTGTATCACTACATTTTGGGCTTTAAATGTGTATGCCAAGTTTGCTTATGTTTCGAGCATTTTTAGCCGGTCAAAATGACCTTCGTTGTTAACGGCGAAGAATGCGTCGCCACGGCAACAGCTTTTCACGAAACAACAAGCTTTGAGTAACTTTTCATCACAAAGGTCTTTAGACTGTACCGACCAAATTTGAAGTTGATCTGATTAATTCCCTAGGAGGAGTTCGTTAAAGTGCAGCGCCTGGATTTGACAAAAACGACACTAGAAATTCATAAACAATTAAAAATGGCTGACTTCCGGTGGGGTTTAGAGCACGGCCCCAAGAGACTTTTATTGAAGTGCATATGTGATACATGTTCCTACCAAATGTCATACATCTAGGTCAAACGTACTGCGAGGGCTGCTTCGTCGAAATTTTGTAGGGGGCGCTATTGAGCCGATTTGCCACTCTGAACCAATAAAATCATATTATATAACTACATTTCGGGCTTGTAATCTGCTTGCCAAGTTTGCTTATGTTTCGAGCATTTTTAGCCTCTCAAAATGACCGTCGTTGTTAACGGCGAAGACTGCATCGCCACGGCAACGGCTTTTCACGAAACAACAAGCTTTGAGTAACTTTTCATCACAAAGGTCTTTAGACTGTATCGACCAAATTTGAAGTTGATCTGATTAATTCCCGAGGAGGAGTTCGTTAAAGTGCAGCGCCTGGAAATGACAGAAACGACACTAGAAATTCATAGAAAATTCAAAATGGCTGACTTCCGGTGGGGTTTAGAGCATGGCCCCAAGAGACTTTTATTGAAGTCCATATGTGATACATGTTGCTACCAAATTTCATACATCTAGGTCAAACGTACTGTGAGGGCAGCTTCGTCGAAAGTTTGTAGGGGGCGCTATTGAGCCGATTTGCCACTCTGAACCAATACAATCATATTCTACAACTACATTTCGGGCTTGTAATCTGCTTGCCAAGTTTGCTTATGTTTCGAGCATTTTTAGCCTCTCAAAACGACCTTCGTTGTTAACGGCGAAGACTGCATCGCCACGGCAACGGCGTTCGACAAAACATCAAAAGCTTCATGATCTGGCATTATGAACTTCTTGTATTTGTGTGGAACAAATTTGATATTGATTTGATTTACCTGCTAAGAGAAACAAGCCAAAGTATAAAGACTTTAACTTCCTGTTACCAGTAGGTGGCGCTATGACTATGATTCAAAATTGGCCTGCGGATGTCTTCAGGCCTGGAGTCTAATCAAGCATGTGAAATCTGGTAAAGATCTGATGATGTGGAGTCGAGATACATCAGTTTATTCGTTCATGGCGAAGGATCGAAATTCGCCGAGCTGCCACGTCGCCGCCCTTCAGTAACTTCTTACAATTTTCACAATGAAGCATTATCAAGGTCTTAAGGCTGTTCTGCCAACATTTGAGAGGGATCTGATTAATCTGTGAGGAGCAGGATGTCAAAGTACACAACGTACAACTTCCGGTTGCCACTAGGTGGCGCTATCACGAGGATTCTAAATTATCATATAGATGTGTTCCGGGTCAGGATGTTATGACATATTAGGAATTTGGAGCAGATTCGACAATGTACGGCCGAGTTACAACAACTTCCTGTTTCGCGGCGAATGGTGTTTTTTTGATGCCACGCCACGGCCACATAGTTCGATAACTTTTTGATCTTTGAGTAACTTTTCACTGCCAAGGTCTCAAGAGCAGACTAGCCGAATCTGAAGTCAATCGGGTCAAATCTCTGGGAGGAGTTCGTCAAAGTATGACGCCTTGAAACGGTCAAAAAACGTCATAAAAGTAAAAATGGCTGACTTCCTGTTTGGTTTAGAGAAACATTCCAAGAGGATTTTTTGTGCGTCTCATCACAATCCACATTCCCACCAAATTTCATACAGCTAGGTGAAACCCGATGTTGGGGCTACTCAATAGGGGGCGCTAGCGAGCCAATATTTCATACCGCAGCTGGACACCCCAATCAGACTGCAATTTTCGCAAATTCTGGCTTACGTGCCAAACTTCACAAAATTCCCAATATCCCAAGCACCTCCTTTTTGCGACGAAACACTTAAAATAATCGGAATAATAATAAACATTAAAGCTGCGAGCAGCGATGACCGGGCCCTCGCCATATGCACGTCGGGGTGCCGGCGGGACTCCGGCCTGCGCGGCCGAGATCGTCCGCGACCGTCGGACGGCGCGAGGACTCTGGTTGATGCTGCCATTCAGTTCTGTGACCGTCAGACACTGCATGCAGGTTCAGAGCATGGCCCCAACATACTTTTATGTAAGTCCATATGTGATACATGTTCCTACCAAATTTCATACATCTAGGTGAAACGTACTGCGAGGGCTGCTTCGTCGAAATTTTGTAGGGGGCGCTATTGAGCCGATTTGCCACTCTGAACCAATAAAATCATATTGTATCACTACATTTTGGGCTTTAAATGTGTATGCCAAGTTTGCTTATGTTTCGAGCATTTTTAGCCGGTCAAAATGACCTTCGTTGTTAACGGCGAAGAATGCGTCGCCACGGCAACAGCTTTTCACGAAACAACAAGCTTTGAGTAACTTTTCATCACAAAGGTCTTTAGACTGTACCGACCAAATTTGAAGTTGATCTGATTAATTCCCGAGGAGGAGTTCGTTAAAGTGCAGCGCCTGGAAATGACAGAAACGACACTAGAAATTCATAGAAAATTCAAAATGGCTGACTTCCGGTGGGGTTTAGAGCATGGCCCCAAGAGACTTTTATTGAAGTCCATATGTGATACATGTTGCTCCCAAATTTCATACATCTAGGTCAAACGTACTGTGAGGGCAGCTTCGTCGAAAGTTTGTAGGGGGCGCTATTGAGCCGATTTGCCACTCTGAACCAATACAATCATATTCTACAACTACATTTCGGGCTTGTAATCTGCTTGCCAAGTTTGCTTATGTTTCGAGCATTTTTAGCCTCTCAAAACGACCTTCGTTGTTAACGGCGAAGACTGCATCGCCACGGCAACGGCGTTCGACAAAACATCAAAAGCTTCATGATCTGGCATTATGAACTTCTTGTATTTGTGTGGAACAAATTTGATATTGATTTGATTTACCTGCTAAGAGAAACAAGCCAAAGTATAAAGACTTTAACTTCCTGTTACCAGTAGGTGGCGCTATGACTATGATTCAAAATTGGCCTGCGGATGTCTTCAGGCCTGGAGTCTAATCAAGCATGTGAAATCTGGTAAAGATCTGATGATGTGGAGTCGAGATACATCAGTTTATTCGTTCATGGCGAAGGATCGAAATTCGCCGAGCTGCCACGTCGCCGCCCTTCAGTAACTTCTTACAATTTTCACAATGAAGCATTATCAAGGTCTTAAGGCTGTTCTGCCAACATTTGAGAGGGATCTGATTAATCTGTGAGGAGCAGGATGTCAAAGTACACAACGTACAACTTCCGGTTGCCACTAGGTGGCGCTATCACGAGGATTCTAAATTATCATATAGATGTGTTCCGGGTCAGGATGTTATGACATATTAGGAATTTGGAGCAGATTCGACAATGTACGGCCGAGTTACAACAACTTCCTGTTTCGCGGCGAATGGTGTTTTTTTGATGCCACGCCACGGCCACATAGTTCGATAACTTTTTGATCTTTGAGTAACTTTTCACTGCCAAGGTCTCAAGAGCAGACTAGCCGAATCTGAAGTCAATCGGGTCAAATCTCTGGGAGGAGTTCGTCAAAGTATGACGCCTTGAAACGGTCAAAAAACGTCATAAAAGTAAAAATGGCTGACTTCCTGTTTGGTTTAGAGAAACATTCCAAGAGGATTTTTTGTGCGTCTCATCACAATCCACATTCCCACCAAATTTCATACAGCTAGGTGAAACCCGATGTTGGGGCTACTCAATAGGGGGCGCTAGCGAGCCAATATTTCATACCGCAGCTGGACACCCCAATCAGACTGCAATTTTCGCAAATTCTGGCTTACGTGCCAAATTTCACAAAATTCCCAATATCCCAAGCACCTCCTTTTTGCGACGAAACACTTAAAATAATCGGAATAATAATAAACATTAGAAATACAATAGGTCCTCCGCTCCGACTACGTCGGTGCTCGGGCCCTAATAATAATAAACATTAGAAATACAATAGGTCCTCCGCTCCGACTACGTCGGTGCTCGGGCCCGAATTAAAGCTGCGAGCAGCGATGACCGGGCCCTCGCCATGTGCACGTCGGGGTGCCTGCGGGACTCCGGCCTGCGCGGCCGAGAACGTCTGCGACCGTCGGACGGCGCGAGGACTCTGGTTGATGCTGCCATTCAGTTCTGTGACCGTCAGACACTGCATGCAGGTTTAGAGCATGGCCCCAATATACTTTTATTTAAGTCCATATGTGATACATGTTCCGACCAAATTTCATACATCTAGGTGAAACGTACTGCGAGGGCTGCTTCGTTGAAATTTTGTAGGGGGCACTATTGAGCCGATTTGCCACTCTGAACCAATAAAATCATATTATATAACTACATTTTGGGCTTTAAATGTGTATGCCAAGTTTGCTTACGTTTTGAGCATGTTTAGCCCCTCAAAAACACCTTAATATTTTATGGTGACGAATGCGTCGCCACGGCAACAGCTTTTCACGAAACAAGCTTTGAGTAACTTTTCATCACAAAGGTCTTTAGACTGTACCGACCAAATTTGAAGTTGATCTGATTAATTCCCTAGGAGGAGTTTGTTAAAGTGCAGCGCCTGGAAATGACAAAAACGACACTAGAAATTCATAACAAATTCAAAATGGCTGACTTCCGGTGGGGTTTAGAGCACGGCCCCAAGAGACTTTTATTTAAGTCCATATGTGATACATGTTCTTACCACATTTCATACATCTAGGTGAAACTTACTGCGAGGGCTGCTTCGTTGAAATTTTGTAGGGGGCGCTATTGAGCCGATTTGCCACTCTGAACCAATAAAATCATATTATATAACTACATTTTGGGCTTTAAATGTGTATGCCAAGTTTGCTTATGTTTCGAGCATTTTTAGCCGGTCAAAATGACCTTCGTTGTTAACGGCGAAGAATGCGTCGCCACGGCAACAGCTTTTCACGAAACAACAAGCTTTGAGTAACTTTTCATCACAAAGGTCTTTAGACTGTACCGACCAAATTTGAAGTTGATCTGATTAATTCCCGAGGAGGAGTTCGTTAAAGTGCAGCGCCTGGAAATGACAGAAACGACACTAGAAATTCATAGAAAATTCAAAATGGCTGACTTCCGGTGGGGTTTAGAGCATGGCCCCAAGAGACTTTTATTGAAGTCCATATGTGATACATGTTGCTACCAAATTTCATACATCTAGGTCAAACGTACTGTGAGGGCAGCTTCGTCGAAAGTTTGTAGGGGGCGCTATTGAGCCGATTTGCCACTCTGAACCAATACAATCATATTCTACAACTACATTTCGGGCTTGTAATCTGCTTGCCAAGTTTGCTTATGTTTCGAGCATTTTTAGCCTCTCAAAACGACCTTCGTTGTTAACGGCGAAGACTGCATCGCCACGGCAACGGCGTTCGACAAAACATCAAAAGCTTCATGATCTGGCATTATGAACTTCTTGTATTTGTGTGGAACAAATTTGATATTGATTTGATTTACCTGCTAAGAGAAACAAGCCAAAGTATAAAGACTTTAACTTCCTGTTACCAGTAGGTGGCGCTATGACTATGATTCAAAATTGGCCTGCGGATGTCTTCAGGCCTGGAGTCTAATCAAGCATGTGAAATCTGGTAAAGATCTGATGATGTGGAGTCGAGATACATCAGTTTATTCGTTCATGGCGAAGGATCGAAATTCGCCGAGCTGCCACGTCGCCGCCCTTCAGTAACTTCTTACAATTTTCACAATGAAGCATTATCAAGGTCTTAAGGCTGTTCTGCCAACATTTGAGAGGGATCTGATTAATCTGTGAGGAGCAGGATGTCAAAGTACACAACGTACAACTTCCGGTTGCCACTAGGTGGCGCTATCACGAGGATTCTAAATTATCATATAGATGTGTTCCGGGTCAGGATGTTATGACATATTAGGAATTTGGAGCAGATTCGACAATGTACGGCCGAGTTACAACAACTTCCTGTTTCGCGGCGAATGGTGTTTTTTTGATGCCACGCCACGGCCACATAGTTCGATAACTTTTTGATCTTTGAGTAACTTTTCACTGCCAAGGTCTCAAGAGCAGACTAGCCGAATCTGAAGTCAATCGGGTCAAATCTCTGGGAGGAGTTCGTCAAAGTATGACGCCTTGAAACGGTCAAAAAACGTCATAAAAGTAAAAATGGCTGACTTCCTGTTTGGTTTAGAGAAACATTCCAAGAGGATTTTTTGTGCGTCTCATCACAATCCACATTCCCACCAAATTTCATACAGCTAGGTGAAACCCGATGTTGGGGCTACTCAATAGGGGGCGCTAGCGAGCCAATATTTCATACCGCAGCTGGACACCCCAATCAGACTGCAATTTTCGCAAATTCTGGCTTACGTGCCAAATTTCACAAAATTCCCAATATCCCAAGCACCTCCTTTTTGCGACGAAACACTTAAAATAATCGGAATAATAATAAACATTAGAAATACAATAGGTCCTCCGCTCCGACTACGTCGGTGCTCGGGCCCTAATAATAAACATTAGAAATACAATAGGTCCTCCGCTCCGACTACGTCGGTGCTCGGGCCCTAATAATAATAAACATTAGAAATACAATAGGTCCTCCGCTCCGACTACGTCGGTGCTCGGGCCCTAATTAAAGCTGCGAGCAGCGATGACCGGGCCCTCGCCATATGCACGTCGGGGTGCCGGCGGGACTCCGGCCTGCGCGGCCGAGAACGTCCGCGACCGTCGGACGGCGCGAGGACTCTGGTTGATGCTGCCATTCAGTTCTGTGATCATCAGACACTGCATGCAGGTTTAGAGCATGGCCCCAACATACTTTTATTGAAGTCCACATGTGATACATGTTCCTAGCAAATATCATACATCTAGGTGAAACATACTGCGAGGGCTGCTGCGTCTAAATTTTGTAGGGGGCGCTATTGAGCCGATTTGCCACTCTGAACCAATACAATCTTAGTATATAACTACATGTTGGGCTTTAAATGTGTATGCCAAGTTTGCTTATGTTTTGAGCATTTTTAGCCCCTCAAAACACCTTAATATTTCATGGTGAAGAATGTGTCGCCATGGCAACAGATTTTCACGAAACAACAAGCTTTGAGTAACTTTTCATCACAAAGGTCTTTAGACTGTACCGACCAAATTTGAAGTTGATCTGATTAATTCCCGAGGAGAAGTTCGTTAAAGTGCAGAGCCTGGAAATGACAAAAACGACACTAGAAATTCATAAAAAACACAAAATGGCTGACTTCCGGTTGGGTTTAGAGCATTGCCCCAAGAGACTTTTATGTAAGTCCATATGTGATACATATTCCTACCAAATTCCATACATCTAGGTCAAACGTACTGCGAGGGCTGCTTCGTCGAAATTTTGTAGGGGGCGCTATTGAGCCGATTTGCCACTCTGAACCAATACAATCACATTCTATAACTACATTTCGGGCTTGTAATCAGCTTCCCAAGTTTGCTTATGTTTCGAGCATTTTTAGCCTCTCAAAATGACCTTCGTTGTTAACGGCGAAGACTGCATCGCCACGGCAACGGCTTTTCACGAAACAACAAGCTTTGAGTAACTTTTCATCACAAAGGCATCACAAAGGTCTTTAGACTGTACCGACCAAATTTGAAGTTGATCTGATTAATTCCCTAGGAGGAGTTCATTAAAGTGCAGCGCCTGGAAATGACAAAAACGACACTAGAAATTCATAGAAAATTCAAAATGGCTGACTTCCGGTTGGGTTTAGAGCATGGCCCCAAGAGACTTTTATTTAAGTCCATATGTGATACATGTTCCTACCAAATTTCATACATCTAGGTCAAACGTACTGTGAGGGCTGCTTCGTCGAAGGTTTGTAGGGGGCGCTATTGAGCCGATTTGCCACTCTGAACCAATAAAATCATATTCTATAACTACATTTCGGGCTTGTAATCTGCTTGCCTAGTTTGCTTATGTTTCGAGCATTTTTAGCCTCTCAAAATGACCTTCGTTGTTAACGGCGAAGACTGCATCGCCACGGCAACGGCGTTCGACGAAACATCAAAAGCTTCATGATCTGGCATTATGAACTTCTTGTATTTGTGTGGAACAAATTTGATATTGATTTGATTTACCTACTAAGAGAAACAAGCCAAAGTATAAGGACTTTAACTTCCTGTTACCAGTAGGTGGCGCTATGACTATGATTCAAAATTGGCCTGCAGATGTCTTCTGGCCTGGAGTCTAATCAAACATGTGAAATCTGGTAAAGATCTGATGATGTGGAGTCGAGATACATCAGTTTATTCGTTCATGGCGAAGGATCGAAATTCGCCGAGCCGCCACGGCGCCGCCCTTCAGTAACTTCTTACAATCTTCACAATGAAGCATTATCAAGGTCTTAAGGCTGTTCTGCCAACATTTGAGAGGGATCTGATTAATCTGTGAGGAGCAGGATGTCAAAGTACACAACGTACAACTTCCGGTTGCCACTAGGTGGCGCTATCACTATGATTCTAAATGATCATATAGATGTGTTCCGGGTCAGGATGTTATGACATACGAGAAATGTGGAGCAGATTAGACAATGTACGGCCGAGTTACAACAACTTCCTGTTTCGCGGCGAATGGTGTTTTTTTGATGCCACGGCCACATAGTTCGATAACTTTTTGATCTTTGAGTAACTTTTCACTGCCAAGGTCTCAAGAGCAGACTAGCCGAATCTGAAGTCAATCGGGTCAAATCTCTGGGAGGAGTTCGTCAAAGTATGACGCCTTGAAACGGTCAAAAAACGTCATAAAAGTAAAAATGGCTGACTTCCTGTTTGGTTTAGAGAAAGTGTCCAAGAGGATTTTTTGTGCGTCTCATCACAATCCACATTCCCACCAAATTGCAAACAGCTAGGTGAAACCTGATGTTGGGGCTACTCAATAGGGGGCGCTAGCGAGCCAATATTTCATACCGCAGCTGGACACCCCAATCAGACTGCAATTTTCGCAAATTCTGGCTTACATGCCAAATTTCACAAAATTCCCAATATCCCAAGCACCTCCTTTTTGCCATGAAACAACAAAAATAATCGGAAGAATAATAATAAACATTAGAAATACAATAGGTCCTCCGCTCCGACTACGTCGGTGCTCGGGCCCTAATAATAAACATTAGAAATACAATAGGTCCTCCGCTCCGACTACGTCGGTGCTCGGGCCCTAATAATAAACATTAGAAATACAATAGGTCCTCCGCTCCGACTACGTCGGTGCTCGGGCCCTAATTAAAGCTGCGAGCAGCGATGACCGGGCCCTCGCCATGTGCACGTCGGGGTGCCGGCGTGACTCCGGCCTGCGCGGCCGAGAACGTCCGCGACTGTCGGACGGCGCGAGGACTCTGGTTGATGCTGCCATTCAGTTCTGTGATCGTCAGACACTGCATGCAGGTTTAGAGCATGGCCCCAATATACTTTTATTTAAGTCCATATGTGATGCATGTTCCTACCAAATGTCATACATCTAGGTCAAACATACTGCGAGGGCTGCTTCGTCGAAATTTAGTAGGGGGCGCTATTGAGCCGATTTGCCACTCTGAACCAATAAAATCATATTGTATCACTACATTTTGGGCTTTAAATGTGTATGCCAAGTTTGCTTATGTTTCGAGCATTTTTAGCCGGTCAAAATGACCTTCGTTGTTAACGGCGAAGAATGCGTCGCCACGGCAACAGCTTTTCACGAAACAACAAGCTTTGAGTAACTTTTCATCACAAAGGTCTTTAGACTGTACCGACCAAATTTGAAGTTGATCTGATTAATTCCCTAGGAGGAGTTCGTTAAAGTGCAGCGCCTGGAAATGACAGAAACGACACTAGAAATTCATAAAAAATTAAAAATGGCTGACTTCCGGTGGGGTTTAGAGCATGGCCCCAAGAGACTTTTATTGAAGTCCATATGTGATACATGTTGCTACCAAATTTCATACATCTAGGTCAAACGTACTGTGAGGGCAGCTTCGTCGAAAGTTTGTAGGGGGCGCTATTGAGCCGATTTGCCACTCTGAACCAATACAATCATATTCTACAACTACATTTCGGGCTTGTAATCTGCTTGCCAAGTTTGCTTATGTTTCGAGCATTTTTAGCCTCTCAAAACGACCTTCGTTGTTAACGGCGAAGACTGCATCACCACGGCAACGGCGTTCGACGAAACACCAAAAGCTTCATGATCTGGCATTATGAACTTCTTGTATTTGTGTGGAACAAATTTGATATTGATTTGATTTACCTACTAAGAGAAACAAGCCAAAGTATAAAGACTTTAACTTCCTGTTGCCAGTAGGTGGCGCTGTGACTATGATTCAAAATTGGCTTGCGGATGTCTTCAAGCCTAGAGTCTAATCAAACATGTGAAATCTGGTAAAGATCTGATGATGTGGAGTCGAGATACATCAGTTTATTCGTTCATGGCGAAGGATCGAAATTCGCCGAGCCGCCACGGCGCCGCCCTTCAGTAACTTCTTACAATCTTCTCAATGAAGCATTATCAAGGTCTTAAGGCTGTTCTGCCAACATTTGAGAGGGATCTGATTAATCTGTGAGGAGCAGGATGTCAAAGTACACAACGTACAACTTCCGGTTGCCACTAGGTGGCGCTATCACTATGATTCTAAATTATCATATAGATGTGTTCCGGGTCAGGATGTTATGACATATGAGAGATTTGGAGCAGATTCGACAATGTACGGCCGAGTTACAACAACTTCCTGTTTCGTGGCGAATGGTGTTTTTTTGACGCCACGCCACGGCCACATAGTTCGATAACTTTTTGATCTTTGAGTAACTTTTCACTGCCAAGGTCTCAAGAGCAGACTAGCCGAATCTGAAGTCAATCGGGTCAAATCTCTGGGAGGAGTTCGTTAAAGTATGACGCCTTGAAACGGTCAAAAAACGTCATAAAAGTAAAAATGGCTGACTTCCTGTTTGGTTTAGAGAAACATTCCAAGAGGATTTTTTGTGTGTCTCATCACAATCCACATTCCCACCAAATTTCATACAGCTAGGTGAAACCTGATGTTGGGGCTACTCAATAGGGGGCGCTACCGAGCCAATATTTCATACCGCAGCTGGACACCCCAAACAGACTGCAATTTTCGCAAATTCTGGCTTACGTGCCAAATTTCACAAAATTCCCAATATCCCAAGCACCTCCTTTTTGTCATGAAACAACAAAAATAATCGGAATAATAATAAACATTAAAGCTGCGAGCAGCGATGACCGGGCCCTCGCCATATGCACGTCGGGGTGCCGGCGGGACTCCGGCCTGCGCGGCCGAGATCGTCCGCGACCGTCGGACGGCGCGAGGACTCTGGTTGATGCTGCCATTCAGTTCTGTGACCGTCAGACACTGCATGCAGGTTCAGAGCATGGCCCCAACATACTTTTATGTAAGTCCATATGTGATACATGTTCCTCCCAAATTTCATAGATCTAGGTGAAACGTACTGCGAGGGCTGCTTCGTCGAAATTTTGTAGGGGGCGCTATTGAGCCGATTTGCCACTCTGAACCAATAAAATCATATTGTATCACTACATTTTGGGCTTTAAATGTGTATGCCAAGTTTGCTTATGTTTCGAGCATTTTTAGCCGGTCAAAATGACCTTCGTTGTTAACGGCGAAGAATGCGTCGCCACGGCAACAGCTTTTCACGAAACAACAAGCTTTGAGTAACTTTTCATCACAAAGGTCTTTAGACTGTACCGACCAAATTTGAAGTTGATCTGATTAATTCCCTAGGAGGAGTTCGTTAAAGTGCAGCGCCTGGATTTGACAAAAACGACACTAGAAATTCATAAAAAATTAAAAATGGCTGACTTCCGGTGGGGTTTAGAGCACGGCCCCAAGAGACTTTTATTTAAGTCCATATGTGATACATGTTCTTACCACATTTCATACATCTAGGTGAAACTTACTGCGAGGGCTGCTTCGTTGAAATTTTGTAGGGGGCGCTATTGAGCCGATTTGCCACTCTGAACCAATAAAATCATATTATATAACTACATTTTGGGCTTTCAATGTGTATGCCAAGTTTGCTTATGTTTCGAGCATTTTTAGCCGGTCAAAATGACCTTCGTTGTTAACGGCGAAGAATGCGTCGCCACGGCAACAGCTTTTCACGAAACAACAAGCTTTGAGTAACTTTTCATCACAAAGGTCTTTAGACTGTACAGACCAAATTTGAAGTTGATCTGATTAATTCCCTAGGAGGAGTTCGTTAAAGTGCAGCGCCTGGAAATGACAGAAACGACACTAGAAATTCATAAAAAATTAAAAATGGCTGACTTCCGGTGGGGTTTAGAGCATGGCCCCAAGAGACTTTTATTGAAGTCCATATGTGATACATGTTGCTACCAAATTTCATACATCTAGGTCAAACGTACTGTGAGGGCAGCTTCGTCGAAAGTTTGTAGGGGGCGCTATTGAGCCGATTTGCCACTCTGAACCAATACAATCATATTCTACAACTACATTTCGGGCTTGTAATCTGCTTGCCAAGTTTGCTTATGTTTCGAGCATTTTTAGCCTCTCAAAACGACCTTCGTTGTTAACGGCGAAGACTGCATCGCCACGGCAACGGCGTTCGACAAAACATCAAAAGCTTCATGATCTGGCATTATGAACTTCTTGTATTTGTGTGGAACAAATTTGATATTGATTTGATTTACCTACTAAGAGAAACAAGCCAAAGTATAAAGACTTTAACTTCCTGTTACCAGTAGGTGGCGCTATGACTATGATTCAAAATTGGCCTGCGGATGTCTTCAGGCCTGGAGTCTAATCAAGCATGTGAAATCTGGTAAAGATCTGATGATGTGGAGTCGAGATACATCAGTTTATTCGTTCATGGCGAAGGATCGAAATTCGCCGAGCTGCCACGTCGCCGCCCTTCAGTAACTTCTTACAATTTTCACAATGAAGCATTATCAAGGTCTTAAGGCTGTTCTGCCAACATTTGAGAGGGATCTGATTAATCTGTGAGGAGCAGGATGTCAAAGTACACAACGTACAACTTCCGGTTGCCACTAGGTGGCGCTATCACGAGGATTCTAAATTATCATATAGATGTGTTCCGGGTCAGGATGTTATGACATATTAGGAATTTGGAGCAGATTCGACAATGTACGGCCGAGTTACAACAACTTCCTGTTTTGTGGCGAATGGTGTTTTTTTGACGCCACGCCACGGCCACATAGTTCGATAACTTTTTTATCTTTGAGTAACTTTTCACTGCCAAGGTCTCAAGAGCAGACTAGCCGAATCTGAAGTCAATCGGGTCAAATCTCTGGGAGGAGTTCGTTAAAGTATGACGCCTTGAAACGGTCAAAAAACGTCATAAAAGTAAAAATGGCCCACTTCCTGTTTGGTTTAGAGAAAACGTCCAAGAGGATTTTTTGTGCATCTCATCACGTTCCACATACCTACCAAATTTCACACAGCTAGGTGAAACCCGATGTTGGGGCTACTCAATAGGGGGCGCTATGGAGCCAATATTTCATACCGCAGCTGGACACCCCAATCAGACTGCAATTTTCGCAAATTCTGGCTTACGTGCCAAATTTCACAAAATTCCCAATATCCCAAGCACCTCCTTTTTGCCATGAAACAACAAAAATAATCGGAATAATAATAATAATAATAATAATTAAAGCTGCGAGCAGCGATGACCGGGCCCTCGCCATATGCACGTCGGGGTGCCGGCGGGACTCCGGCCTGCGCGGCCGAGATCGTCCGCGACCGTCGGACGGCGCGAGGACTCTGGTTGATGCTGCCATTCAGTTCTGTGACCGTCAGACACTGCATGCAGGTTCAGAGCATGGCCCCAACATACTTTTATGTAAGTCCATATGTGATACATGTTCCTCCCAAATTTCATAGATCTAGGTGAAACGTACTGCGAGGGCTGCTTCGTCGAAATTTTGTAGGGGGCGCTATTGAGCCGATTTGCCACTCTGAACCAATAAAATCATATTGTATCACTACATTTTGGGCTTTAAATGTGTATGCCAAGTTTGCTTATGTTTCGAGCATTTTTAGCCGGTCAAAATGACCTTCGTTGTTAACGGCGAAGAATGCGTCGCCACGGCAACAGCTTTTCACGAAACAACAAGCTTTGAGTAACTTTTCATCACAAAGGTCTTTAGACTGTACCGACCAAATTTGAAGTTGATCTGATTAATTCCCTAGGAGGAGTTCGTTAAAATGCAGCGCCTGGATTTGACAAAAACGACACTAGAAATTCATAAAAAATTAAAAATGGCTGACTTCCGGTGGGGTTTAGAGCACGGCCCCAAGAGACTTTTATTTAAGTCCATATGTGATACATGTTCTTACCACATTTCATACATCTAGGTGAAACTTACTGCGAGGGCTGCTTCGTTGAAATTTTGTAGGGGGCGCTATTGAGCCGATTTGCCACTCTGAACCAATAAAATCATATTATATAACTACATTTTGGGCTTTAAATGTGTATGCCAAGTTTGCTTATGTTTCGAGCATTTTTAGCCGGTCAAAATGACCTTCGTTGTTAACGGCGAAGAATGCGTCGCCACGGCAACAGCTTTTCACGAAACAACAAGCTTTGAGTAACTTTTCATCACAAAGGTCTTTAGACTGTACCGACCAAATTTGAAGTTGATCTGATTAATTCCCTAGGAGGAGTTCGTTAAAGTGCAGCGCCTGGAAATGACAAAAACGACACTAGAAATTCATAAAAAATTCTAAATGGCTGACTTCCGGTTGGGTTTAGAGCAAGGCCCCAAGAGACTTTTATTGAAGTGCATATGTGATACATGTTCCTACCAAATGTCATACATCTAGGTCAAACGTACTGCGAGGGCTGCTTCGTCGAAATTTTGTAGGGGGCGCTATTGAGCCGATTTGCCACTCTGAACCAAAAAATCATATTATATAACTACATTTCGGGCTTGTAATCTGCTTGCCAAGTTTGCTTATGTTTCGAGCATTTTTAGCCTCTCAAAATGACCGTCGTTGTTAACGGCGAAGACTGCATCGCCACGGCAACGGCTTTTCACGAAACAACAAGCTTTGAGTAACTTTTCATCACAAAGGTCTTTAGACTGTATCGACCAAATTTGAAGTTGATCTGATTAATTCCCGAGGAGGAGTTCGTTAAAGTGCAGCGCCTGGAAATGACAGAAACGACACTAGAAATTCATAGAAAATTCAAAATGGCTGACTTCCGGTGGGGTTTAGAGCATGGCCCCAAGAGACTTTTATTGAAGTCCATATGTGATACATGTTGCTACCAAATTTCATACATCTAGGTCAAACGTACTGTGAGGGCAGCTTCGTCGAAAGTTTGTAGGGGGCGCTATTGAGCCGATTTGCCACTCTGAACCAATACAATCATATTCTACAACTACATTTCGGGCTTGTAATCTGCTTGCCAAGTTTGCTTATGTTTCGAGCATTTTTAGCCTCTCAAAACGACCTTCGTTGTTAACGGCGAAGACTGCATCGCCACGGCAACGGCGTTCGACAAAACATCAAAAGCTTCATGATCTGGCATTATGAACTTCTTGTATTTGTGTGGAACAAATTTGATATTGATTTGATTTACCTGCTAAGAGAAACAAGCCAAAGTATAAAGACTTTAACTTCCTGTTACCAGTAGGTGGCGCTATGACTATGATTCAAAATTGGCCTGCGGATGTCTTCAGGCCTGGAGTCTAATCAAGCATGTGAAATCTGGTAAAGATCTGATGATGTGGAGTCGAGATACATCAGTTTATTCGTTCATGGCGAAGGATCGAAATTCGCCGAGCTGCCACGTCGCCGCCCTTCAGTAACTTCTTACAATTTTCACAATGAAGCATTATCAAGGTCTTAAGGCTGTTCTGCCAACATTTGAGAGGGATCTGATTAATCTGTGAGGAGCAGGATGTCAAAGTACACAACGTACAACTTCCGGTTGCCACTAGGTGGCGCTATCACGAGGATTCTAAATTATCATATAGATGTGTTCCGGGTCAGGATGTTATGACATATTAGGAATTTGGAGCAGATTCGACAATGTACGGCCGAGTTACAACAACTTCCTGTTTCGCGGCGAATGGTGTTTTTTTGATGCCACGCCACGGCCACATAGTTCGATAACTTTTTGATCTTTGAGTAACTTTTCACTGCCAAGGTCTCAAGAGCAGACTAGCCGAATCTGAAGTCAATCGGGTCAAATCTCTGGGAGGAGTTCGTCAAAGTATGACGCCTTGAAACGGTCAAAAAACGTCATAAAAGTAAAAATGGCTGACTTCCTGTTTGGTTTAGAGAAACATTCCAAGAGGATTTTTTGTGCGTCTCATCACAATCCACATTCCCACCAAATTTCATACAGCTAGGTGAAACCCGATGTTGGGGCTACTCAATAGGGGGCGCTAGCGAGCCAATATTTCATACCGCAGCTGGACACCCCAATCAGACTGCAATTTTCGCAAATTCTGGCTTACGTGCCAAATTTCACAAAATTCCCAATATCCCAAGCACCTCCTTTTTGCGACGAAACACTTAAAATAATCGGAATAATAATAAACATTAGAAATACAATAGGTCCTCCGCTCCGACTACGTCGGTGCTCGGGCCCTAATAATAATAAACATTAGAAATACAATAGGTCCTCCGCTCCGACTACGTCGGTGCTCGGGCCCGAATTAAAGCTGCGAGCAGCGATGACCGGGCCCTCGCCATGTGCACGTCGGGGTGCCTGCGGGACTCCGGCCTGCGCGGCCGAGAACGTCTGCGACCGTCGGACGGCGCGAGGACTCTGGTTGATGCTGCCATTCAGTTCTGTGACCGTCAGACACTGCATGCAGGTTTAGAGCATGGCCCCAATATACTTTTATTTAAGTCCATATGTGATACATGTTCCGACCAAATTTCATACATCTAGGTGAAACGTACTGCGAGGGCTGCTTCGTTGAAATTTTGTAGGGGGCACTATTGAGCCGATTTGCCACTCTGAACCAATAAAATCATATTATATAACTACATTTTGGGCTTTAAATGTGTATGCCAAGTTTGCTTACGTTTTGAGCATGTTTAGCCCCTCAAAAACACCTTAATATTTTATGGTGACGAATGCGTCGCCACGGCAACAGCTTTTCACGAAACAAGCTTTGAGTAACTTTTCATCACAAAGGTCTTTAGACTGTACCGACCAAATTTGAAGTTGATCTGATTAATTCCCTAGGAGGAGTTTGTTAAAGTGCAGCGCCTGGAAATGACAAAAACGACACTAGAAATTCATAACAAATTCAAAATGGCTGACTTCCGGTGGGGTTTAGAGCACGGCCCCAAGAGACTTTTATTTAAGTCCATATGTGATACATGTTCTTACCACATTTCATACATCTAGGTGAAACTTACTGCGAGGGCTGCTTCGTTGAAATTTTGTAGGGGGCGCTATTGAGCCGATTTGCCACTCTGAACCAATAAAATCATATTATATAACTACATTTTGGGCTTTAAATGTGTATGCCAAGTTTGCTTATGTTTCGAGCATTTTTAGCCGGTCAAAATGACCTTCGTTGTTAACGGCGAAGAATGCGTCGCCACGGCAACAGCTTTTCACGTAACAACAAGCTTTGAGTAACTTTTCATCACAAAGGTCTTTAGACTGTACCGACCAAATTTGAAGTTGATCTGATTAATTCCCGAGGAGGAGTTCGTTAAAGTGCAGCGCCTGGAAATGACAGAAACGACACTAGAAATTCATAGAAAATTCAAAATGGCTGACTTCCGGTGGGGTTTAGAGCATGGCCCCAAGAGACTTTTATTGAAGTCCATATGTGATACATGTTGCTACCAAATTTCATACATCTAGGTCAAACGTACTGTGAGGGCAGCTTCGTCGAAAGTTTGTAGGGGGCGCTATTGAGCCGATTTGCCACTCTGAACCAATACAATCATATTCTACAACTACATTTCGGGCTTGTAATCTGCTTGCCAAGTTTGCTTATGTTTCGAGCATTTTTAGCCTCTCAAAACGACCTTCGTTGTTAACGGCGAAGACTGCATCGCCACGGCAACGGCGTTCGACAAAACATCAAAAGCTTCATGATCTGGCATTATGAACTTCTTGTATTTGTGTGGAACAAATTTGATATTGATTTGATTTACCTGCTAAGAGAAACAAGCCAAAGTATAAAGACTTTAACTTCCTGTTACCAGTAGGTGGCGCTATGACTATGATTCAAAATTGGCCTGCGGATGTCTTCAGGCCTGGAGTCTAATCAAGCATGTGAAATCTGGTAAAGATCTGATGATGTGGAGTCGAGATACATCAGTTTATTCGTTCATGGCGAAGGATCGAAATTCGCCGAGCTGCCACGTCGCCGCCCTTCAGTAACTTCTTACAATTTTCACAATGAAGCATTATCAAGGTCTTAAGGCTGTTCTGCCAACATTTGAGAGGGATCTGATTAATCTGTGAGGAGCAGGATGTCAAAGTACACAACGTACAACTTCCGGTTGCCACTAGGTGGCGCTATCACGAGGATTCTAAATTATCATATAGATGTGTTCCGGGTCAGGATGTTATGACATATTAGGAATTTGGAGCAGATTCGACAATGTACGGCCGAGTTACAACAACTTCCTGTTTCGCGGCGAATGGTGTTTTTTTGATGCCACGCCACGGCCACATAGTTCGATAACTTTTTGATCTTTGAGTAACTTTTCACTGCCAAGGTCTCAAGAGCAGACTAGCCGAATCTGAAGTCAATCGGGTCAAATCTCTGGGAGGAGTTCGTCAAAGTATGACGCCTTGAAACGGTCAAAAAACGTCATAAAAGTAAAAATGGCTGACTTCCTGTTTGGTTTAGAGAAACATTCCAAGAGGATTTTTTGTGCGTCTCATCACAATCCACATTCCCACCAAATTTCATACAGCTAGGTGAAACCCGATGTTGGGGCTACTCAATAGGGGGCGCTAGCGAGCCAATATTTCATACCGCAGCTGGACACCCCAATCAGACTGCAATTTTCGCAAATTCTGGCTTACGTGCCAAATTTCACAAAATTCCCAATATCCCAAGCACCTCCTTTTTGCGACGAAACACTTAAAATAATCGGAATAATAATAAACATTAGAAATACAATAGGTCCTCCGCTCCGACTACGTCGGTGCTCGGGCCCTAATAATAAACATTAGAAATACAATAGGTCCTCCGCTCCGACTACGTCGGTGCTCGGGCCCTAATAATAATAAACATTAGAAATACAATAGGTCCTCCGCTCCGACTACGTCGGTGCTCGGGCCCTAATTAAAGCTGCGAGCAGCGATGACCGGGCCCTCGCCATATGCACGTCGGGGTGCCGGCGGGACTCCGGCCTGCGCGGCCGAGAACGTCCGCGACCGTCGGACGGCGCGAGGACTCTGGTTGATGCTGCCATTCAGTTCTGTGATCATCAGACACTGCATGCAGGTTTAGAGCATGGCCCCAACATACTTTTATTGAAGTCCACATGTGATACATGTTCCTAGCAAATATCATACATCTAGGTGAAACATACTGCGAGGGCTGCTGCGTCTAAATTTTGTAGGGGGCGCTATTGAGCCGATTTGCCACTCTGAACCAATACAATCTTAGTATATAACTACATGTTGGGCTTTAAATGTGTATGCCAAGTTTGCTTATGTTTTGAGCATTTTTAGCCCCTCAAAACACCTTAATATTTCATGGTGAAGAATGTGTCGCCATGGCAACAGATTTTCACGAAACAACAAGCTTTGAGTAACTTTTCATCACAAAGGTCTTTAGACTGTACCGACCAAATTTGAAGTTGATCTGATTAATTCCCGAGGAGAAGTTCGTTAAAGTGCAGAGCCTGGAAATGACAAAAACGACACTAGAAATTCATAAAAAACACAAAATGGCTGACTTCCGGTTGGGTTTAGAGCATTGCCCCAAGAGACTTTTATGTAAGTCCATATGTGATACATATTCCTACCAAATTCCATACATCTAGGTCAAACGTACTGCGAGGGCTGCTTCGTCGAAATTTTGTAGGGGGCGCTATTGAGCCGATTTGCCACTCTGAACCAATACAATCACATTCTATAACTACATTTCGGGCTTGTAATCAGCTTCCCAAGTTTGCTTATGTTTCGAGCATTTTTAGCCTCTCAAAATGACCTTCGTTGTTAACGGCGAAGACTGCATCGCCACGGCAACGGCTTTTCACGAAACAACAAGCTTTGAGTAACTTTTCATCACAAAGGCATCACAAAGGTCTTTAGACTGTACCGACCAAATTTGAAGTTGATCTGATTAATTCCCTAGGAGGAGTTCATTAAAGTGCAGCGCCTGGAAATGACAAAAACGACACTAGAAATTCATAGAAAATTCAAAATGGCTGACTTCCGGTTGGGTTTAGAGCATGGCCCCAAGAGACTTTTATTTAAGTCCATATGTGATACATGTTCCTACCAAATTTCATACATCTAGGTCAAACGTACTGTGAGGGCTGCTTCGTCGAAGGTTTGTAGGGGGCGCTATTGAGCCGATTTGCCACTCTGAACCAATAAAATCATATTCTATAACTACATTTCGGGCTTGTAATCTGCTTGCCTAGTTTGCTTATGTTTCGAGCATTTTTAGCCTCTCAAAATGACCTTCGTTGTTAACGGCGAAGACTGCATCGCCACGGCAACGGCGTTCGACGAAACATCAAAAGCTTCATGATCTGGCATTATGAACTTCTTGTATTTGTGTGGAACAAATTTGATATTGATTTGATTTACCTACTAAGAGAAACAAGCCAAAGTATAAGGACTTTAACTTCCTGTTACCAGTAGGTGGCGCTATGACTATGATTCAAAATTGGCCTGCAGATGTCTTCTGGCCTGGAGTCTAATCAAACATGTGAAATCTGGTAAAGATCTGATGATGTGGAGTCGAGATACATCAGTTTATTCGTTCATGGCGAAGGATCGAAATTCGCCGAGCCGCCACGGCGCCGCCCTTCAGTAACTTCTTACAATCTTCACAATGAAGCATTATCAAGGTCTTAAGGCTGTTCTGCCAACATTTGAGAGGGATCTGATTAATCTGTGAGGAGCAGGATGTCAAAGTACACAACGTACAACTTCCGGTTGCCACTAGGTGGCGCTATCACTATGATTCTAAATGATCATATAGATGTGTTCCGGGTCAGGATGTTATGACATACGAGAAATGTGGAGCAGATTAGACAATGTACGGCCGAGTTACAACAACTTCCTGTTTCGCGGCGAATGGTGTTTTTTTGATGCCACGGCCACATAGTTCGATAACTTTTTGATCTTTGAGTAACTTTTCACTGCCAAGGTCTCAAGAGCAGACTAGCCGAATCTGAAGTCAATCGGGTCAAATCTCTGGGAGGAGTTCGTCAAAGTATGACGCCTTGAAACGGTCAAAAAACGTCATAAAAGTAAAAATGGCTGACTTCCTGTTTGGTTTAGAGAAAGTGTCCAAGAGGATTTTTTGTGCGTCTCATCACAATCCACATTCCCACCAAATTGCAAACAGCTAGGTGAAACCTGATGTTGGGGCTACTCAATAGGGGGCGCTAGCGAGCCAATATTTCATACCGCAGCTGGACACCCCAATCAGACTGCAATTTTCGCAAATTCTGGCTTACATGCCAAATTTCACAAAATTCCCAATATCCCAAGCACCTCCTTTTTGCCATGAAACAACAAAAATAATCGGAAGAATAATAATAAACATTAGAAATACAATAGGTCCTCCGCTCCGACTACGTCGGTGCTCGGGCCCTAATAATAAACATTAGAAATACAATAGGTCCTCCGCTCCGACTACGTCGGTGCTCGGGCCCTAATAATAAACATTAGAAATACAATAGGTCCTCCGCTCCGACTACGTCGGTGCTCGGGCCCTAATTAAAGCTGCGAGCAGCGATGACCGGGCCCTCGCCATGTGCACGTCGGGGTGCCGGCGTGACTCCGGCCTGCGCGGCCGAGAACGTCCGCGACTGTCGGACGGCGCGAGGACTCTGGTTGATGCTGCCATTCAGTTCTGTGATCGTCAGACACTGCATGCAGGTTTAGAGCATGGCCCCAATATACTTTTATTTAAGTCCATATGTGATGCATGTTCCTACCAAATGTCATACATCTAGGTCAAACATACTGCGAGGGCTGCTTCGTCGAAATTTAGTAGGGGGCGCTATTGAGCCGATTTGCCACTCTGAACCAATAAAATCATATTGTATCACTACATTTTGGGCTTTAAATGTGTATGCCAAGTTTGCTTATGTTTCGAGCATTTTTAGCCGGTCAAAATGACCTTCGTTGTTAACGGCGAAGAATGCGTCGCCACGGCAACAGCTTTTCACGAAACAACAAGCTTTGAGTAACTTTTCATCACAAAGGTCTTTAGACTGTACCGACCAAATTTGAAGTTGATCTGATTAATTCCCTAGGAGGAGTTCGTTAAAGTGCAGCGCCTGGATTTGACAAAAACGACACTAGAAATTCATAAAAAATTAAAAATGGCTGACTTCCGGTGGGGTTTAGAGCACGGCCCCAAGAGACTTTTATTTAAGTCCATATGTGATACATGTTCTTACCACATTTCATACATCTAGGTGAAACTTACTGCGAGGGCTGCTTCGTTGAAATTTTGTAGGGGGCGCTATTGAGCCGATTTGCCACTCTGAACCAAGAAAATCATATTATATAACTACATTTTGGGCTTTAAATGTGTATGCCAAGTTTGCTTATGTTTCGAGCATTTTTAGCCGGTCAAAATGACCTTCGTTGTTAACGGCGAAGAATGCGTCGCCACGGCAACAGCTTTTCACGAAACAACAAGCTTTGAGTAACTTTTCATCACAAAGGTCTTTAGACTGTACCGACCAAATTTGAAGTTGATCTGATTAATTCCCTAGGAGGAGTTCGTTAAAGTGCAGCGCCTGGAAATGACAGAAACGACACTAGAAATTCATAAAAAATTAAAAATGGCTGACTTCCGGTGGGGTTTAGAGCATGGCCCCAAGAGACTTTTATTGAAGTCCATATGTGATACATGTTGCTACCAAATTTCATACATCTAGGTCAAACGTACTGTGAGGGCAGCTTCGTCGAAAGTTTGTAGGGGGCGCTATTGAGCCGATTTGCCACTCTGAACCAATACAATCATATTCTACAACTACATTTCGGGCTTGTAATCTGCTTGCCAAGTTTGCTTATGTTTCGAGCATTTTTAGCCTCTCAAAACGACCTTCGTTGTTAACGGCGAAGACTGCATCACCACGGCAACGGCGTTCGACGAAACACCAAAAGCTTCATGATCTGGCATTATGAACTTCTTGTATTTGTGTGGAACAAATTTGATATTGATTTGATTTACCTACTAAGAGAAACAAGCCAAAGTATAAAGACTTTAACTTCCTGTTGCCAGTAGGTGGCGCTATGACTATGATTCAAAATTGGCTTGCGGATGTCTTCAAGCCTAGAGTCTAATCAAACATGTGAAATCTGGTAAAGATCTGATGATGTGGAGTCGAGATACATCAGTTTATTCGTTCATGGCGAAGGATCGAAATTCGCCGAGCCGCCACGGCGCCGCCCTTCAGTAACTTCTTACAATCTTCTCAATGAAGCATTATCAAGGTCTTAAGGCTGTTCTGCCAACATTTGAGAGGGATCTGATTAATCTGTGAGGAGCAGGATGTCAAAGTACACAACGTACAACTTCCGGTTGCCACTAGGTGGCGCTATCACTATGATTCTAAATTATCATATAGATGTGTTCCGGGTCAGGATGTTATGACATATGAGAGATTTGGAGCAGATTCGACAATGTACGGCCGAGTTACAACAACTTCCTGTTTCGTGGCGAATGGTGTTTTTTTGACGCCACGCCACGGCCACATAGTTCGATAACTTTTTGATCTTTGAGTAACTTTTCACTGCCAAGGTCTCAAGAGCAGACTAGCCGAATCTGAAGTCAATCGGGTCAAATCTCTGGGAGGAGTTCGTTAAAGTATGACGCCTTGAAACGGTCAAAAAACGTCATAAAAGTAAAAATGGCTGACTTCCTGTTTGGTTTAGAGAAACATTCCAAGAGGATTTTTTGTGTGTCTCATCACAATCCACATTCCCACCAAATTTCATACAGCTAGGTGAAACCTGATGTTGGGGCTACTCAATAGGGGGCGCTACCGAGCCAATATTTCATACCGCAGCTGGACACCCCAAACAGACTGCAATTTTCGCAAATTCTGGCTTACGTGCCAAATTTCACAAAATTCCCAATATCCCAAGCACCTCCTTTTTGTCATGAAACAACAAAAATAATCGGAATAATAATAAACATTAAAGCTGCGAGCAGCGATGACCGGGCCCTCGCCATATGCACGTCGGGGTGCCGGCGGGACTCCGGCCTGCGCGGCCGAGATCGTCCGCGACCGTCGGACGGCGCGAGGACTCTGGTTGATGCTGCCATTCAGTTCTGTGACCGTCAGACACTGCATGCAGGTTCAGAGCATGGCCCCAACATACTTTTATGTAAGTCCATATGTGATACATGTTCCTCCCAAATTTCATAGATCTAGGTGAAACGTACTGCGAGGGCTGCTTCGTCGAAATTTTGTAGGGGGCGCTATTGAGCCGATTTGCCACTCTGAACCAATAAAATCATATTGTATCACTACATTTTGGGCTTTAAATGTGTATGCCAAGTTTGCTTATGTTTCGAGCATTTTTAGCCGGTCAAAATGACCTTCGTTGTTAACGGCGAAGAATGCGTCGCCACGGCAACAGCTTTTCACGAAACAACAAGCTTTGAGTAACTTTTCATCACAAAGGTCTTTAGACTGTACCGACCAAATTTGAAGTTGATCTGATTAATTCCCTAGGAGGAGTTCGTTAAAGTGCAGCGCCTGGATTTGACAAAAACGACACTAGAAATTCATAAAAAATTAAAAATGGCTGACTTCCGGTGGGGTTTAGAGCACGGCCCCAAGAGACTTTTATTTAAGTCCATATGTGATACATGTTCTTACCACATTTCATACATCTAGGTGAAACTTACTGCGAGGGCTGCTTCGTTGAAATTTTGTAGGGGGCGCTATTGAGCCGATTTGCCACTCTGAACCAATAAAATCATATTATATAACTACATTTTGGGCTTTCAATGTGTATGCCAAGTTTGCTTATGTTTCGAGCATTTTTAGCCGGTCAAAATGACCTTCGTTGTTAACGGCGAAGAATGCGTCGCCACGGCAACAGCTTTTCACGAAACAACAAGCTTTGAGTAACTTTTCATCACAAAGGTCTTTAGACTGTACAGACCAAATTTGAAGTTGATCTGATTAATTCCCTAGGAGGAGTTCGTTAAAGTGCAGCGCCTGGAAATGACAGAAACGACACTAGAAATTCATAAAAAATTAAAAATGGCTGACTTCCGGTGGGGTTTAGAGCATGGCCCCAAGAGACTTTTATTGAAGTCCATATGTGATACATGTTGCTACCAAATTTCATACATCTAGGTCAAACGTACTGTGAGGGCAGCTTCGTCGAAAGTTTGTAGGGGGCGCTATTGAGCCGATTTGCCACTCTGAACCAATACAATCATATTCTACAACTACATTTCGGGCTTGTAATCTGCTTGCCAAGTTTGCTTATGTTTCGAGCATTTTTAGCCTCTCAAAACGACCTTCGTTGTTAACGGCGAAGACTGCATCGCCACGGCAACGGCGTTCGACAAAACATCAAAAGCTTCATGATCTGGCATTATGAACTTCTTGTATTTGTGTGGAACAAATTTGATATTGATTTGATTTACCTACTAAGAGAAACAAGCCAAAGTATAAAGACTTTAACTTCCTGTTACCAGTAGGTGGCGCTATGACTATGATTCAAAATTGGCCTGCGGATGTCTTCAGGCCTGGAGTCTAATCAAGCATGTGAAATCTGGTAAAGATCTGATGATGTGGAGTCGAGATACATCAGTTTATTCGTTCATGGCGAAGGATCGAAATTCGCCGAGCTGCCACGTCGCCGCCCTTCAGTAACTTCTTACAATTTTCACAATGAAGCATTATCAAGGTCTTAAGGCTGTTCTGCCAACATTTGAGAGGGATCTGATTAATCTGTGAGGAGCAGGATGTCAAAGTACACAACGTACAACTTCCGGTTGCCACTAGGTGGCGCTATCACGAGGATTCTAAATTATCATATAGATGTGTTCCGGGTCAGGATGTTATGACATATTAGGAATTTGGAGCAGATTCGACAATGTACGGCCGAGTTACAACAACTTCCTGTTTTGTGGCGAATGGTGTTTTTTTGACGCCACGCCACGGCCACATAGTTCGATAACTTTTTTATCTTTGAGTAACTTTTCACTGCCAAGGTCTCAAGAGCAGACTAGCCGAATCTGAAGTCAATCGGGTCAAATCTCTGGGAGGAGTTCGTTAAAGTATGACGCCTTGAAACGGTCAAAAAACGTCATAAAAGTAAAAATGGCCCACTTCCTGTTTGGTTTAGAGAAAACGTCCAAGAGGATTTTTTGTGCATCTCATCACGTTCCACATACCTACCAAATTTCATACAGCTAGGTGAAACCCGATGTTGGGGCTACTCAATAGGGGGCGCTATGGAGCCAATATTTCATACCGCAGCTGGACACCCCAATCAGACTGCAATTTTCGCAAATTCTGGCTTACGTGCCAAATTTCACAAAATTCCCAATATCCCAAGCACCTCCTTTTTGCCATGAAACAACAAAAATAATCGGAATAATAATAATAATAATAATAATTAAAGCTGCGAGCAGCGATGACCGGGCCCTCGCCATATGCACGTCGGGGTGCCGGCGGGACTCCGGCCTGCGCGGCCGAGATCGTCCGCGACCGTCGGACGGCGCGAGGACTCTGGTTGATGCTGCCATTCAGTTCTGTGACCGTCAGACACTGCATGCAGGTTCAGAGCATGGCCCCAACATACTTTTATGTAAGTCCATATGTGATACATGTTCCTCCCAAATTTCATAGATCTAGGTGAAACGTACTGCGAGGGCTGCTTCGTCGAAATTTTGTAGGGGGCGCTATTGAGCCGATTTGCCACTCTGAACCAATAAAATCATATTGTATCACTACATTTTGGGCTTTAAATGTGTATGCCAAGTTTGCTTATGTTTCGAGCATTTTTAGCCGGTCAAAATGACCTTCGTTGTTAACGGCGAAGAATGCGTCGCCACGGCAACAGCTTTTCACGAAACAACAAGCTTTGAGTAACTTTTCATCACAAAGGTCTTTAGACTGTACCGACCAAATTTGAAGTTGATCTGATTAATTCCCTAGGAGGAGTTCGTTAAAATGCAGCGCCTGGATTTGACAAAAACGACACTAGAAATTCATAAAAAATTAAAAATGGCTGACTTCCGGTGGGGTTTAGAGCACGGCCCCAAGAGACTTTTATTTAAGTCCATATGTGATACATGTTCTTACCACATTTCATACATCTAGGTGAAACTTACTGCGAGGGCTGCTTCGTTGAAATTTTGTAGGGGGCGCTATTGAGCCGATTTGCCACTCTGAACCAATAAAATCATATTATATAACTACATTTTGGGCTTTAAATGTGTATGCCAAGTTTGCTTATGTTTCGAGCATTTTTAGCCGGTCAAAATGACCTTCGTTGTTAACGGCGAAGAATGCGTCGCCACGGCAACAGCTTTTCACGAAACAACAAGCTTTGAGTAACTTTTCATCACAAAGGTCTTTAGACTGTACCGACCAAATTTGAAGTTGATCTGATTAATTCCCTAGGAGGAGTTCGTTAAAGTGCAGCGCCTGGAAATGACAAAAACGACACTAGAAATTCATAAAAAATTCTAAATGGCTGACTTCCGGTTGGGTTTAGAGCAAGGCCCCAAGAGACTTTTATTGAAGTGCATATGTGATACATGTTCCTACCAAATGTCATACATCTAGGTCAAACGTACTGCGAGGGCTGCTTCGTCGAAATTTTGTAGGGGGCGCTATTGAGCCGATTTGCCACTCTGAACCAAAAAATCATATTATATAACTACATTTCGGGCTTGTAATCTGCTTGCCAAGTTTGCTTATGTTTCGAGCATTTTTAGCCTCTCAAAATGACCGTCGTTGTTAACGGCGAAGACTGCATCGCCACGGCAACGGCTTTTCACGAAACAACAAGCTTTGAGTAACTTTTCATCACAAAGGTCTTTAGACTGTATCGACCAAATTTGAAGTTGATCTGATTAATTCCCGAGGAGGAGTTCGTTAAAGTGCAGCGCCTGGAAATGACAGAAACGACACTAGAAATTCATAGAAAATTCAAAATGGCTGACTTCCGGTGGGGTTTAGAGCATGGCCCCAAGAGACTTTTATTGAAGTCCATATGTGATACATGTTGCTACCAAATTTCATACATCTAGGTCAAACGTACTGTGAGGGCAGCTTCGTCGAAAGTTTGTAGGGGGCGCTATTGAGCCGATTTGCCACTCTGAACCAATACAATCATATTCTACAACTACATTTCGGGCTTGTAATCTGCTTGCCAAGTTTGCTTATGTTTCGAGCATTTTTAGCCTCTCAAAACGACCTTCGTTGTTAACGGCGAAGACTGCATCGCCACGGCAACGGCGTTCGACAAAACATCAAAAGCTTCATGATCTGGCATTATGAACTTCTTGTATTTGTGTGGAACAAATTTGATATTGATTTGATTTACCTGCTAAGAGAAACAAGCCAAAGTATAAAGACTTTAACTTCCTGTTACCAGTAGGTGGCGCTATGACTATGATTCAAAATTGGCCTGCGGATGTCTTCAGGCCTGGAGTCTAATCAAGCATGTGAAATCTGGTAAAGATCTGATGATGTGGAGTCGAGATACATCAGTTTATTCGTTCATGGCGAAGGATCGAAATTCGCCGAGCTGCCACGTCGCCGCCCTTCAGTAACTTCTTACAATTTTCACAATGAAGCATTATCAAGGTCTTAAGGCTGTTCTGCCAACATTTGAGAGGGATCTGATTAATCTGTGAGGAGCAGGATGTCAAAGTACACAACGTACAACTTCCGGTTGCCACTAGGTGGCGCTATCACGAGGATTCTAAATTATCATATAGATGTGTTCCGGGTCAGGATGTTATGACATATTAGGAATTTGGAGCAGATTCGACAATGTACGGCCGAGTTACAACAACTTCCTGTTTCGCGGCGAATGGTGTTTTTTTGATGCCACGCCACGGCCACATAGTTCGATAACTTTTTGATCTTTGAGTAACTTTTCACTGCCAAGGTCTCAAGAGCAGACTAGCCGAATCTGAAGTCAATCGGGTCAAATCTCTGGGAGGAGTTCGTCAAAGTATGACGCCTTGAAACGGTCAAAAAACGTCATAAAAGTAAAAATGGCTGACTTCCTGTTTGGTTTAGAGAAACATTCCAAGAGGATTTTTTGTGCGTCTCATCACAATCCACATTCCCACCAAATTTCATACAGCTAGGTGAAACCCGATGTTGGGGCTACTCAATAGGGGGCGCTAGCGAGCCAATATTTCATACCGCAGCTGGACACCCCAATCAGACTGCAATTTTCGCAAATTCTGGCTTACGTGCCAAATTTCACAAAATTCCCAATATCCCAAGCACCTCCTTTTTGCGACGAAACACTTAAAATAATCGGAATAATAAGAATAAGAATAATTAAAGCTGCGAGCAGCGATGACCGGGCCCTCGCCATATGCACGTCGGGGTGCCGGCGGGACTCCGGCTGCGCGGCCGAGATCGTCCGCGACCGTCGGACGGCGCGAGGACTCTGGTTGATGCTGCCATTCAGTTCTGTGACCATCAGACACTGCATGCAGGTTCAGAGCATGGCCCCAATACACTTTTATGTAAGTCCATATGTGATACATGTTCCTACCAAATTTTATACATCTAGGTGAAACGTACTGCGAGGGCTGCTTCGTTGAAATTTTGTAGGGGGCGCTATTGAGCCGATTTGCCACTCTGAACCAATAAAATCATATTATATAACTACATTTTGGGCTTTAAATGTGTATGCCAAGTTTGCTTATGTTTCGAGCATTTTTAGCCTCTCAAAATGACCTTCGTTGTTAACGGCGAAGACTGCATCGCCACGGCAACAGCTTTTCACGAAACAACAAGCTTTGAGTAACTTTTCATCACAAAGGTCTTTAGACTGTACCGACCAAATTTGAAGTTGATCTGATTAATTCCCTAGGAGGAGTTCGTTAAAGTGCAGCGCCTGGAAATGACAAAAACAACACTAGAAATTCATAAAAAATTCTAAATGGCTGACTTCCGGTTGGGTTTAGAGCAAGGCCCCAAGAGACTTTTATTGAAGTGCATATGTGATACATGTTCCTACCAAATGTCATACATCTAGGTCAAACGTACTGCGAGGGCTGCTTCGTCGAAATTTTGTAGGGGGCGCTATTGAGCCGATTTGCCACTCTGAACCAATAAAATCATATGATATAACTACATTTCGGGCTTGTAATCTGCTTGCCAAGTTTGCTTATGTTTCGAGCATTTTTAGCCTCTCAAAATGACCGTCGTTGTTAACGGCGAAGACTGCATCGCCACGGCAACGGCTTTTCACGAAACAACAAGCTTTGAGTAACTTTTCATCACAAAGGTCTTTAGACTGTACCGACCAAATTTGAAGTTGATCTGATTAATTCCCTAGGAGGAGTTCGTTAAAGTGCAGCGCCTGGATTTGACAAAAACGACACTAGAAATTCATAAAAAATTAAAAATGGCTGACTTCCGGTGGGGTTTAGAGCACGGCCCCAAGAGACTTTTATTTAAGTCCATATGTGATACATGTTCTTACCACATTTCATACATCTAGGTGAAACTTACTGCGAGGGCTGCTTCGTTGAAATTTTGTAGGGGGCGCTATTGAGCCGATTTGCCACTCTGAACCAATAAAATCATATTATATAACTACATTTTGGGCTTTCAATGTGTATGCCAAGTTTGCTTATGTTTCGAGCATTTTTAGCCGGTCAAAATGACCTTCGTTGTTAACGGCGAAGAATGCGTCGCCACGGCAACAGCTTTTCACGAAACAACAAGCTTTGAGTAACTTTTCATCACAAAGGTCTTTAGACTGTACAGACCAAATTTGAAGTTGATCTGATTAATTCCCTAGGAGGAGTTCGTTAAAGTGCAGCGCCTGGAAATGACAGAAACGACACTAGAAATTCATAAAAAATTAAAAATGGCTGACTTCCGGTGGGGTTTAGAGCATGGCCCCAAGAGACTTTTATTGAAGTCCATATGTGATACATGTTGCTACCAAATTTCATACATCTAGGTCAAACGTACTGTGAGGGCAGCTTCGTCGAAAGTTTGTAGGGGGCGCTATTGAGCCGATTTGCCACTCTGAACCAATACAATCATATTCTACAACTACATTTCGGGCTTGTAATCTGCTTGCCAAGTTTGCTTATGTTTCGAGCATTTTTAGCCTCTCAAAACGACCTTCGTTGTTAACGGCGAAGACTGCATCGCCACGGCAACGGCGTTCGACAAAACATCAAAAGCTTCATGATCTGGCATTATGAACTTCTTGTATTTGTGTGGAACAAATTTGATATTGATTTGATTTACCTACTAAGAGAAACAAGCCAAAGTATAAAGACTTTAACTTCCTGTTACCAGTAGGTGGCGCTATGACTATGATTCAAAATTGGCCTGCGGATGTCTTCAGGCCTGGAGTCTAATCAAGCATGTGAAATCTGGTAAAGATCTGATGATGTGGAGTCGAGATACATCAGTTTATTCGTTCATGGCGAAGGATCGAAATTCGCCGAGCTGCCACGTCGCCGCCCTTCAGTAACTTCTTACAATTTTCACAATGAAGCATTATCAAGGTCTTAAGGCTGTTCTGCCAACATTTGAGAGGGATCTGATTAATCTGTGAGGAGCAGGATGTCAAAGTACACAACGTACAACTTCCGGTTGCCACTAGGTGGCGCTATCACGAGGATTCTAAATTATCATATAGATGTGTTCCGGGTCAGGATGTTATGACATATTAGGAATTTGGAGCAGATTCGACAATGTACGGCCGAGTTACAACAACTTCCTGTTTTGTGGCGAATGGTGTTTTTTTGACGCCACGCCACGGCCACATAGTTCGATAACTTTTTTATCTTTGAGTAACTTTTCACTGCCAAGGTCTCAAGAGCAGACTAGCCGAATCTGAAGTCAATCGGGTCAAATCTCTGGGAGGAGTTCGTTAAAGTATGACGCCTTGAAACGGTCAAAAAACGTCATAAAAGTAAAAATGGCCCACTTCCTGTTTGGTTTAGAGAAAACGTCCAAGAGGATTTTTTGTGCATCTCATCACGTTCCACATACCTACCAAATTTCATACAGCTAGGTGAAACCCGATGTTGGGGCTACTCAATAGGGGGCGCTATGGAGCCAATATTTCATACCGCAGCTGGACACCCCAATCAGACTGCAATTTTCGCAAATTCTGGCTTACGTGCCAAATTTCACAAAATTCCCAATATCCCAAGCACCTCCTTTTTGCCATGAAACAACAAAAATAATCGGAATAATAATAATAATAATAATAATTAAAGCTGCGAGCAGCGATGACCGGGCCCTCGCCATATGCACGTCGGGGTGCCGGCGGGACTCCGGCCTGCGCGGCCGAGATCGTCCGCGACCGTCGGACGGCGCGAGGACTCTGGTTGATGCTGCCATTCAGTTCTGTGACCGTCAGACACTGCATGCAGGTTCAGAGCATGGCCCCAACATACTTTTATGTAAGTCCATATGTGATACATGTTCCTCCCAAATTTCATAGATCTAGGTGAAACGTACTGCGAGGGCTGCTTCGTCGAAATTTTGTAGGGGGCGCTATTGAGCCGATTTGCCACTCTGAACCAATAAAATCATATTGTATCACTACATTTTGGGCTTTAAATGTGTATGCCAAGTTTGCTTATGTTTCGAGCATTTTTAGCCGGTCAAAATGACCTTCGTTGTTAACGGCGAAGAATGCGTCGCCACGGCAACAGCTTTTCACGAAACAACAAGCTTTGAGTAACTTTTCATCACAAAGGTCTTTAGACTGTACCGACCAAATTTGAAGTTGATCTGATTAATTCCCTAGGAGGAGTTCGTTAAAATGCAGCGCCTGGATTTGACAAAAACGACACTAGAAATTCATAAAAAATTAAAAATGGCTGACTTCCGGTGGGGTTTAGAGCACGGCCCCAAGAGACTTTTATTTAAGTCCATATGTGATACATGTTCTTACCACATTTCATACATCTAGGTGAAACTTACTGCGAGGGCTGCTTCGTTGAAATTTTGTAGGGGGCGCTATTGAGCCGATTTGCCACTCTGAACCAATAAAATCATATTATATAACTACATTTTGGGCTTTAAATGTGTATGCCAAGTTTGCTTATGTTTCGAGCATTTTTAGCCGGTCAAAATGACCTTCGTTGTTAACGGCGAAGAATGCGTCGCCACGGCAACAGCTTTTCACGAAACAACAAGCTTTGAGTAACTTTTCATCACAAAGGTCTTTAGACTGTACCGACCAAATTTGAAGTTGATCTGATTAATTCCCTAGGAGGAGTTCGTTAAAGTGCAGCGCCTGGAAATGACAAAAACGACACTAGAAATTCATAAAAAATTCTAAATGGCTGACTTCCGGTTGGGTTTAGAGCAAGGCCCCAAGAGACTTTTATTGAAGTGCATATGTGATACATGTTCCTACCAAATGTCATACATCTAGGTCAAACGTACTGCGAGGGCTGCTTCGTCGAAATTTTGTAGGGGGCGCTATTGAGCCGATTTGCCACTCTGAACCAAAAAATCATATTATATAACTACATTTCGGGCTTGTAATCTGCTTGCCAAGTTTGCTTATGTTTCGAGCATTTTTAGCCTCTCAAAATGACCGTCGTTGTTAACGGCGAAGACTGCATCGCCACGGCAACGGCTTTTCACGAAACAACAAGCTTTGAGTAACTTTTCATCACAAAGGTCTTTAGACTGTATCGACCAAATTTGAAGTTGATCTGATTAATTCCCGAGGAGGAGTTCGTTAAAGTGCAGCGCCTGGAAATGACAGAAACGACACTAGAAATTCATAGAAAATTCAAAATGGCTGACTTCCGGTGGGGTTTAGAGCATGGCCCCAAGAGACTTTTATTGAAGTCCATATGTGATACATGTTGCTACCAAATTTCATACATCTAGGTCAAACGTACTGTGAGGGCAGCTTCGTCGAAAGTTTGTAGGGGGCGCTATTGAGCCGATTTGCCACTCTGAACCAATACAATCATATTCTACAACTACATTTCGGGCTTGTAATCTGCTTGCCAAGTTTGCTTATGTTTCGAGCATTTTTAGCCTCTCAAAACGACCTTCGTTGTTAACGGCGAAGACTGCATCGCCACGGCAACGGCGTTCGACAAAACATCAAAAGCTTCATGATCTGGCATTATGAACTTCTTGTATTTGTGTGGAACAAATTTGATATTGATTTGATTTACCTGCTAAGAGAAACAAGCCAAAGTATAAAGACTTTAACTTCCTGTTACCAGTAGGTGGCGCTATGACTATGATTCAAAATTGGCCTGCGGATGTCTTCAGGCCTGGAGTCTAATCAAGCATGTGAAATCTGGTAAAGATCTGATGATGTGGAGTCGAGATACATCAGTTTATTCGTTCATGGCGAAGGATCGAAATTCGCCGAGCTGCCACGTCGCCGCCCTTCAGTAACTTCTTACAATTTTCACAATGAAGCATTATCAAGGTCTTAAGGCTGTTCTGCCAACATTTGAGAGGGATCTGATTAATCTGTGAGGAGCAGGATGTCAAAGTACACAACGTACAACTTCCGGTTGCCACTAGGTGGCGCTATCACGAGGATTCTAAATTATCATATAGATGTGTTCCGGGTCAGGATGTTATGACATATTAGGAATTTGGAGCAGATTCGACAATGTACGGCCGAGTTACAACAACTTCCTGTTTCGCGGCGAATGGTGTTTTTTTGATGCCACGCCACGGCCACATAGTTCGATAACTTTTTGATCTTTGAGTAACTTTTCACTGCCAAGGTCTCAAGAGCAGACTAGCCGAATCTGAAGTCAATCGGGTCAAATCTCTGGGAGGAGTTCGTCAAAGTATGACGCCTTGAAACGGTCAAAAAACGTCATAAAAGTAAAAATGGCTGACTTCCTGTTTGGTTTAGAGAAACATTCCAAGAGGATTTTTTGTGCGTCTCATCACAATCCACATTCCCACCAAATTTCATACAGCTAGGTGAAACCCGATGTTGGGGCTACTCAATAGGGGGCGCTAGCGAGCCAATATTTCATACCGCAGCTGGACACCCCAATCAGACTGCAATTTTCGCAAATTCTGGCTTACGTGCCAAATTTCACAAAATTCCCAATATCCCAAGCACCTCCTTTTTGCGACGAAACACTTAAAATAATCGGAATAATAAGAATAAGAATAATTAAAGCTGCGAGCAGCGATGACCGGGCCCTCGCCATATGCACGTCGGGGTGCCGGCGGGACTCCGGCTGCGCGGCCGAGATCGTCCGCGACCGTCGGACGGCGCGAGGACTCTGGTTGATGCTGCCATTCAGTTCTGTGACCATCAGACACTGCATGCAGGTTCAGAGCATGGCCCCAATACACTTTTATGTAAGTCCATATGTGATACATGTTCCTACCAAATTTTATACATCTAGGTGAAACGTACTGCGAGGGCTGCTTCGTTGAAATTTTGTAGGGGGCGCTATTGAGCCGATTTGCCACTCTGAACCAATAAAATCATATTATATAACTACATTTTGGGCTTTAAATGTGTATGCCAAGTTTGCTTATGTTTCGAGCATTTTTAGCCTCTCAAAATGACCTTCGTTGTTAACGGCGAAGACTGCATCGCCACGGCAACAGCTTTTCACGAAACAACAAGCTTTGAGTAACTTTTCATCACAAAGGTCTTTAGACTGTACCGACCAAATTTGAAGTTGATCTGATTAATTCCCTAGGAGGAGTTCGTTAAAGTGCAGCGCCTGGAAATGACAAAAACAACACTAGAAATTCATAAAAAATTCTAAATGGCTGACTTCCGGTTGGGTTTAGAGCAAGGCCCCAAGAGACTTTTATTGAAGTGCATATGTGATACATGTTCCTACCAAATGTCATACATCTAGGTCAAACGTACTGCGAGGGCTGCTTCGTCGAAATTTTGTAGGGGGCGCTATTGAGCCGATTTGCCACTCTGAACCAATAAAATCATATGATATAACTACATTTCGGGCTTGTAATCTGCTTGCCAAGTTTGCTTATGTTTCGAGCATTTTTAGCCTCTCAAAATGACCGTCGTTGTTAACGGCGAAGACTGCATCGCCACGGCAACGGCTTTTCACGAAACAACAAGCTTTGAGTAACTTTTCATCACAAAGGTCTTTAGACTGTATCGACCAAATTTGAAGTTGATCTGATTAATTCCCGAGGAGGAGTTCGTTAAAGTGCAGCGCCTGGAAATGACAGAAACGACACTAGAAATTCATAGAAAATTCAAAATGGCTGACTTCCGGTGGGGTTTAGAGCATGGCCCCAAGAGACTTTTATTGAAGTCCATATGTGATACATGTTGCTACCAAATTTCATACATCTAGGTCAAACGTACTGTGAGGGCAGCTTCGTCGAAAGTTTGTAGGGGGCGCTATTGAGCCGATTTGCCACTCTGAACCAATACAATCATATTCTACAACTACATTTCGGGCTTGTAATCTGCTTGCCAAGTTTGCTTATGTTTCGAGCATTTTTAGCCTCTCAAAACGACCTTCGTTGTTAACGGCGAAGACTGCATCGCCACGGCAACGGCGTTCGACAAAACATCAAAAGCTTCATGATCTGGCATTATGAACTTCTTGTATTTGTGTGGAACAAATTTGATATTGATTTGATTTACCTGCTAAGAGAAACAAGCCAAAGTATAAAGACTTTAACTTCCTGTTACCAGTAGGTGGCGCTATGACTATGATTCAAAATTGGCCTGCGGATGTCTTCAGGCCTGGAGTCTAATCAAGCATGTGAAATCTGGTAAAGATCTGATGATGTGGAGTCGAGATACATCAGTTTATTCGTTCATGGCGAAGGATCGAAATTCGCCGAGCTGCCACGTCGCCGCCCTTCAGTAACTTCTTACAATTTTCACAATGAAGCATTATCAAGGTCTTAAGGCTGTTCTGCCAACATTTGAGAGGGATCTGATTAATCTGTGAGGAGCAGGATGTCAAAGTACACAACGTACAACTTCCGGTTGCCACTAGGTGGCGCTATCACGAGGATTCTAAATTATCATATAGATGTGTTCCGGGTCAGGATGTTATGACATATTAGGAATTTGGAGCAGATTCGACAATGTACGGCCGAGTTACAACAACTTCCTGTTTCGCGGCGAATGGTGTTTTTTTGATGCCACGCCACGGCCACATAGTTCGATAACTTTTTGATCTTTGAGTAACTTTTCACTGCCAAGGTCTCAAGAGCAGACTAGCCGAATCTGAAGTCAATCGGGTCAAATGTCTGGGAGGAGTTCGTCAAAGTATGACGCCTTGAAACGGTCAAAAAACGTCATAAAAGTAAAAATGGCTGACTTCCTGTTTGGTTTAGAGAAACATTCCAAGAGGATTTTTTGTGCGTCTCATCACAATCCACATTCCCACCAAATTTCATACAGCTAGGTGAAACCCGATGTTGGGGCTACTCAATAGGGGGCGCTAGCGAGCCAATATTTCATACCGCAGCTGGACACCCCAATCAGACTGCAATTTTCGCAAATTCTGGCTTACGTGCCAAATTTCACAAAATTCCCAATATCCCAAGCACCTCCTTTTTGCGACGAAACACTTAAAATAATCGGAATAAGAATAATAAGAATAAGAATAATAATAAACATTAGAAATACAATAGGTCCTCCGCTCCGACTACGTCGGTGCTCGGGCCCTAATAATAAACATTAGAAATACAATAGGTCCTCCGCTCCGACTACGTCGGTGCTCGGGCCCTAATAATAATAATTAAAGCTGCGAGCAGCGATGACCGGGCCCTCGCCATATGCACGTCGGGGTGCCGGCGGGACTCCGGCCTGCGCAGCCGAGAACGTCCGCGACCGTCGGACGGCGCGAGGACTCTGGTTGATGCTGCCATTCAGTTCTGTGACCGTCAGACACTGCATGCAGGTTCAGAGCATGGCCCCAACATACTTTTATGTAAGTCCATATGTGATACATGTTCCTACCAAATTTCATAGATCTAGGTGAAACGTACTGCGAGGGCTGCTTCGTCGAAATTTTGTAGGGGGCGCTATTGAGCCGATTTGCCACTCTGAACCAATAAAATCATATTGTATCACTACATTTTGGGCTTTAAATGTGTATGCCAAGTTTGCTTATGTTTCGAGCATTTTTAGCCGGTCAAAATGACCTTCGTTGTTAACGGCGAAGAATGCGTCGCCACGGCAACAGCTTTTCACGAAACAACAAGCTTTGAGTAACTTTTCATCACAAAGGTCTTTAGACTGTACCGACCAAATTTGAAGTTGATCTGATTAATTCCCTAGGAGGAGTTCGTTAAAGTGCAGCGCCTGGATTTGACAAAAACGACACTAGAAATTCATAAACAATTAAAAATGGCTGACTTCCGGTGGGGTTTAGAGCACGGCCCCAAGAGACTTTTATTTAAGTCCATATGTGATACATGTTCTTACCACATTTCATACATCTAGGTGAAACTTACTGCGAGGGCTGCTTCGTTGAAATTTTGTAGGGGGCGCTATTGAGCCGATTTGCCACTCTGAACCAATGAAATCATATTATATAACTACATTTTGGGCTTTAAATGTGTATGCCAAGTTTGCTTATGTTTCGAGCATTTTTAGCCGGTCAAAATGACCTTCGTTGTTAACGGCGAAGAATGCGTCGCCACGGCAACAGCTTTTCACGAAACAACAAGCTTTGAGTAACTTTTCATCACAAAGGTCTTTAGACTGTACCGACCAAATTTGAAGTTGATCTGATTAATTCCCTAGGAGGAGTTCGTTAAAGTGCAGCGCCTGGAAATGACAAAAACGACACTAGAAATTCATAAAAAATTCTAAATGGCTGACTTCCGGTTGGGTTTAGAGCAAGGCCCCAAGAGACTTTTATTGAAGTGCATATGTGATACATGTTCCTACCAAATGTCATACATCTAGGTCAAACGTACTGCGAGGGCTGCTTCGTCGAAATTTTGTAGGGGGCGCTATTGAGCCGATTTGCCACTCTGAACCAATAAAATCATATTATATAACTACATTTCGGGCTTGTAATCTGCTTGCCAAGTTTGCTTATGTTTCGAGCATTTTTAGCCTCTCAAAATGACCGTCGTTGTTAACGGCGAAGACTGCATCGCCACGGCAACGGCTTTTCACGAAACAACAAGCTTTGAGTAACTTTTCATCACAAAGGTCTTTAGACTGTATCGACCAAATTTGAAGTTGATCTGATTAATTCCCGAGGAGGAGTTCGTTAAAGTGCAGCGCCTGGAAATGACAGAAACGACACTAGAAATTCATAGAAAATTCAAAATGGCTGACTTCCGGTGGGGTTTAGAGCATGGCCCCAAGAGACTTTTATTGAAGTCCATATGTGATACATGTTGCTACCAAATTTCATACATCTAGGTCAAACGTACTGTGAGGGCAGCTTCGTCGAAAGTTTGTAGGGGGCGCTATTGAGCCGATTTGCCACTCTGAACCAATACAATCATATTCTACAACTACATTTCGGGCTTGTAATCTGCTTGCCAAGTTTGCTTATGTTTCGAGCATTTTTAGCCTCTCAAAACGACCTTCGTTGTTAACGGCGAAGACTGCATCGCCACGGCAACGGCGTTCGACAAAACATCAAAAGCTTCATGATCTGGCATTATGAACTTCTTGTATTTGTGTGGAACAAATTTGATATTGATTTGATTTACCTGCTAAGAGAAACAAGCCAAAGTATAAAGACTTTAACTTCCTGTTACCAGTAGGTGGCGCTATGACTATGATTCAAAATTGGCCTGCGGATGTCTTCAGGCCTGGAGTCTAATCAAGCATGTGAAATCTGGTAAAGATCTGATGATGTGGAGTCGAGATACATCAGTTTATTCGTTCATGGCGAAGGATCGAAATTCGCCGAGCTGCCACGTCGCCGCCCTTCAGTAACTTCTTACAATTTTCACAATGAAGCATTATCAAGGTCTTAAGGCTGTTCTGCCAACATTTGAGAGGGATCTGATTAATCTGTGAGGAGCAGGATGTCAAAGTACACAACGTACAACTTCCGGTTGCCACTAGGTGGCGCTATCACGAGGATTCTAAATTATCATATAGATGTGTTCCGGGTCAGGATGTTATGACATATTAGGAATTTGGAGCAGATTCGACAATGTACGGCCGAGTTACAACAACTTCCTGTTTCGCGGCGAATGGTGTTTTTTTGATGCCACGCCACGGCCACATAGTTCGATAACTTTTTGATCTTTGAGTAACTTTTCACTGCCAAGGTCTCAAGAGCAGACTAGCCGAATCTGAAGTCAATCGGGTCAAATCTCTGGGAGGAGTTCGTCAAAGTATGACGCCTTGAAACGGTCAAAAAACGTCATAAAAGTAAAAATGGCTGACTTCCTGTTTGGTTTAGAGAAACATTCCAAGAGGATTTTTTGTGCGTCTCATCACAATCCACATTCCCACCAAATTTCATACAGCTAGGTGAAACCCGATGTTGGGGCTACTCAATAGGGGGCGCTAGCGAGCCAATATTTCATACCGCAGCTGGACACCCCAATCAGACTGCAATTTTCGCAAATTCTGGCTTACGTGCCAAATTTCACAAAATTCCCAATATCCCAAGCACCTCCTTTTTGCGACGAAACACTTAAAATAATCGGAATAATAAGAATAAGAATAAGAATAATTAAAGCTGCGAGCAGCGATGACCGGGCCCTCGCCATATGCACGTCGGGGTGCCGGCGGGACTCCGGCCTGCGCGGCCGAGATCGTCCGCGACCGTCGGACGGCGCGAGGACTCTGGTTGATGCTGCCATTCAGTTCTGTGACCGTCAGACACTGCATGCAGGTTCAGAGCATGGCCCCAACATACTTTTATGTAAGTCCATATGTGATACATGTTCCTACCAAATTTCATACATCTAGGTGAAACGTACTGCGAGGGCTGCTTCGTCGAAATTTTGTAGGGGGCACTATTGAGCCGATTTGCCACTCTGAACCAATAAAATCATATTATATAACTACATTTTGGGCTTTAAATGTGTATGCCAAGTTTGCTTATGTTTCGAGCATTTTTAGCCGGTCAAAATGACCTTCGTTGTTAACGGCGAAGAATGCGTCGCCACGGCAACAGCTTTTCACGAAACAACAAGCTTTGAGTAACTTTTCATCACAAAGGTCTTTAGACTGTACCGACCAAATTTGAAGTTGATCTGATTAATTCCCTAGGAGGAGTTCGTTAAAGTGCAGCGCCTGGAAATGACAAAAACGACACTAGAAATTCATAATAAATTCAAAATGGCTGACTTCCGGTTGGGTTTAGAGCATAGCCCCAAGAGACTTTTATTTAAGTCCATATGTGATGCATGTTCCTACCAAATGTCATACATCTAGGTCAAACATACTGCGAGGGCTGCTTCGTCGAAATTTAGTAGGGGGCGCTATTGAGCCGATTTGCCACTCTGAACCAATAAAATCATATTGTATAACTACATTTCGGGCTTGTAATCTGCTTGCCAAGTTTGCTTATGTTTCGAGCATTTTTAGCCTCTCAAAATGACCTTCGTTGTTAACGGCGAAGACTGCATCGCCACGGCAACGGCTTTTCACGAAACAACAAGCTTTGAGTAACTTTTCATCACAAAGGTCTTTAGACTGTATCGACCAAATTTGAAGTTGATCTGATTAATTCCCGAGGAGGAGTTCGTTAAAGTGCAGCGCCTGGAAATGACAGAAACGACACTAGAAATTCATAGAAAATTCAAAATGGCTGACTTCCGGTGGGGTTTAGAGCATGGCCCCAAGAGACTTTTATTGAAGTCCATATGTGATACATGTTGCTACCAAATTTCATACATCTAGGTCAAACGTACTGTGAGGGCAGCTTCGTCGAAAGTTTGTAGGGGGCGCTATTGAGCCGATTTGCCACTCTGAACCAATACAATCATATTCTACAACTACATTTCGGGCTTGTAATCTGCTTGCCAAGTTTGCTTATGTTTCGAGCATTTTTAGCCTCTCAAAACGACCTTCGTTGTTAACGGCGAAGACTGCATCGCCACGGCAACGGCGTTCGACAAAACATCAAAAGCTTCATGATCTGGCATTATGAACTTCTTGTATTTGTGTGGAACAAATTTGATATTGATTTGATTTACCTGCTAAGAGAAACAAGCCAAAGTATAAAGACTTTAACTTCCTGTTACCAGTAGGTGGCGCTATGACTATGATTCAAAATTGGCCTGCGGATGTCTTCAGGCCTGGAGTCTAATCAAGCATGTGAAATCTGGTAAAGATCTGATGATGTGGAGTCGAGATACATCAGTTTATTCGTTCATGGCGAAGGATCGAAATTCGCCGAGCTGCCACGTCGCCGCCCTTCAGTAACTTCTTACAATTTTCACAATGAAGCATTATCAAGGTCTTAAGGCTGTTCTGCCAACATTTGAGAGGGATCTGATTAATCTGTGAGGAGCAGGATGTCAAAGTACACAACGTACAACTTCCGGTTGCCACTAGGTGGCGCTATCACGAGGATTCTAAATTATCATATAGATGTGTTCCGGGTCAGGATGTTATGACATATTAGGAATTTGGAGCAGATTCGACAATGTACGGCCGAGTTACAACAACTTCCTGTTTCGCGGCGAATGGTGTTTTTTTGATGCCACGCCACGGCCACATAGTTCGATAACTTTTTGATCTTTGAGTAACTTTTCACTGCCAAGGTCTCAAGAGCAGACTAGCCGAATCTGAAGTCAATCGGGTCAAATCTCTGGGAGGAGTTCGTCAAAGTATGACGCCTTGAAACGGTCAAAAAACGTCATAAAAGTAAAAATGGCTGACTTCCTGTTTGGTTTAGAGAAACATTCCAAGAGGATTTTTTGTGCGTCTCATCACAATCCACATTCCCACCAAATTTCATACAGCTAGGTGAAACCCGATGTTGGGGCTACTCAATAGGGGGCGCTAGCGAGCCAATATTTCATACCGCAGCTGGACACCCCAATCAGACTGCAATTTTCGCAAATTCTGGCTTACGTGCCAAATTTCACAAAATTCCCAATATCCCAAGCACCTCCTTTTTGCGACGAAACACTTAAAATAATCGGAATAAGAATAATAAGAATAAGAATAAGAATAATAATAAACATTAGAAATACAATAGGTCCTCCGCTCCGACTACGTCGGTGCTCGGGCCCTAATAATAAACATTAGAAATACAATAGGTCCTCCGCTCCGACTACGTCGGTGCTCGGGCCCTAATAATAATAATTAAAGCTGCGAGCAGCGATGACCGGGCCCTCGCCATATGCACGTCGGGGTGCCGGCGGGACTCCGGCCTGCGCAGCCGAGAACGTCCGCGACCGTCGGACGGCGCGAGGACTCTGGTTGATGCTGCCATTCAGTTCTGTGATCATCAGACACTGCATGCAGGTTTAGAGCATGGCCCCAACATACTTTTATTGAAGTCCACATGTGATACATGTTCCTAGCAAATATCATACATCTAGGTGAAACATACTGCGAGGGCTGCTTCGTCTAAATTTTGTAGGGGGCGCTATTGAGCCGATTTGCCACTCTGAACCAATACAATCATAGTATATAACTACATGTTGGGCTTTAAATGTGTATGCCAAGTTTGCTTATGTTTTGAGCATTTTTAGCCCCTCAAAACACCTTAATATTTCATGGTGAAGAATGTGTCGCCATGGCAACAGATTTTCACGAAACAACAAGCTTTGAGTAACTTTTCATCACAAAGGTCTTTAGACTGTACCGACCAAATTTGAAGTTGATCTGATTAATTCCCTAGGAGAAGTTCGTTAAAGTGCAGAGCCTGGAAATGACAAAAACGACACTAGAAATTCATAAAAAAATCAAAATGGCTGACTTCCGGTTGGGTTTAGAGCATTGCCCCAAGAGACTATTATGTAAGTCCATATGTGATACATGTTCCTACCAAATTCCATACATCTAGGTCAAACGTACTGCGAGGGCTGCTTCGTCGAAATTTTGTAGGGGGCGCTATTGAGCCGATTTGCCACTCTGAACCAATAAAATCATATTCTATAACTACATTTCGGGCTTGTAATCTGCTTGCCAAGTTTGCTTATGTTTCGAGCATTTTTAGCCTCTCAAAATGACCTTCGTTGTTAACGGCGAAGACTGCATCGCCACGGCAACGGTGTTCGACGAAACACCAAGCTTTGAGTAACTTTTCATCACAAAGGTCTTTAGACTGTACCGACCAAATTTGAAGTTGATCTGATTAATTCCCTAGGAGGAGTTCGTTAAAGTGCAGCGCCTGGATTTGACAAAAACGACACTAGAAATTCATAAAAAATTAAAAATGGCTGACTTCCGGTGGGGTTTAGAGCACGGCCCCAAGAGACTTTTATTTAAGTCCATATGTGATACATGTTCTTACCACATTTCATACATCTAGGTGAAACTTACTGCGAGGGCTGCTTCGTTGAAATTTTGTAGGGGGCGCTATTGAGCCGATTTGCCACTCTGAACCAATAAAATCATATTATATAACTACATTTTGGGCTTTAAATGTGTATGCCAAGTTTGCTTATGTTTCGAGCATTTTTAGCCGGTCAAAATGACCTTCGTTGTTAACGGCGAAGAATGCGTCGCCACGGCAACAGCTTTTCACGAAACAACAAGCTTTGAGTAACTTTTCATCACAAAGGTCTTTAGACTGTACCGACCAAATTTGAAGTTGATCTGATTAATTCCCTAGGAGGAGTTCGTTAAAGTGCAGCGCCTGGAAATGACAGAAACGACACTAGAAATTCATAGAAAATTAAAAATGGCTGACTTCCGGTGGGGTTTAGAGCATGGCCCCAAGAGACTTTTATTGAAGTCCATATGTGATACATGTTGCTTCCAAATTTCATACATCTAGGTCAAACGTACTGTGAGGGCAGCTTCGTCGAAAGTTTGTAGGGGGCGCTATTGAGCCGATTTGCCACTCTGAACCAATACAATCATATTCTACAACTACATTTCGGGCTTGTAATCTGCTTGCCAAGTTTGCTTATGTTTCGAGCATTTTTAGCCTCTCAAAACGACCTTCGTTGTTAACGGCGAAGACTGCATCGCCACGGCAACGGCGTTCGACAAAACATCAAAAGCTTCATGATCTGGCATTATGAACTTCTTGTATTTGTGTGGAACAAATTTGATATTGATTTGATTTACCTGCTAAGAGAAACAAGCCAAAGTATAAAGACTTTAACTTCCTGTTACCAGTAGGTGGCGCTATGACTATGATTCAAAATTGTCCTGCGGATGTCTTCAGGCCTGGAGTCTAATCAAGCATGTGAAATCTGGTAAAGATCTGATGATGTGGAGTCGAGATACATCAGTTTATTCGTTCATGGCGAAGGATCGAAATTCGCCGAGCTGCCACGTCGCCGCCCTTCAGTAACTTCTTACAATTTTCACAATGAAGCATTATCAAGGTCTTAAGGCTGTTCTGCCAACATTTGAGAGGGATCTGATTAATCTGTGAGGAGCAGGATGTCAAAGTACACAACGTACAACTTCCGGTTGCCACTAGGTGGCGCTATCACGAGGATTCTAAATTATCATATAGATGTGTTCCGGGTCAGGATGTTATGACATATTAGGAATTTGGAGCAGATTCGACAATGTACGGCCGAGTTACAACAACTTCCTGTTTCGCGGCGAATGGTGTTTTTTTGATGCCACGCCACGGCCACATAGTTCGATAACTTTTTGATCTTTGAGTAACTTTTCACTGCCAAGGTCTCAAGAGCAGACTAGCCGAATCTGAAGTCAATCGGGTCAAATCTCTGGGAGGAGTTCGTCAAAGTATGACGCCTTGAAACGGTCAAAAAACGTCATAAAAGTAAAAATGGCTGACTTCCTGTTTGGTTTAGAGAAACATTCCAAGAGGATTTTTTGTGCGTCTCATCACAATCCACATTCCCACCAAATTTCATACAGCTAGGTGAAACCCGATGTTGGGGCTACTCAATAGGGGGCGCTAGCGAGCCAATATTTCATACCGCAGCTGGACACCCCAATCAGACTGCAATTTTCGCAAATTCTGGCTTACGTGCCAAATTTCACAAAATTCCCAATATCCCAAGCACCTCCTTTTTGCGACGAAACACTTAAAATAATCGGAATAATAATAAACATTAGAAATACAATAGGTCCTCCGCTCCGACTACGTCGGTGCTCGGGCCCTAATAATAAACATTAGAAATACAATAGGTCCTCCGCTCCGACTACGTCGGTGCTCGGGCCCTAATAATAATAAACATTAGAAATACAATAGGTCCTCCGCTCCGACTACGTCGGTGCTCGGGCCCTAATTAAAGCTGCGAGCAGCGATGACCGGGCCCTCGCCATATGCACGTCGGGGTGCCGGCGGGACTCCGGCCTGCGCGGCCGAGAACGTCCGCGACCGTCGGACGGCGCGAGGACTCTGGTTGATGCTGCCATTCAGTTCTGTGATCATCAGACACTGCATGCAGGTTTAGAGCATGGCCCCAACATACTTTTATTGAAGTCCACATGTGATACATGTTCCTAGCAAATATCATACATCTAGGTGAAACATACTGCGAGGGCTGCTGCGTCTAAATTTTGTAGGGGGCGCTATTGAGCCGATTTGCCACTCTGAACCAATACAATCTTAGTATATAACTACATGTTGGGCTTTAAATGTGTATGCCAAGTTTGCTTATGTTTTGAGCATTTTTAGCCCCTCAAAACACCTTAATATTTCATGGTGAAGAATGTGTCGCCATGGCAACAGATTTTCACGAAACAACAAGCTTTGAGTAACTTTTCATCACAAAGGTCTTTAGACTGTACCGACCAAATTTGAAGTTGATCTGATTAATTCCCGAGGAGAAGTTCGTTAAAGTGCAGAGCCTGGAAATGACAAAAACGACACTAGAAATTCATAAAAAACACAAAATGGCTGACTTCCGGTTGGGTTTAGAGCATTGCCCCAAGAGACTTTTATGTAAGTCCATATGTGATACATGTTCCTACCAAATTCCATACATCTAGGTCAAACGTACTGCGAGGGCTGCTTCGTCGAAATTTTGTAGGGGGCGCTATTGAGCCGATTTGCCACTCTGAACCAATACAATCACATTCTATAACTACATTTCGGGCTTGTAATCAGCTTCCCAAGTTTGCTTATGTTTCGAGCATTTTTAGCCTCTCAAAATGACCTTCGTTGTTAACGGCGAAGACTGCATCGCCACGGCAACGGCTTTTCACGAAACAACAAGCTTTGAGTAACTTTTCATCACAAAGGCATCACAAAGGTCTTTAGACTGTACCGACCAAATTTGAAGTTGATCTGATTAATTCCCTAGGAGGAGTTCATTAAAGTGCAGCGCCTGGAAATGACAAAAACGACACTAGAAATTCATAGAAAATTCAAAATGGCTGACTTCCGGTTGGGTTTAGAGCATGGCCCCAAGAGACTTTTATTTAAGTCCATATGTGATACATGTTCCTACCAAATTTCATACATCTAGGTCAAACGTACTGTGAGGGCTGCTTCGTCGAAGGTTTGTAGGGGGCGCTATTGAGCCGATTTGCCACTCTGAACCAATAAAATCATATTCTATAACTACATTTCGGGCTTGTAATCTGCTTGCCTAGTTTGCTTATGTTTCGAGCATTTTTAGCCTCTCAAAATGACCTTCGTTGTTAACGGCGAAGACTGCATCGCCACGGCAACGGCGTTCGACGAAACATCAAAAGCTTCATGATCTGGCATTATGAACTTCTTGTATTTGTGTGGAACAAATTTGATATTGATTTGATTTACCTACTAAGAGAAACAAGCCAAAGTATAAGGACTTTAACTTCCTGTTACCAGTAGGTGGCGCTATGACTATGATTCAAAATTGGCCTGCAGATGTCTTCTGGCCTGGAGTCTAATCAAACATGTGAAATCTGGTAAAGATCTGATGATGTGGAGTCGAGATACATCAGTTTATTCGTTCATGGCGAAGGATCGAAATTCGCCGAGCCGCCACGGCGCCGCCCTTCAGTAACTTCTTACAATCTTCACAATGAAGCATTATCAAGGTCTTAAGGCTGTTCTGCCAACATTTGAGAGGGATCTGATTAATCTGTGAGGAGCAGGATGTCAAAGTACACAACGTACAACTTCCGGTTGCCACTAGGTGGCGCTATCACTATGATTCTAAATGATCATATAGATGTGTTCCGGGTCAGGATGTTATGACATACGAGAAATGTGGAGCAGATTAGACAATGTACGGCCGAGTTACAACAACTTCCTGTTTCGCGGCGAATGGTGTTTTTTTGATGCCACGGCCACATAGTTCGATAACTTTTTGATCTTTGAGTAACTTTTCACTGCCAAGGTCTCAAGAGCAGACTAGCCGAATCTGAAGTCAATCGGGTCAAATCTCTGGGAGGAGTTCGTCAAAGTATGACGCCTTGAAACGGTCAAAAAACGTCATAAAAGTAAAAATGGCTGACTTCCTGTTTGGTTTAGAGAAAGTGTCCAAGAGGATTTTTTGTGCGTCTCATCACAATCCACATTCCCACCAAATTGCAAACAGCTAGGTGAAACCTGATGTTGGGGCTACTCAATAGGGGGCGCTAGCGAGCCAATATTTCATACCGCAGCTGGACACCCCAATCAGACTGCAATTTTCGCAAATTCTGGCTTACATGCCAAATTTCACAAAATTCCCAATATCCCAAGCACCTCCTTTTTGCCATGAAACAACAAAAATAATCGGAAGAATAATAATAAACATTAGAAATACAATAGGTCCTCCGCTCCGACTACGTCGGTGCTCGGGCCCTAATAATAAACATTAGAAATACAATAGGTCCTCCGCTCCGACTACGTCGGTGCTCGGGCCCTAATAATAAACATTAGAAATACAATAGGTCCTCCGCTCCGACTACGTCGGTGCTCGGGCCCTAATTAAAGCTGCGAGCAGCGATGACCGGGCCCTCGCCATATGCACGTCGGGGTGCCGGCGGGACTCCGGCCTGCGCGGCCGAGATCGTCCGCGACCGTCGGACGGCGCGAGGACTCTGGTTGATGCTGCCATTCAGTTCTGTGACCGTCAGACACTGCATGCAGGTTCAGAGCATGGCCCCAACATACTTTTATGTAAGTCCATATGTGATACATGTTCCTCCCAAATTTCATAGATCTAGGTGAAACGTACTGCGAGGGCTGCTTCGTCGAAATTTTGTAGGGGGCGCTATTGAGCCGATTTGCCACTCTGAACCAATAAAATCATATTGTATCACTACATTTTGGGCTTTAAATGTGTATGCCAAGTTTGCTTATGTTTCGAGCATTTTTAGCCGGTCAAAATGACCTTCGTTGTTAACGGCGAAGAATGCGTCGCCACGGCAACAGCTTTTCACGAAACAACAAGCTTTGAGTAACTTTTCATCACAAAGGTCTTTAGACTGTACCGACCAAATTTGAAGTTGATCTGATTAATTCCCTAGGAGGAGTTCGTTAAAGTGCAGCGCCTGGATTTGACAAAAACGACACTAGAAATTCATAAAAAATTAAAAATGGCTGACTTCCGGTGGGGTTTAGAGCACGGCCCCAAGAGACTTTTATTTAAGTCCATATGTGATACATGTTCTTACCACATTTCATACATCTAGGTGAAACTTACTGCGAGGGCTGCTTCGTTGAAATTTTGTAGGGGGCGCTATTGAGCCGATTTGCCACTCTGAACCAATAAAATCATATTATATAACTACATTTTGGGCTTTCAATGTGTATGCCAAGTTTGCTTATGTTTCGAGCATTTTTAGCCGGTCAAAATGACCTTCGTTGTTAACGGCGAAGAATGCGTCGCCACGGCAACAGCTTTTCACGAAACAACAAGCTTTGAGTAACTTTTCATCACAAAGGTCTTTAGACTGTACAGACCAAATTTGAAGTTGATCTGATTAATTCCCTAGGAGGAGTTCGTTAAAGTGCAGCGCCTGGAAATGACAGAAACGACACTAGAAATTCATAAAAAATTAAAAATGGCTGACTTCCGGTGGGGTTTAGAGCATGGCCCCAAGAGACTTTTATTGAAGTCCATATGTGATACATGTTGCTACCAAATTTCATACATCTAGGTCAAACGTACTGTGAGGGCAGCTTCGTCGAAAGTTTGTAGGGGGCGCTATTGAGCCGATTTGCCACTCTGAACCAATACAATCATATTCTACAACTACATTTCGGGCTTGTAATCTGCTTGCCAAGTTTGCTTATGTTTCGAGCATTTTTAGCCTCTCAAAACGACCTTCGTTGTTAACGGCGAAGACTGCATCGCCACGGCAACGGCGTTCGACAAAACATCAAAAGCTTCATGATCTGGCATTATGAACTTCTTGTATTTGTGTGGAACAAATTTGATATTGATTTGATTTACCTACTAAGAGAAACAAGCCAAAGTATAAAGACTTTAACTTCCTGTTACCAGTAGGTGGCGCTATGACTATGATTCAAAATTGGCCTGCGGATGTCTTCAGGCCTGGAGTCTAATCAAGCATGTGAAATCTGGTAAAGATCTGATGATGTGGAGTCGAGATACATCAGTTTATTCGTTCATGGCGAAGGATCGAAATTCGCCGAGCTGCCACGTCGCCGCCCTTCAGTAACTTCTTACAATTTTCACAATGAAGCATTATCAAGGTCTTAAGGCTGTTCTGCCAACATTTGAGAGGGATCTGATTAATCTGTGAGGAGCAGGATGTCAAAGTACACAACGTACAACTTCCGGTTGCCACTAGGTGGCGCTATCACGAGGATTCTAAATTATCATATAGATGTGTTCCGGGTCAGGATGTTATGACATATTAGGAATTTGGAGCAGATTCGACAATGTACGGCCGAGTTACAACAACTTCCTGTTTTGTGGCGAATGGTGTTTTTTTGACGCCACGCCACGGCCACATAGTTCGATAACTTTTTTATCTTTGAGTAACTTTTCACTGCCAAGGTCTCAAGAGCAGACTAGCCGAATCTGAAGTCAATCGGGTCAAATCTCTGGGAGGAGTTCGTTAAAGTATGACGCCTTGAAACGGTCAAAAAACGTCATAAAAGTAAAAATGGCCCACTTCCTGTTTGGTTTAGAGAAAACGTCCAAGAGGATTTTTTGTGCATCTCATCACGTTCCACATACCTACCAAATTTCATACAGCTAGGTGAAACCCGATGTTGGGGCTACTCAATAGGGGGCGCTATGGAGCCAATATTTCATACCGCAGCTGGACACCCCAATCAGACTGCAATTTTCGCAAATTCTGGCTTACGTGCCAAATTTCACAAAATTCCCAATATCCCAAGCACCTCCTTTTTGCCATGAAACAACAAAAATAATCGGAATAATAATAATAATAATAATTAAAGCTGCGAGCAGCGATGACCGGGCCCTCGCCATATGCACGTCGGGGTGCCGGCGGGACTCCGGCCTGCGCGGCCGAGAACGTCCGCGACCGTCGGACGGCGCGAGGACTCTGGTTGATGCTGCCATTCAGTTCTGTGATCATCAGACACTGCATGCAGGTTTAGAGCATGGCCCCAACATACTTTTATTTAAGTCCATATGTGATACATGTTCCTACCAAATTTCATACATCTAGGTGAAACGTACTGCGAGGGCTGCTTCGTTGAAATTTTGTAGTGGGCGCTATTGAGCGGATTTGCCACTCTGAACCAATACAATCACATTCTATAACTACATTTCGGGCTTGTAATCAGCTTCCCAAGTTTGCTTATGTTTCAAGCATTTTTAGCCTCTCAAAATGACCTACGTTGTTAACGGTGAAGACTGCATCGCCACGGCAACAGCTTTTCACGAAACAACAAGCTTTGAGTAACTTTTCATCACAAAGGTCTTTAGACTGTACCGACCAAATTTGAAGTTGATCTGATTAATTCCCTAGGAGGAGTTCGTTAAAGTGCAGCGCCTGGAAATGACAAAAACAACACTAGAAAATTCAAAATGGCTGACTTCCGGTGTGGTTAAGAGCATGGCCCCAATACACTTTTATGTAAGTCCATATGTGATACATGTTCCTACCAAATTTCATACATCTAGGTCAAACGTACTGCGAGGGCTGCTTCGTCGAAAGTTTGTAGGGGGCGCTATTGAGCCGATTTGCCACTCTGAACCAATACAATCACATTCTATAACTACATTTCGGGCTTGTAATCAGCTTCCCAAGTTTGCTTATGTTTCAAGCATTTTTAGCCTCTCAAAATGACCTACGTTGTTAACGGTGAAGACTGCATCGCCACGGCAACAGCTTTTCACGAAACAACAAGCTTTGAGTAACTTTTCATCACAAAGGTCTTTAGACTGTACCGACCAAATTTGAAGTTGATCTGATTAATTCCCGAGGAGGAGTTCGTTAAAGTGCAGCGCCTGGAAATGACAGAAACGACACTAGAAATTCATAGAAAATTCAAAATGGCTGACTTCCGGTGGGGTTTAGAGCATGGCCCCAAGAGACTTTTATTGAAGTCCATATGTGATACATGTTGCTACCAAATTTCATACATCTAGGTCAAACGTACTGTGAGGGCAGCTTCGTCGAAAGTTTGTAGGGGGCGCTATTGAGCCGATTTGCCACTCTGAACCAATACAATCATATTCTACAACTACATTTCGGGCTTGTAATCTGCTTGCCAAGTTTGCTTATGTTTCGAGCATTTTTAGCCTCTCAAAACGACCTTCGTTGTTAACGGCGAAGACTGCATCGCCACGGCAACGGCGTTCGACAAAACATCAAAAGCTTCATGATCTGGCATTATGAACTTCTTGTATTTGTGTGGAACAAATTTGATATTGATTTGATTTACCTGCTAAGAGAAACAAGCCAAAGTATAAAGACTTTAACTTCCTGTTACCAGTAGGTGGCGCTATGACTATGATTCAAAATTGGCCTGCGGATGTCTTCAGGCCTGGAGTCTAATCAAGCATGTGAAATCTGGTAAAGATCTGATGATGTGGAGTCGAGATACATCAGTTTATTCGTTCATGGCGAAGGATCGAAATTCGCCGAGCTGCCACGTCGCCGCCCTTCAGTAACTTCTTACAATTTTCACAATGAAGCATTATCAAGGTCTTAAGGCTGTTCTGCCAACATTTGAGAGGGATCTGATTAATCTGTGAGGAGCAGGATGTCAAAGTACACAACGTACAACTTCCGGTTGCCACTAGGTGGCGCTATCACGAGGATTCTAAATTATCATATAGATGTGTTCCGGGTCAGGATGTTATGACATATTAGGAATTTGGAGCAGATTCGACAATGTACGGCCGAGTTACAACAACTTCCTGTTTCGCGGCGAATGGTGTTTTTTTGATGCCACGCCACGGCCACATAGTTCGATAACTTTTTGATCTTTGAGTAACTTTTCACTGCCAAGGTCTCAAGAGCAGACTAGCCGAATCTGAAGTCAATCGGGTCAAATCTCTGGGAGGAGTTCGTCAAAGTATGACGCCTTGAAACGGTCAAAAAACGTCATAAAAGTAAAAATGGCTGACTTCCTGTTTGGTTTAGAGAAACATTCCAAGAGGATTTTTTGTGCGTCTCATCACAATCCACATTCCCACCAAATTTCATACAGCTAGGTGAAACCCGATGTTGGGGCTACTCAATAGGGGGCGCTAGCGAGCCAATATTTCATACCGCAGCTGGACACCCCAATCAGACTGCAATTTTCGCAAATTCTGGCTTACGTGCCAAATTTCACAAAATTCCCAATATCCCAAGCACCTCCTTTTTGCGACGAAACACTTAAAATAATCGGAATAATAATAAACATTAGAAATACAATAGGTCCTCCGCTCCGACTACGTCGGTGCTCGGGCCCTAATAATTAAAGCTGCGAGCAGCGATGACCGGGCCCTCGCCATATGCACGTCGGGGTGCCGGCGGGACTCCGGCCTGCGCGGCCGAGATCGTCCGCGACCGTCGGACGGCGCGAGGACTCTGGTTGATGCTGCCATTCAGTTCTGTGACCGTCAGACACTGCATGCAGGTTCAGAGCATGGCCCCAACATACTTTTATGTAAGTCCATATGTGATACATGTTCCTCCCAAATTTCATACATCTAGGTGAAACGTACTGCGAGGGCTGCTTCGTCGAAATTTTGTAGGGGGCGCTATTGAGCCGATTTGCCACTCTGAACCAATAAAATCATATTGTATCACTACATTTTGGGCTTTAAATGTGTATGCCAAGTTTGCTTATGTTTCGAGCATTTTTAGCCGGTCAAAATGACCTTCGTTGTTAACGGCGAAGAATGCGTCGCCACGGCAACAGCTTTTCACGAAACAACAAGCTTTGAGTAACTTTTCATCACAAAGGTCTTTAGACTGTACCGACCAAATTTGAAGTTGATCTGATTAATTCCCTAGGAGGAGTTCGTTAAAGTGCAGCGCCTGGATTTGACAAAAACGACACTAGAAATTCATAAAAAATTAAAAATGGCTGACTTCCGGTGGGGTTTAGAGCACGGCCCCAAGAGACTTTTATTTAAGTCCATATGTGATACATGTTCTTACCACATTTCATACATCTAGGTGAAACTTACTGCGAGGGCTGCTTCGTTGAAATTTTGTAGGGGGCGCTATTGAGCCGATTTGCCACTCTGAACCAATAAAATCATATTATATAACTACATTTTGGGCTTTAAATGTGTATGCCAAGTTTGCTTATGTTTCGAGCATTTTTAGCCGGTCAAAATGACCTTCGTTGTTAACGGCGAAGAATGCGTCGCCACGGCAACAGCTTTTCACGAAACAACAAGCTTTGAGTAACTTTTCATCACAAAGGTCTTTAGACTGTACCGACCAAATTTGAAGTTGATCTGATTAATTCCCTAGGAGGAGTTCGTTAAAGTGCAGCGCCTGGAAATGACAAAAACGACACTAGAAATTCATAAAAAATTCTAAATGGCTGACTTCCGGTTGGGTTTAGAGCAAGGCCCCAAGAGACTTTTATTGAAGTGCATATGTGATACATGTTCCTACCAAATGTCATACATCTAGGTCAAACGTACTGCGAGGGCTGCTTCGTCAAAATTTTGTAGGGGGCGCTATTGAGCCGATTTGCCACTCTGAACCAATAAAATCATATTATATAACTACATTTCGGGCTTGTAATCTGCTTGCCAAGTTTGCTTATGTTTCGAGCATTTTTAGCCTCTCAAAATGACCGTCGTTGTTAACGGCGAAGACTGCATCGCCACGGCAACGGCTTTTCACGAAACAACAAGCTTTGAGTAACTTTTCATCACAAAGGTCTTTAGACTGTATCGACCAAATTTGAAGTTGATCTGATTAATTCCCGAGGAGGAGTTCGTTAAAGTGCAGCGCCTGGAAATGACAGAAACGACACTAGAAATTCATAGAAAATTCAAAATGGCTGACTTCCGGTGGGGTTTAGAGCATGGCCCCAAGAGACTTTTATTGAAGTCCATATGTGATACATGTTGCTACCAAATTTCATACATCTAGGTCAAACGTACTGTGAGGGCAGCTTCGTCGAAAGTTTGTAGGGGGCGCTATTGAGCCGATTTGCCACTCTGAACCAATACAATCATATTCTACAACTACATTTCGGGCTTGTAATCTGCTTGCCAAGTTTGCTTATGTTTCGAGCATTTTTAGCCTCTCAAAACGACCTTCGTTGTTAACGGCGAAGACTGCATCGCCACGGCAACGGCGTTCGACAAAACATCAAAAGCTTCATGATCTGGCATTATGAACTTCTTGTATTTGTGTGGAACAAATTTGATATTGATTTGATTTACCTGCTAAGAGAAACAAGCCAAAGTATAAAGACTTTAACTTCCTGTTACCAGTAGGTGGCGCTATGACTATGATTCAAAATTGGCCTGCGGATGTCTTCAGGCCTGGAGTCTAATCAAGCATGTGAAATCTGGTAAAGATCTGATGATGTGGAGTCGAGATACATCAGTTTATTCGTTCATGGCGAAGGATCGAAATTCGCCGAGCTGCCACGTCGCCGCCCTTCAGTAACTTCTTACAATTTTCACAATGAAGCATTATCAAGGTCTTAAGGCTGTTCTGCCAACATTTGAGAGGGATCTGATTAATCTGTGAGGAGCAGGATGTCAAAGTACACAACGTACAACTTCCGGTTGCCACTAGGTGGCGCTATCACGAGGATTCTAAATTATCATATAGATGTGTTCCGGGTCAGGATGTTATGACATATTAGGAATTTGGAGCAGATTCGACAATGTACGGCCGAGTTACAACAACTTCCTGTTTCGCGGCGAATGGTGTTTTTTTGATGCCACGCCACGGCCACATAGTTCGATAACTTTTTGATCTTTGAGTAACTTTTCACTGCCAAGGTCTCAAGAGCAGACTAGCCGAATCTGAAGTCAATCGGGTCAAATCTCTGGGAGGAGTTCGTCAAAGTATGACGCCTTGAAACGGTCAAAAAACGTCATAAAAGTAAAAATGGCTGACTTCCTGTTTGGTTTAGAGAAACATTCCAAGAGGATTTTTTGTGCGTCTCATCACAATCCACATTCCCACCAAATTTCATACAGCTAGGTGAAACCCGATATTGGGGCTACTCAATAGGGGGCGCTAGCGAGCCAATATTTCATACCGCAGCTGGACACCCCAATCAGACTGCAATTTTCGCAAATTCTGGCTTACGTGCCAAATTTCACAAAATTCCCAATATCCCAAGCACCTCCTTTTTGCGACGAAACACTTAAAATAATCGGAATAATAAGAATAAGAATAATAATAGAAATACAATAGGTCCTCCGCTCCGACTACGTCGGTGCTCGGGCCCTAATAATTAAAGCTGCGAGCAGCGATGACCGGGCCCTCGCCATATGCACGTCGGGGTGCCGGCGGGACTCCGGCCTGCGCGGCCGAGATCGTCCGCGACCGTCGGACGGCGCGAGGACTCTGGTTGATGCTGCCATTCAGTTCTGTGACCGTCAGACACTGCATGCAGGTTCAGAGCATGGCCCCAACATACTTTTATGTAAGTCCATATGTGATACATGTTCCTACCAAATTTCATAGATCTAGGTGAAACGTACTGCGAGGGCTGCTTCGTCGAAATTTTGTAGGGGGCGCTATTGAGCCGATTTGCCACTCTGAACCAATAAAATCATATTGTATCACTACATTTTGGGCTTTAAATGTGTATGCCAAGTTTGCTTATGTTTCGAGCATTTTTAGCCGGTCAAAATGACCTTCGTTGTTAACGGCGAAGAATGCGTCGCCACGGCAACAGCTTTTCACGAAACAACAAGCTTTGAGTAACTTTTCATCACAAAGGTCTTTAGACTGTACCGACCAAATTTGAAGTTGATCTGATTAATTCCCTAGGAGGAGTTCGTTAAAGTGCAGCGCCTGGATTTGACAAAAACGACACTAGAAATTCATAAACAATTAAAAATGGCTGACTTCCGGTGGGGTTTAGAGCACGGCCCCAAGAGACTTTTATTTAAGTCCATATGTGATACATGTTCTTACCACATTTCATACATCTAGGTGAAACTTACTGCGAGGGCTGCTTCGTTGAAATTTTGTAGGGGGCGCTATTGAGCCGATTTGCCACTCTGAACCAATGAAATCATATTATATAACTACATTTTGGGCTTTAAATGTGTATGCCAAGTTTGCTTATGTTTCGAGCATTTTTAGCCGGTCAAAATGACCTTCGTTGTTAACGGCGAAGAATGCGTCGCCACGGCAACAGCTTTTCACGAAACAACAAGCTTTGAGTAACTTTTCATCACAAAGGTCTTTAGACTGTACCGACCAAATTTGAAGTTGATCTGATTAATTCCCTAGGAGGAGTTCGTTAAAGTGCAGCGCCTGGAAATGACAAAAACGACACTAGAAATTCATAAAAAATTCTAAATGGCTGACTTCCGGTTGGGTTTAGAGCAAGGCCCCAAGAGACTTTTATTGAAGTGCATATGTGATACATGTTCCTACCAAATGTCATACATCTAGGTCAAACGTACTGCGAGGGCTGCTTCGTCGAAATTTTGTAGGGGGCGCTATTGAGCCGATTTGCCACTCTGAACCAATAAAATCATATTATATAACTACATTTCGGGCTTGTAATCTGCTTGCCAAGTTTGCTTATGTTTCGAGCATTTTTAGCCTCTCAAAATGACCGTCGTTGTTAACGGCGAAGACTGCATCGCCACGGCAACGGCTTTTCACGAAACAACAAGCTTTGAGTAACTTTTCATCACAAAGGTCTTTAGACTGTATCGACCAAATTTGAAGTTGATCTGATTAATTCCCGAGGAGGAGTTCGTTAAAGTGCAGCGCCTGGAAATGACAGAAACGACACTAGAAATTCATAGAAAATTCAAAATGGCTGACTTCCGGTGGGGTTTAGAGCATGGCCCCAAGAGACTTTTATTGAAGTCCATATGTGATACATGTTGCTACCAAATTTCATACATCTAGGTCAAACGTACTGTGAGGGCAGCTTCGTCGAAAGTTTGTAGGGGGCGCTATTGAGCCGATTTGCCACTCTGAACCAATACAATCATATTCTACAACTACATTTCGGGCTTGTAATCTGCTTGCCAAGTTTGCTTATGTTTCGAGCATTTTTAGCCTCTCAAAACGACCTTCGTTGTTAACGGCGAAGACTGCATCGCCACGGCAACGGCGTTCGACAAAACATCAAAAGCTTCATGATCTGGCATTATGAACTTCTTGTATTTGTGTGGAACAAATTTGATATTGATTTGATTTACCTGCTAAGAGAAACAAGCCAAAGTATAAAGACTTTAACTTCCTGTTACCAGTAGGTGGCGCTATGACTATGATTCAAAATTGGCCTGCGGATGTCTTCAGGCCTGGAGTCTAATCAAGCATGTGAAATCTGGTAAAGATCTGATGATGTGGAGTCGAGATACATCAGTTTATTCGTTCATGGCGAAGGATCGAAATTCGCCGAGCTGCCACGTCGCCGCCCTTCAGTAACTTCTTACAATTTTCACAATGAAGCATTATCAAGGTCTTAAGGCTGTTCTGCCAACATTTGAGAGGGATCTGATTAATCTGTGAGGAGCAGGATGTCAAAGTACACAACGTACAACTTCCGGTTGCCACTAGGTGGCGCTATCACGAGGATTCTAAATTATCATATAGATGTGTTCCGGGTCAGGATGTTATGACATATTAGGAATTTGGAGCAGATTCGACAATGTACGGCCGAGTTACAACAACTTCCTGTTTCGCGGCGAATGGTGTTTTTTTGATGCCACGCCACGGCCACATAGTTCGATAACTTTTTGATCTTTGAGTAACTTTTCACTGCCAAGGTCTCAAGAGCAGACTAGCCGAATCTGAAGTCAATCGGGTCAAATCTCTGGGAGGAGTTCGTCAAAGTATGACGCCTTGAAACGGTCAAAAAACGTCATAAAAGTAAAAATGGCTGACTTCCTGTTTGGTTTAGAGAAACATTCCAAGAGGATTTTTTGTGCGTCTCATCACAATCCACATTCCCACCAAATTTCATACAGCTAGGTGAAACCCGATGTTGGGGCTACTCAATAGGGGGCGCTAGCGAGCCAATATTTCATACCGCAGCTGGACACCCCAATCAGACTGCAATTTTCGCAAATTCTGGCTTACGTGCCAAATTTCACAAAATTCCCAATATCCCAAGCACCTCCTTTTTGCGACGAAACACTTAAAATAATCGGAATAATAAGAATAAGAATAAGAATAATAATAAACATTAGAAATACAATAGGTCCTCCGCTCCGACTACGTCGGTGCTCGGGCCCTAATAATAATAATTAAAGCTGCGAGCAGCGATGACCGGGCCCTCGCCATATGCACGTCGGGGTGCCGGCGGGACTCCGGCCTGCGCAGCCGAGAACGTCCGCGACCGTCGGACGGCGCGAGGACTCTGGTTGATGCTGCCATTCAGTTCTGTGATCATCAGACACTGCATGCAGGTTTAGAGCATGGCCCCAACATACTTTTATTGAAGTCCACATGTGATACATGTTCCTAGCAAATATCATACATCTAGGTGAAACATACTGCGAGGGCTGCTTCGTCTAAATTTTGTAGGGGGCGCTATTGAGCCGATTTGCCACTCTGAACCAATACAATCATAGTATATAACTACATGTTGGGCTTTAAATGTGTATGCCAAGTTTGCTTATGTTTTGAGCATTTTTAGCCCCTCAAAACACCTTAATATTTCATGGTGAAGAATGTGTCGCCATGGCAACAGATTTTCACGAAACAACAAGCTTTGAGTAACTTTTCATCACAAAGGTCTTTAGACTGTACCGACCAAATTTGAAGTTGATCTGATTAATTCCCTAGGAGAAGTTCGTTAAAGTGCAGAGCCTGGAAATGACAAAAACGACACTAGAAATTCATAAAAAAATCAAAATGGCTGACTTCCGGTTGGGTTTAGAGCATTGCCCCAAGAGACTATTATGTAAGTCCATATGTGATACATGTTCCTACCAAATTCCATACATCTAGGTCAAACGTACTGCGAGGGCTGCTTCGTCGAAATTTTGTAGGGGGCGCTATTGAGCCGATTTGCCACTCTGAACCAATAAAATCATATTCTATAACTACATTTCGGGCTTGTAATCTGCTTGCCAAGTTTGCTTATGTTTCGAGCATTTTTAGCCTCTCAAAATGACCTTCGTTGTTAACGGCGAAGACTGCATCGCCACGGCAACGGTGTTCGACGAAACACCAAGCTTTGAGTAACTTTTCATCACAAAGGTCTTTAGACTGTACCGACCAAATTTGAAGTTGATCTGATTAATTCCCTAGGAGGAGTTCGTTAAAGTGCAGCGCCTGGATTTGACAAAAACGACACTAGAAATTCATAACAAATTCAAAATGGCTGACTTCCGGTGGGGTTTAGAGCACGGCCCCAAGAGACTTTTATTTAAGTCCATATGTGATACATGTTCTTACCACATTTCATACATCTAGGTGAAACTTACTGCGAGGGCTGCTTCGTTGAAATTTTGTAGGGGGCGCTATTGAGCCGATTTGCCACTCTGAACCAATAAAATCATATTATATAACTACATTTTGGGCTTTAAATGTGTATGCCAAGTTTGCTTATGTTTCGAGCATTTTTAGCCGGTCAAAATGACCTTCGTTGTTAACGGCGAAGAATGCGTCGCCACGGCAACAGCTTTTCACGAAACAACAAGCTTTGAGTAACTTTTCATCACAAAGGTCTTTAGACTGTACCGACCAAATTTGAAGTTGATCTGATTAATTCCCTAGGAGGAGTTCGTTAAAGTGCAGCGCCTGGAAATGACAGAAACGACACTAGAAATTCATAGAAAATTCAAAATGGCTGACTTCCGGTGGGGTTTAGAGCATGGCCCCAAGAGACTTTTATTGAAGTCCATATGTGATACATGTTGCTACCAAATTTCATACATCTAGGTCAAACGTACTGTGAGGGCAGCTTCGTCGAAAGTTTGTAGGGGGCGCTATTGAGCCGATTTGCCACTCTGAACCAATACAATCATATTCTACAACTACATTTCGGGCTTGTAATCTGCTTGCCAAGTTTGCTTATGTTTCGAGCATTTTTAGCCTCTCAAAACGACCTTCGTTGTTAACGGCGAAGACTGCATCGCCACGGCAACGGCGTTCGACAAAACATCAAAAGCTTCATGATCTGGCATTATGAACTTCTTGTATTTGTGTGGAACAAATTTGATATTGATTTGATTTACCTGCTAAGAGAAACAAGCCAAAGTATAAAGACTTTAACTTCCTGTTACCAGTAGGTGGCGCTATGACTATGATTCAAAATTGGCCTGCGGATGTCTTCAGGCCTGGAGTCTAATCAAGCATGTGAAATCTGGTAAAGATCTGATGATGTGGAGTCGAGATACATCAGTTTATTCGTTCATGGCGAAGGATCGAAATTCGCCGAGCTGCCACGTCGCCGCCCTTCAGTAACTTCTTACAATTTTCACAATGAAGCATTATCAAGGTCTTAAGGCTGTTCTGCCAACATTTGAGAGGGATCTGATTAATCTGTGAGGAGCAGGATGTCAAAGTACACAACGTACAACTTCCGGTTGCCACTAGGTGGCGCTATCACGAGGATTCTAAATTATCATATAGATGTGTTCCGGGTCAGGATGTTATGACATATTAGGAATTTGGAGCAGATTCGACAATGTACGGCCGAGTTACAACAACTTCCTGTTTCGCGGCGAATGGTGTTTTTTTGATGCCACGCCACGGCCACATAGTTCGATAACTTTTTGATCTTTGAGTAACTTTTCACTGCCAAGGTCTCAAGAGCAGACTAGCCGAATCTGAAGTCAATCGGGTCAAATCTCTGGGAGGAGTTCGTCAAAGTATGACGCCTTGAAACGGTCAAAAAACGTCATAAAAGTAAAAATGGCTGACTTCCTGTTTGGTTTAGAGAAACATTCCAAGAGGATTTTTTGTGCGTCTCATCACAATCCACATTCCCACCAAATTTCATACAGCTAGGTGAAACCCGATGTTGGGGCTACTCAATAGGGGGCGCTAGCGAGCCAATATTTCATACCGCAGCTGGACACCCCAATCAGACTGCAATTTTCGCAAATTCTGGCTTACGTGCCAAATTTCACAAAATTCCCAATATCCCAAGCACCTCCTTTTTGCGACGAAACACTTAAAATAATCGGAATAATAAGAATAAGAATAATTAAAGCTGCGAGCAGCGATGACCGGGCCCTCGCCATATGCACATCGGGGTGCCGGCGGGACTCCGGCCTGCGCGGCTGAGAACGTTCGCGACCGTCGGACGGCGCGAGGACTCTGGTTGATGCTGCCATTCAGTTCTGTGATCATCAGACACTGCATGCAGGTTTAGAGCATGGCCCCAATATACTTTTATTTAAGTCCATATGTGATACATGTTCCTCCCAAATTTCATACATCTAGGTGAAACGTACTGCGAGGGCTGCTTCGTTGAAATTTTGTAGGGGGCGCTATTGAGACGATTTGCCACTCTGAACCAATAAAATCATATTATATAACTACATTTCGGGCTTGTAATCTGCTTGCCAAGTTTGCTTATGTTTCGAGCATTTTTAACCTGTCAAAATGACCTTCGTTGTTAACGGCGAAGAATGCGTCGCCACGGCAACAGCTTTTCACGAAACAACAAGCTTTGAGTAACTTTTCATCACAAAGGTCTTTAGACTGTACCGACCAAATTTGAAGTTGATCTGATTAAATCCCTAGGAGGAGTTCGTTAAAGTGCAGCGCCTGGAAATGACAAAAACTACACTAGAAATTCATAATAAATTCAAAATGGCTGACTTCCGGTTGGGTTTAGAGCATGGCCCCAAGAGACTTTTATTTAAGTCCATATGTGATGCATGTTCCTACCAAATGTCATACATCTAGGTCAAACGTACTGTGAGGGCAGCTTCGTCGAAAGTTTGTAGGGGGCGCTATTGAGCCGATTTGCCACTCTGAACCAATACAATCATATTCTACAACTACATTTCGGGCTTGTAATCTGCTTGCCAAGTTTGCTTATGTTTCGAGCATTTTTAGCCTCTCAAAACGACCTTCGTTGTTAACGGCGAAGACTGCATCGCCACGGCAACGGCGTTCGACAAAACATCAAAAGCTTCATGATCTGGCATTATGAACTTCTTGTATTTGTGTGGAACAAATTTGATATTGATTTGATTTACCTGCTAAGAGAAACAAGCCAAAGTATAAAGACTTTAACTTCCTGTTACCAGTAGGTGGCGCTATGACTATGATTCAAAATTGGCCTGCGGATGTCTTCAGGCCTGGAGTCTAATCAAGCATGTGAAATCTGGTAAAGATCTGATGATGTGGAGTCGAGATACATCAGTTTATTCGTTCATGGCGAAGGATCGAAATTCGCCGAGCTGCCACGTCGCCGCCCTTCAGTAACTTCTTACAATTTTCACAATGAAGCATTATCAAGGTCTTAAGGCTGTTCTGCCAACATTTGAGAGGGATCTGATTAATCTGTGAGGAGCAGGATGTCAAAGTACACAACGTACAACTTCCGGTTGCCACTAGGTGGCGCTATCACGAGGATTCTAAATTATCATATAGATGTGTTCCGGGTCAGGATGTTATGACATATTAGGAATTTGGAGCAGATTCGACAATGTACGGCCGAGTTACAACAACTTCCTGTTTCGCGGCGAATGGTGTTTTTTTGATGCCACGCCACGGCCACATAGTTCGATAACTTTTTGATCTTTGAGTAACTTTTCACTGCCAAGGTCTCAAGAGCAGACTAGCCGAATCTGAAGTCAATCGGGTCAAATCTCTGGGAGGAGTTCGTCAAAGTATGACGCCTTGAAACGGTCAAAAAACGTCATAAAAGTAAAAATGGCTGACTTCCTGTTTGGTTTAGAGAAACATTCCAAGAGGATTTTTTGTGCGTCTCATCACAATCCACATTCCCACCAAATTTCATACAGCTAGGTGAAACCCGATGTTGGGGCTACTCAATAGGGGGCGCTAGCGAGCCAATATTTCATACCGCAGCTGGACACCCCAATCAGACTGCAATTTTCGCAAATTCTGGCTTACGTGCCAAATTTCACAAAATTCCCAATATCCCAAGCACCTCCTTTTTGCGACGAAACACTTAAAATAATCGGAATAATAAGAATAAGAATAATTAAAGCTGCGAGCAGCGATGACCGGGCCCTCGCCATATGCACATCGGGGTGCCGGCGGGACTCCGGCCTGCGCGGCTGAGAACGTTCGCGACCGTCGGACGGCGCGAGGACTCTGGTTGATGCTGCCATTCAGTTCTGTGATCATCAGACACTGCATGCAGGTTTAGAGCATGGCCCCAATATACTTTTATTTAAGTCCATATGTGATACATGTTCCTCCCAAATTTCATACATCTAGGTGAAACGTACTGCGAGGGCTGCTTCGTTGAAATTTTGTAGGGGGCGCTATTGAGACGATTTGCCACTCTGAACCAATAAAATCATATTATATAACTACATTTCGGGCTTGTAATCTGCTTGCCAAGTTTGCTTATGTTTCGAGCATTTTTAACCTGTCAAAATGACCTTCGTTGTTAACGGCGAAGAATGCGTCGCCACGGCAACAGCTTTTCACGAAACAACAAGCTTTGAGTAACTTTTCATCACAAAGGTCTTTAGACTGTACCGACCAAATTTGAAGTTGATCTGATTAAATCCCTAGGAGGAGTTCGTTAAAGTGCAGCGCCTGGAAATGACAAAAACTACACTAGAAATTCATAATAAATTCAAAATGGCTGACTTCCGGTTGGGTTTAGAGCATGGCCCCAAGAGACTTTTATTTAAGTCCATATGTGATGCATGTTCCTACCAAATGTCATACATCTAGGTCAAACGTACTGTGAGGGCAGCTTCGTCGAAAGTTTGTAGGGGGCGCTATTGAGCCGATTTGCCACTCTGAACCAATACAATCATATTCTACAACTACATTTCGGGCTTGTAATCTGCTTGCCAAGTTTGCTTATGTTTCGAGCATTTTTAGCCTCTCAAAACGACCTTCGTTGTTAACGGCGAAGACTGCATCGCCACGGCAACGGCGTTCGACAAAACATCAAAAGCTTCATGATCTGGCATTATGAACTTCTTGTATTTGTGTGGAACAAATTTGATATTGATTTGATTTACCTGCTAAGAGAAACAAGCCAAAGTATAAAGACTTTAACTTCCTGTTACCAGTAGGTGGCGCTATGACTATGATTCAAAATTGGCCTGCGGATGTCTTCAGGCCTGGAGTCTAATCAAGCATGTGAAATCTGGTAAAGATCTGATGATGTGGAGTCGAGATACATCAGTTTATTCGTTCATGGCGAAGGATCGAAATTCGCCGAGCTGCCACGTCGCCGCCCTTCAGTAACTTCTTACAATTTTCACAATGAAGCATTATCAAGGTCTTAAGGCTGTTCTGCCAACATTTGAGAGGGATCTGATTAATCTGTGAGGAGCAGGATGTCAAAGTACACAACGTACAACTTCCGGTTGCCACTAGGTGGCGCTATCACGAGGATTCTAAATTATCATATAGATGTGTTCCGGGTCAGGATGTTATGACATATTAGGAATTTGGAGCAGATTCGACAATGTACGGCCGAGTTACAACAACTTCCTGTTTCGCGGCGAATGGTGTTTTTTTGATGCCACGCCACGGCCACATAGTTCGATAACTTTTTGATCTTTGAGTAACTTTTCACTGCCAAGGTCTCAAGAGCAGACTAGCCGAATCTGAAGTCAATCGGGTCAAATCTCTGGGAGGAGTTCGTCAAAGTATGACGCCTTGAAACGGTCAAAAAACGTCATAAAAGTAAAAATGGCTGACTTCCTGTTTGGTTTAGAGAAACATTCCAAGAGGATTTTTTGTGCGTCTCATCACAATCCACATTCCCACCAAATTTCATACAGCTAGGTGAAACCCGATGTTGGGGCTACTCAATAGGGGGCGCTAGCGAGCCAATATTTCATACCGCAGCTGGACACCCCAATCAGACTGCAATTTTCGCAAATTCTGGCTTACGTGCCAAATTTCACAAAATTCCCAATATCCCAAGCACCTCCTTTTTGCGACGAAACACTTAAAATAATCGGAATAAGAATAATAAGAATAAGAATAAGAATAATAATAAACATTAGAAATACAATAGGTCCTCCGCTCCGACTACGTCGGTGCTCGGGCCCTAATAATAAACATTAGAAATACAATAGGTCCTCCGCTCTGACTACGTCGGTGCTCGGGCCCTAATAATAATAAACATTAGAAATACAATAGGTCCTCCGCTCCGACTACGTCGGTGCTCGGGCCCTAATAAGAATAATAATAAACATTAGAAATACAATAGGTCCTCCGCTCCGACTACGTCGGTGCTCGGGCCCTAATTAAAGCTGCGAGCAGCGATGACCGGGCCCTCGCCATATGCACGTCGGGGTGCCGGCGGGACTCCGGCCTGCGCGGCCGAGAACGTCCGCGACCGTCGGACGGCGCGAGGACTCTGGTTGATGCTGCCATTCAGTTCTGTGATCATCAGACACTGCATGCAGGTTTAGAGCATGGCCCCAACATACTTTTATTGAAGTCCACATGTGATACATGTTCCTAGCAAATATCATACATCTAGGTGAAACATACTGCGAGGGCTGCTGCGTCTAAATTTTGTAGGGGGCGCTATTGAGCCGATTTGCCACTCTGAACCAATACAATCTTAGTATATAACTACATGTTGGGCTTTAAATGTGTATGCCAAGTTTGCTTATGTTTTGAGCATTTTTAGCCCCTCAAAACACCTTAATATTTCATGGTGAAGAATGTGTCGCCATGGCAACAGATTTTCACGAAACAACAAGCTTTGAGTAACTTTTCATCACAAAGGTCTTTAGACTGTACCGACCAAATTTGAAGTTGATCTGATTAATTCCCGAGGAGAAGTTCGTTAAAGTGCAGAGCCTGGAAATGACAAAAACGACACTAGAAATTCATAAAAAACACAAAATGGCTGACTTCCGGTTGGGTTTAGAGCATTGCCCCAAGAGACTTTTATGTAAGTCCATATGTGATACATGTTCCTACCAAATTCCATACATCTAGGTCAAACGTACTGCGAGGGCTGCTTCGTCGAAATTTTGTAGGGGGCGCTATTGAGCCGATTTGCCACTCTGAACCAATACAATCACATTCTATAACTACATTTCGGGCTTGTAATCAGCTTCCCAAGTTTGCTTATGTTTCGAGCATTTTTAGCCTCTCAAAATGACCTTCGTTGTTAACGGCGAAGACTGCATCGCCACGGCAACGGCTTTTCACGAAACAACAAGCTTTGAGTAACTTTTCATCACAAAGGTCTTTAGACTGTACCGACCAAATTTGAAGTTGATCTGATTAATTCCCTAGGAGGAGTTCATTAAAGTGCAGCGCCTGGAAATGACAAAAACGACACTAGAAATTCATAGAAAATTCAAAATGGCTGACTTCCGGTTGGGTTTAGAGCATGGCCCCAAGAGACTTTTATTTAAGTCCATATGTGATACATGTTCCTACCAAATTTCATACATCTAGGTCAAACGTACTGTGAGGGCTGCTTCGTCGAAGGTTTGTAGGGGGCGCTATTGAGCCGATTTGCCACTCTGAACCAATAAAATCATATTCTATAACTACATTTCGGGCTTGTAATCTGCTTGCCTAGTTTGCTTATGTTTCGAGCATTTTTAGCCTCTCAAAATGACCTTCGTTGTTAACGGCGAAGACTGCATCGCCACGGCAACGGCGTTCGACGAAACATCAAAAGCTTCATGATCTGGCATTATGAACTTCTTGTATTTGTGTGGAACAAATTTGATATTGATTTGATTTACCTACTAAGAGAAACAAGCCAAAGTATAAGGACTTTAACTTCCTGTTACCAGTAGGTGGCGCTATGACTATGATTCAAAATTGGCCTGCACATGTCTTCAAGCCTAGAGTCTAATCAAACATGTGAAATCTGGTAAAGATCTGATGATGTGGAGTCGAGATACATCAGTTTATTCGTTCATGGCGAAGGATCGAAATTCGCCGAGCCGCCACGGCGCCGCCCTTCAGTAACTTCTTACAATCTTCACAATGAAGCATTATCAAGGTCTTAAGGCTGTTCTGCCAACATTTGAGAGGGATCTGATTAATCTGTGAGGAGCAGGATGTCAAAGTACACAACGTACAACTTCCGGTTGCCACTAGGTGGCGCTATCACTATGATTCTAAATGATCATATAGATGTGTTCCGGGTCAGGATGTTATGACATACGAGAAATGTGGAGCAGATTAGACAATGTACGGCCGAGTTACAACAACTTCCTGTTTCGCGGCGAATGGTGTTTTTTTGATGCCACGCCACGGCCACATAGTTCGATAACTTTTTGATCTTTGAGTAACTTTTCACTGCCAAGGTCTCAAGAGCAGACTAGCCGAATCTGAAGTCAATCGGGTCAAATCTCTGGGAGGAGTTCGTCAAAGTATGACGCCTTGAAACGGTCAAAAAACGTCATAAAAGTAAAAATGGCTGACTTCCTGTTTGGTTTAGAGAAAGTGTCCAAGAGGATTTTTTGTGCGTCTCATCACAATCCACATTCCCACCAAATTGCAAACAGCTAGGTGAAACCTGATGTTGGGGCTACTCAATAGGGGGCGCTAGCGAGCCAATATTTCATACCGCAGCTGGACACCCCAATCAGACTGCAATTTTCGCAAATTCTGGCTTACATGCCAAATTTCACAAAATTCCCAATATCCCAAGCACCTCCTTTTTGCCATGAAACAACAAAAATAATCGGAAGAATAATAATAAACATCAGAAATACAATAGGTCCTCCGCTCCGACTACGTCGGTGCTCGGGCCCTAATAATAAACATTGGAAATACAATAGGTCCTCCGCTCCGACTACGTCGGTGCTCGGGCCCTAATAATAAACATTAGAAATACAATAGGTCCTCCGCTCCGACTACGTCGGTGCTCGGGCCCTAATTAAAGCTGCGAGCAGCGATGACCGGGCCCTCGCCATGTGCACGTCGGGGTGCCGGCGTGACTCCGGCCTGCGCGGCCGAGAACGTCCGCGACCGTCGGACGGCGCGAGGACTCTGGTTGATGCTGCCATTCAGTTCTGTGATCGTCAGACACTGCATGCAGGTTTAGAGCATGGCCCCAATATACTTTTATTTAAGTCCATATGTGATGCATGTTCCTACCAAATGTCATACATCTAGGTCAAACATACTGCGAGGGCTGCTTCGTCGAAATTTAGTAGGGGGCGCTATTGAGCCGATTTGCCACTCTGAACCAATAAAATCATATTCTACAACTACATTTCGGGCTTCTAATCTGCTTGCCAAGTTTGCTTATGTTTCGAGCATTTTTACCCTCTCAAAATGACCTTCGTTGTTAACGGCGAAGACTGCATTGCCACGGCAACGGCGTTCGACGAAACACCAAAAGCTTCATGATCTGGCATTATGAACTTCTTGTATTTGTGTGGAACAAATCTTATATTGATTTGATTTACCTACTAAGAGAAACAAGCCAAACTATAAAGACTTTAACTTCCTGTTACCAGTAGGTGGCGCTATGACTATGATTCAAAATTGGCCTGCACATGTCTTCAAGCCTAGAGTCTAATCAAACATGTGAAATCTGGTAAAGATCTGATGATGTGGAGTCGAGATACATCAGTTTATTCGTTCATGGCGAAGGATCGAAATTCGCCGAGCCGCCACGGCGCCGCCCTTCAGTAACTTCTTACAATCTTCACAATGAAGCATTATCAAGGTCTTAAGGCTGTTCTGCCAACATTTGAGAGGGATCTGATTAATCTGTGAGGAGCAGGATGTCAAAGTACACAACGTACAACTTCCGGTTGCCACTAGGTGGCGCTATCACTATGATTCTAAATGATCACATAGATGTGTTCCGGGTCAGGATGTTATGACATATGAGAGATTTGGAGCAGATTTGACAATGTACGGCAGAGTTACAACAACTTCCTCTTTTGTGGCGAATGGTGTTTTTTTGACGCCACGCCACGGCCACATAGTTCGATAACTTTTTGATCTTTGAGTAACTTTTCACTGCCAAGGTCTCAAGAGCAGACTAGCCGAATCTGAAGTCAATCGGGTCAAATCTCTGGGAGGAGTTCGTCAAAGTATGACGCCTTGAAACGGTCAAAAAACGTCATAAAAGTAAAAATGGCTGACTTCCTGTTTGGTTTAGAGAAACATTCCAAGAGGATTTTTTGTGCGTCTCATCACAATCCACATTCCCACCAAATTTCATACAGCTAGGTCAAACCTGATGTTGGGGCTACTCAATAGGGGGCGCTAGCGAGCCAATATTTCATACCGCAGCTGGACACCCCAATCAGACTGCAATTTTCGCAAATTCTGGCTTACGTGCCAAATTTCACAAAATTCCTAATATCCCAAGCACCTCCTTTTTGCGACGAAACCCTAAAAATAATAATAATAAACATTAGAAATACAATAGGTCCTCCGCTCCGACTACGTCGGTGCTCGGGCCCTAATAATAGGTGTATCAGAGAGAGTGCAGGCTGTGTGAGTGGTTAAAAAGAGGAAGTGAGCTGGGTGCAGGCCTGGAAGGATGTGGACATAACGGCTGCAGAGAGAGGAGGAAAGCTAATAATTATTTTAAAAGCAAGCGTGTGCTGAATAAAGCGATTAATAACTGTAACTGATAACAACTGTAACTGATTAATAACTGTAACTGATCATAACAACTATAACTGATTACTATAACTGTAACTAATTATAACAACTAACTGATTAATGACTGTAACTGATTAATAACTGTAACTGATCATAACAACTGTAACTGATTAATAACTGTAACTGATCATAACAACTGTAACTGATTAATAATTGTAACTATGATTAAGATAACCAGTCTGAGTTAGAAATGTGAGTGTGTAAAAATGAAGAGACGTTAGGATTGCAAAATCAGGCCGAACGGAAGGCTAGGTGATTTCCACACCTCAACTGTACCAGCACACACACATTATGATGAGGGATGGATCAGATGCAGAGTGAGAAAGGAGGGGCGGTCAAGATAACCCAATGGTGTTATAAAAGAAGAGACACGCTAAAAGACGCGAGGATAACGTCGTAAGAGCCAGTCGAGTGCTCCACCTGAGAGGACCCTGGACTCCGCTCTACAGACGCAGCGGTGGACTTCGTCTCTGCTCAAGAATGAAGAAAAGAAAGAAGAAAAGAGGAAGACGGCCCTTTGTGAACAAAGAATGAAGAAAAGAAAGAAGAAAAGAATCGAGAAGCAAGAAAGAAGAAAGACGAGAGAAGCAAGACCGAAAACCAATCTAGAAGGAAGATCCAATTCAGAAGGAAGAAAGACGAGAAAAGACGAAAGACGAGAGAAGCAAGACCGAAAACCAATTCAGAAGGAAGAAAGACGAGAAAAGACGAAAGAAGAAAGACGAGAGAAGCAAGACCGAAAACCAATTCAGAAGGAAGAGAGACGAGAAAAGACGAAGGAAGAAAGACGAGAAAAGACGAAAGAGGAAGACGGCCCTTCCATGAGCAAAGATTGAAAGACGAAGAACCACATATCCTCCCTGCTCAACTTTAACAAGATCAAAGATCGTTGAACGAACGTCGTTTGCAGAGCAGGAAGGGGCGAGGAGGGTCTGGCCAGACCCTCGCCCCTGACAACTCCAAAGAAAAATAACTTTTCACCGCACCCAAAGCCAGCTTCAACCGAGCGGACTCGGCATCTAATCATGAGTATAATCAAAGAATTGAAAGTAAGAAATCATGTGTGGTATTATTATTTTATGTGAGCTGAAGCTTTGCCCTTGCTAAATATATTTTGCAATAAATATCTAACCTGCATTTAAAGTAAATTTCTCAAGTGCATTAATTTGCTTACGTAGTGAATGTTCCTCATGATAGTAAAAAGTTAAATCTATGTGTGTCTAACATCTGAAGTTCTGAATGGTTATCCTAATGACATCCACTTAACAATCCCTTACGGCTTTATGAGTAATCCAAGCCGTTAAAACCAAACCTGGCAATTTACCAAGAGCACGGATCCAAAAGAGGAAGCTGCCATAACTGATGAGACAGGAAGGTGCACCCGGGGCTAGGGGGCCCCTCAGCCGAGTGCGTGCCTGATGAGGAAGCAGGGATGACGTCAGGAATAACGGTAGTTAGCAGGGCCAGGCGAGTTCCTCGAAAAAACACCAGCTTGCCAATCTTTTAATCGAGAGCTGAGTCAATAAAAAGCCCCGTATCGGGCTAAGAAAAACCTCCGGATCTAACAATATCAACAAAGTCACGTGTGACCTCGGATGACCCCCGTCGTCTATAAGTTCCGGTGTCATCCTGAGCTCAGTCCTATGGAATCTTCTCGCGAGTTCACGGGATTCCGAGTGACCAAGAACTCTGGCGGTCATCCAGGATTCATAGAACCGTAGTTACATTCGTAACTTTCGTTCTATTTCATCCTTACTGACCGCCAGAGGCAGAGCTTCACACTGGATGACTTATACCAAAAGAGTCACGAGGAAGCACAGTAACTACCTCGTATAGTTCAGGCAGAGAAAAAAATGGCCAAAGAACCCTCCCCAGTGGGTGAGGGGTGGCAACGTTAACTCTGTAGTGTTTGGTGAATGTGCTCGGTGATGCCCATGAGGCCGCAGCACATATATCCTCCACAGGCACACCTCTCAGCGCTGCCCTTGACGTGGAGACACTCTTGGTAGTGACCCTTCACCCCGGATGGCCGAGCGCAGCCGCTCGCCTTGTATGTATAGGCAACGGCCTCCACTATCCAGTGGGACAGGTGCTGCTTTTTTAAAAGGAGCACAGCCCGTCTTAGGCTCACCATAACTGACAAAGAGCTGCTCCGACTGCCGTATGCAGGCGGTGGCTTCATTGCATTGCAAACATTGCATTAGGCCACAAAGTGACACCCAAGCCATCTGAGTTCCACCTCAGACATGATTTTTCCACTGACAGGGCATGCAGCTCGCCCCCCATTGAGCTGAATTGACGGCAAGGAGAAAACCGTTTTGCCGATAGCCCTCTCGGCTCCGCCTGTGCCAGGGGTTCAAAAGGAGACAAGCATAAGGTGTCCAGTACCAAGGGTAGGTCCCATGCAGGGGAGACCGGCCCTTATCTAGGAGGGACCGTAGAAACTCGGTACAGCAGGCACGGGGCGCTGTACTGGGACCTTGTTCTGAGCCGCACACCAGTCAGAGAACAGCTTCCACCTGTTTTTCGTACTGCAGGCAGGTAGCCCGCGTACTGGCATTCAGAATAGTCAGTCAGACTGGTTCTATGCAGCCACTCAGCATCCGGTCGGGCCCTCCCGTGACCTCCCGGGCCCTCCCGTGACGTAGTTGAAGGCGGCAGGGATTGGAATGCCAAATCCGACCTTCTAGTTGCGACAGGAGATCCCTCCTGTCGGGGAAGAACTCTGACAAGCTTATAGCAAAATTAGAGGGAATGGTGGAAAGGCATAAAGAAGATCCTCTGGCCACCTGTCATTTTAGTCAGCTCTGATGTGTAATCAGCTACAGACACAAAGTATTCTCGGTCCTTCAAGTAGGATTCAAACCAGTTAAGTGCTGAGCCAGAGAGTCCCACCCAAATTTTTAGTCCAATTTTTTAGTCTGTAAGCAGTGCTTGTTCTAGAATATGAACTAGATTCAGTGGACTGAAGCATTCCCTACCCTCTCAGTGAAGCATTTATCGAACTGTTTCAAGATTCAAGAAGCAATAAGAATAAGAACAGATAAGTGCTTCTTATCTGTGGAATAGAACCTGCTCAGTGATTCATAATGCTGGCCCTACTGTCACATTTAAATCCAGACATAGGACTCATTAGGTTTGTTTCCATCTAAATGTAGCAAAATGTTTTAATGGATTAAAAGGAAAATGCGAATGAATGCTTGTTTCTATCCCCTAACATGATGTGATTATTAGGAGTTGGGTCATCGAGATAGTCCCAGTTAGAACTATTGTACCACTGCAGAAGAAGAGGGCGCAACAAGATGATTAAAACGGCACCAGTCGGATGAAAAACAATGTAGAAAGCTGGAGAGGAATATGATCTTTTCACTTCATGTATTTATGTGAGGAAGGTCACATCAGATCTGTGTGGAGCGATTAAGAGAACATTTTAATCTGCCGCTAGTTTGTCTGTTTAGTGAAGTCACGTGCTTCATGTGAGTCATCACATACAGGTGCCATTGTATCTGGACCCTGCACTTAAAACCCATAGATAATTGAGAATTAGAAAACGTTGACGGAGTGTCTCTATTTGAACCGGCGCAGCTTTTTCTAGCCTTTACGGCTTGTTCAGCGGTCCAGGAAACACACCGACCACTTACATGCGTTGCAAATCGTCTCATGTGATGCTGCTCAGCCAATCAAACACGTGTATTCCGTGTGTTATTGCCCTCCACTCGAGTGACATAAACACACACGGCAGAGACGGGGAGAGAGAGCCAACAGTCGGAGAGAACGTGAGTCAGAGAAGTTATTTCAAACGACGTGTTCCAAAAAGAGAAAAGTGGACAACGAGACCACTGACGTCAGTTCACCCAGAATGAACTGAATTTGTCACAGCTCTGTCACTTCTATCTACCTTTTTCCACCTTTCACTCACCTAATCAGTTCATTCAGTGCACCTGCCCGTCACACTCTCCTCATCAGTTCATCACTCTCACCTGCTCACTCTGCCGCTTCACTATTTAAACCCCTGCCTCACACACACTCACTGCCAGATTGTTCTCAGCATTCATGCTACACTTTCCCGCATTCACCCAAGGACTGATTCCCTGTTGCCGACCCTGCCTGTCCCGGACTACCTCGCCTTGCCTCTGCCCTGGTAACTCGCTCAGCCTTCTGTCCTTGACCATGAGAATCCTGCCGCTGTTCTTCCTGAGAATATTCTTCCTGCCGTGTGTTGAAGAAAATAAAGAACTCCAATCAAACAATTCCTGGTGTTGTCTTACTGCTCCTGGGTCCTAACTACACCCGTAACAGAATTTAAAACTGCAGGACAGTTCAGTTTTCTAAAATGAAGTGCTTTATGTATTTTATTTTTAATAAAGTAATCCTTATTTTACTTGAAATGAGAGCAGAACATTTATTTACTATTAGATTATATATATATATATATAATTCATCCAGTTCAATTTGAAATCTGACAATGAATATTGTTAAGATTAAATTGAACTTTCTTTATTTGATTTGATAGTCTGTTGTTGCCTCCATACAGACTTTAATTCAACTGTTAGGCTACTGTAATGATAAAAAATGTTTTAACATGTCCTCATATTTTCTGTGTGATATGTTGCTGTTAGAAAATTCATTCGCACAGGCGTCTAGATGTCTGGACACTTTGACTGTTCGTTCTGGTGCAGAGGTCACTTTTTATCGCAAATCAGCCCTGCGTAAGTGTTGACGGTTTTCTTCGCGTTTGTAATCATTCTTATTCAGGACAAGAGACTGGCGTGTTCTTTCTGTAATCAACTGCTTCTCTTAGACTAAACATTTGCTGAAGACCTAGTGTTGTCAGTGAAAGTTCGCACAAGGACACAGACCCCCACCTTTTGTCTCAGTCTCCTGTGTTTGTCTGTCTCCTCTGTGCTGGCCTGTATAAATATCTTGTTTTGATTTTGCTGTCGCCAGAGCATGTTCACATTTCACTGCAATACGTGGCTGTGTTTGTGTTCTCTGTTTGCAAACATTAAATTGACTTTTTGAAACTTTGATCATTCATCAAGACTCTGTTTATTTTAAACACTTTGGATAAAACCAACTTCACTCCTGAACTTCTACAAGGAAATATTCCACAACACTACTTCAGTATATATGTGACTAAATCAGAGCGCAAGTTGGACATTATTGTGACGTTTCCGACCTTTGCCTGAGAAATTTTAATTAAATACCACAGATTTATACACTGAATCTGTTCCCATTGTGCCTTTTCTACATTTCGCTTTCAGCGACGCACTTTCCCCCCTCAGCAAGATATTTTTTTAATTTTCTGGGTTTTTTCACTCGTTTTTTTTTTTTAAATATTCATTAAAACAGGTTATTAAATCACATTATTTTTCACTACCTCTCACATATATGACCAATTATATTGCATGCACATTATTGCCATGACCTTGCTATTTAAAAGGTACAGCTCTTTAATATGCAGCCGATTTTGTTTTCATGGTTTCTTCGAAACACAAGAACCACATGAACGCAAGCTGTACACATCCGTCTGGGATGAAGCAAAACGGAGCGTGTCAGAGCTGCTCATGCTTCCTCTTGAATTTTCATTGGGGGTTGCCTTGACAACCACTTACTGTACCAAGGAATTGTAACTCCCCCCCCCCAGCATTGTTTGCTAGATTCCTCATTTCCACCTCCTGGCTCATCAGAGATCTTAGACAGTCCTGGAATTGTCTCATCTCCATGCATGACACTTGGCACAAGAGCCAAGCTCTCTGAGAAAATTGGCCCCTCTTCTCCCGACTGGGATGCTGGCTGATGATTGGAGTTTGCTCTCAATCTCTAGTGCCTCGGTCATTTCACTTCTGGACCTGTATGCAAGCACCAAATCACCTCCTCATTGCCATGCCGGTGGAGTTCCTCTGACACGTTGAACTGGTGTAATGGCTCAAGTTTAAGAGCTCGTCTAAAAGATGGAGGGATGAGGGTCAGCGCTTCAGATATCACGGTTGAGGGCCCCATTTACTCCAGTACGTCTGGAATACAGCATTTCATATTCTCTTTCTGTTGAAGAGTGGTGGAACATGTTTATCTTTTGAGTGTGTTTCATGTCTCAGGTGCAATTTATAAAAAAAAAAAAAAAAAAAGGGAGATGAGGTTTTTATGAGGCCACACTGGTTGATAGGGCTGGGTGTTACGGTATTAAATATACCAGTGCTACAGTTGTACCAATGTTTAGGATGTGAGTAGTATCTCTGCAGGGTTCTGCAATAACTCATCTGGCATAAATGACAGTTTTCATTTGATTGTTGGAGAAGCAGCAAAGAACATTCGTCAGGCTTAGGTGGCAACATGCATCTGTCAATAAATGCACGATAAAGAGGGAATATTTAAGAGAATACTCCACACAAAAACATAATTATGGGTAGACGTGATAGTATTATTGTTGAAGGGCTTCTGGACCTTTTCAGTTTGCAATACATGAGTAACATCCATGAAGACATTTTCTGGGGGGGGGCACAGTAACAGGGGCGGTCCCCAATCTCAAGGTAGTCTAAAGTATTTTATATTGAAGCAGTAAAATCATGAAATTTTAGGTGTTCATCAGCAGGAACTTAACAGGACTCAAGACAGCAGATCTCAGCTGGGCTCCAGCCCTGCTTTACCACCTCTCCTCCCTTTTGCTCTACAAGGGAGACGAACTCCCGTGTGGGAGGAAGATGATGGAAACCTCAATTGATCAATTATCCAAACTGTGCCTGCATGCTTTTCTGCATCTCCCTGAGATAATCTCCCAATGCGAGCAAGATCCGATCTCATACAGCGCGTAGACTTGACAGATAATGTGTCCTGGCATGAACGGATGACAAAAGTCACACAAACGGCCCCTGTTGCATCCACAACGAGCCGATCTGAGATTACAGGGCTAATCCGAATTTGTGGACATTTCTGGAGTCGGGGAACATTATTAATGTTTAATGGTCTCTGTGAATTGACTTGTATGACTGGTGTTTTGTCTCTGTTGTTGGACACCACGGTATCTCTGCTTTCGGTGTCTGTGTAGGCTATACCCGAATGGTGTTGCTGCTGCTTGCCCATGTTGCTGGAATTGGAGATAGGTGTGGCGGAGACGAGGGTAGAACAGAACTGGGTAATACCTTGCGCACCCTTTGCATGATTCCACCGCCTTGATTCCCATCGTGCCAAGTTTGAAAGACTACCTCCACAAAATACAGCTGGTCTCGTATCAACGTATCCTCACACAACAGTTCGTATGATCTCTAAAGTTACTCTTCATTTTTCGTGCGTTTTCCTGCAAAAGTCCAGCAACAAGTGGGAAGTTTAGCTTGTTACATGCGTGACTCCACAGTCACAGGAAGGAACTCGCAACAAAACGACTTAGTTTGTTTTGGGAATTCTTTTTTTAAAATTTGGGTTAAAATAATGGAGGTGCCGTGTAGCGAGTTATGTAAAAAAACTCAAAATAGACTTTGTTTCACACGAGGAATGAATAGTAATCTCCTGGCTGAAGATCGCTGTTTGTTGGACCCACGCATACCCGACCGTCCGCCCTGGTGTTTCTTTACGGTCTTTATACTTCCTCATTCATGATTATTGGATCACATAAGAAAAGTAATTATTGGACAGCTAATTATGGTGCGTTGTTATCCAGATCTGCATGACTTTAATGGAAGAGGCATTCAGTAAATCATTTAAGGTAGATGCTACCAATTATTTTTAAACTTAAAATTTCAATGTCAGAAAAAACTAATTCATTAAGATCCTACTTCCCATTCTTTAGCTTTTTTAAGACTTTTGAAAGAGTGTTGTAAAACATTTAACTTTTAGATGAATGAATCTAACGACTTTAAAGGGATCTGCAGGAACCCTGGTCTAAACTACACTTACATCACTGCTAGTGGCAAATTACAAGCGCACCTGATTGTTTGATAATATGCAACATATCCAGGGACAACCAGGTGGTGCCTGTATATGTATCTGCTTTGAGCTGCAATCACTTTGCATTATTGGTTCTGACTGCAAATTCTCTGTGAAATTCCACTGTTCTTACTTCCAGGTTCATTATCAGCCTCCATGCCTTTTATATATGGTAGACTACACAGGCAGTAGAAAACAGTTATTTTTAGCACATCAGCCGCTCGCAGGTAACCTTTAAATCTGCCGAGCCGCCGAGAGTGTACGTCAACAGAGCGTGGGTTGTTTTGTAATGTAGCTGCTTCATATTATCTCACAATATACACTTTGGTTTCCTCTATTGGTATAGGAAGGAAGTCATAGATGATACAGTTGAATGGATATTAAGTCTGGGGTAATTGAACCTAATCTGCATTATAGGCGGGTAGTCACATCAGAAGTAGTACAGCCAGTGGACCCCAGCCTTTAGACAGCTGCTTCTAAAGAGACTGGAGGTCGTCGTCGGTGGACGTGGGTTCTATCAATCGGACATCAAGATCACAAACTATGTCGCGGCAAATCTGACTGAATGAAATAGATGCAGTGAAGACTACTTTCCTGACGCCATGCGCCTCATTTCATTTGGGATGTTAAAGCATTGAATCAGGTCCCTTGGTATAGCATATCGTCATTCAACCAACAGATGCAGCCATGGCCCTGATTTGCGACCTCTGAGAAGTATTCCCTGTTGATGACAATGTTATGTTGATAGCATTAATCAAATTTTAATTGGGCAAACAAGAAGACAGATACACCTACAATACATGGCAGAACTCTAACGTATGCTTTCCATATGCTGTAGGATCTTCAGTCACGCCAGCGGCATACCTCTGAGGCTGAAGCTGGGAGACAATAAAAGAATGAACGGGGAAGAAGGAGAGAGAAAGAGATGAAAATGGAGCATATGTTTAAGTCCTGTGAAATTCTGAACTCTCAATGTACTGTAATATTTATGTTAAAGAAAAATAAACCATGTGTTGTGCATTTCAGGAATAAGACACGTTCACCAGAGCGGCCAATCGAATCCCGAACAATCGTGTCACTTTATGTGATGTACTGTATATAAAAAACAATCCTTTTCCTTTTATAATGATGGAGGATTGTGTTATTGTGCATACATGCTCCTTGTGAATGTTCAACCCATCCACTATTGTGCCTGTGTGTTAGCCGTGTCATGTTTACTGACCACCAGCAGGTGTTTAATGCCCAATGCAGCCATTTAAAGAAAACGTTTGCACTGGACAGAAATTGCGTGCTGCAGATTTGTGAACATAACTCCTGGCGTGGGAAGAACACATTGAAATCAGGAGTTTGAGGGAGATAATTTCAGTAGATGTACGAAAGTGTGGAATCCTCTGTGTTCGTCTGTAAAATCACTGGTGCTTGTGTTATGAAATATCATTTGCATGTTGGAAAGCCCCACTGCTCCACACACTGTTCCCACTTCCCATCATCAGGTCTTCCCCGCCCAACTGCTCACCTGCATCTCATTCCCTCATCAACCACTCTACAATTCACCAAAGTTAACCCAGTGAGCCAAGGTCTTACCTTAGTTTGTCTTGCCTCACTGTTTCTGAAGTAAAGTTGTTGTTATTATTCCCTCCTGCCCAGTACAACCAGAGTCTGGCCACTCGACAGCACCACTGGAGCAGTTGGGGTTAAGGCCTTGCTCAAGGGCACCTCAGTGGTGGTAATGAGGGAGAGGCAAGCCCTGTTTTTTCACTTTCCTCAACCAGATCTTATCCTGCCGGCCTGGGGATTGAACCCTGTCACCTTTTAGGTTTCTTCAATAAACCACTGAATTTGGGTCTTTCCCTATTTGCCCATCTACATCACTGCCAATGTGGTATAAAACAACTCATTTTTCACAATGCCAGTGGCACAATGTTGTCTGTACCGTTGTTGTGAAGCCAGAAGGCAAAGCTCTTTATTTACCAGTCCATTTATGTTCCGACCCTCGTGAGTTTTGGACAGCGACCGAAAGAATGACATCTTGGATGAAAGCACAAGAAATGAGCTTCCTTAATCGGGTGTCTGAGCTCAGCCTCCGAGGTGAGGAGGTCAGATATGTTGGGAGGTCGGAGTAGAGCAGCTGCTCCTTTCACGTCTAAAGGGGCCGACTGAGGTGGTTTGGGCGTCTGCTCAGGATGCCTCCAAGAAACAGTTTTAGAAGTTTTCCGGGCCCGTCCAACTGCAAAGTGGCCCCGGGGTAGACCCAGAACACGCTGTAGATGGCTGGAAAGCGGGATGTCTGGAATACCCTCCTAAGTCGGATGTATGTACGGATGGATAGTTGACCGTACGGCGACATGTCCCAACACGTTCTCACTTCCAACCCTTCAAATACCTACACTTGGTCAGTAGCCCTACGCTTGAAACACTCTAGCTATCCCTCTAACGGTCAGTTTTGGACGTGGCAGGGACGTTAACTTGCAGAACTGGCGGAGGCATACAACCTTGTTAATTGTAGTTACATGGGTGGCGTGATATATACAGCATACATTGATCTGATTGTCGCTGTTGCCTGTACACCAATTTCCCTCCTCGCCGCTTCTAGCTGCATGCTATCCTCATTCACACAGCACTCTCAAACCCTTTGCAAAAGCAACCTACCTTTTCGTTCAACAGTGCGACACATTAATCTATCGCACTGCATGAATATGCATGTCCCCTGAATGTTTTAAAATTGGATGCGATGATTGCCTGTTGTTGAGCTCTCACTCATTACAGGTTCTCGGGGTGTGCCAAAACTCAGGGTAATTCGACACTTAAACTAAACTGGGAAAGCACTTGACGAAGATTCGGTCCGACTTTTGTCAAAGTGACTCCAAACGTGTTCCGGCAGAGTCTAATTCGACTGCGAATGCTTACACACTTTTGCGCACAATAATTGACCCCACCGCCCCACGTGAACAGAAATAGCACAACTCCTTGGCAGACCGCTAAATGACACACATTCGATTTAAAAACGCACCCAGTGCCTGCACCCTGCCTCCTTTCCACTAACTGCATTTTACAGAGCGATACTCCCCTTGTGTGTTTACTCACAACGGGAAAGTTTCTGGAGACGGAGCATGGCTCTCGCTCGGGCTCGCACTCTTTGTTTCACATCTCGGTTGCCTCCTTCCAACCTCTCTCATGTTTCCTGTCTCCAGCGTTCAAGAATAGTCCCCCCCATATGTGGCTTCCAAATTTAACTCTGTCAAGCTCATTTGAAAGTCAAATGTGCGCTTTCACTTTTCCCACCACACTGGAAACACTTAATCAAGCCGCTGCCACGGTGCGGCAATCAGAGATAACAGGCCGGGAATATGGGTCATCCCGTGCTCCACACTGAGCTTAACGAGTGTCACCAGATGCACACTAATGAGGTGGACCCCACCTTCGCTGTTGTCAAGGCTGTGTGGTTTCTGTCAGGTCTCCTGACTGGTTGTATTGTAAGACGCCATGGAAAGAGTAGAAAAGAAGGGTTAGTAGCAAGAGGCAGGCAGATATTTAATATTTAATTTTACTTCATGACCTGTCAGGCTTTGTGCGTCATCTCATAACGATATGTTCTTGTCAGATTCTTGTCACATGTAAAGACGCTAAACACACAAACTCACTAGATCTGATTTGCATTTCAGAAGTACAAGAACGCAGGTGTGGCATACTTGATCTGCTGAGAAACGCATCTGTGTCGTTGGGATGTAGTCGCAGTCTTTGAAGAAAAAGAAAAAGGAACAGTTTCTATATTGGTGTTTTCCATGTAATTAGTAGCTTTTTAGATCCTGCTCAGTGCATGTCATGACGATACGAAACACTTAACAATTATATGTGACAATGCATTTTTAACGTCCATCACTCAGCATCTCTCAGGGCGGATAAGCTTCCATTACATTAAATGTATCATTTAGTGAGCCGTAATCTGCAAAGACAGCTGTCTAAATATCACACGTGTCCCGCTGTATCTGTGTTTCGAATTTCTTAACCACATGAACATTGATGGATCAAGGCTCCCGGTCTTGGCTGTGGGCACCGCTCAGGTCTCCATTACATCTCACTGATCTGCCGGTGTTGTGGTGCAGTGGGGGAAAGTGACTGTGGGGATACTTAACTTTTGAATGTTTTCGGAGTACCTCGATGGCGTCAGCAGCAAATGACCCCCACGTGTATGAATGTCTATGCAAGCAGGACATTGTGTCTGTATTAGATCAGGGCGTGACCATGAATACTTTATTTCATTATCTAGTTGTTGTTTTTAACATTCCATAAACAAATAACCCAAGATCTGAAAATAGACTGACAGTAGGCAGTTTTTTTTCTTTTAAGCAACTATTTATTTAAAGCTCCATTAAATGATATCTGTTGGCCACTTCGGCAGTGTAATAATATGTGAACACTGAACACATAATTGCCATTATAATCATGCTATCAAGTTGATTTGGCAAACTATAACAAAAAGAAAAAAATATATTTTACACCCAACAGACATGAAGCAACATAAATATTTATTTAAAGTTGTGTTTCATGCCAGTCTAAAACTCACACTCACTTTGATATCATTGTATTCATATTTATTGGTGTCATTTTAATTTATTGGATTATTATTTAATCATAGTATTTCTGTAAAATACCGGAATATTGGCTGGTACATGTCATGTGATTTTAACTAATTATTTTTCCCCCATTCTTTTAAAAATGACCATTAATATTGCATACCCATTTAAGAAATGATCAGTGTTGGTATTGTTAAAATTGGCTGAAAAAGTATCAGTATCACATTGAATTAATGGTACAGCCCATCCATTCTTCACATCATGCATTAAAACAAATTGGTTTTAACTAGTTATAAATACTGATGCCTCTATACGACCAGCATCAGTAAACAAGACCATCAGTGAGAACATGGTCTATATAGTTTTCTGCATGTAATCAGATGACATCGTGCAGGTTCACCAGAAACTCCTTCAGCTCAGACTCCAGCGATCATTAAAGTGGGGAATAGAAAACTTTCAACATTGATTTTCTTTGGGGGAAGTATCGGATGTGCTTTGAAAGTTGCAGAAAGAGGGGTCCGTACAAATGACGAGAACAATGGAGGCTACCACCCGACGCATCTGAATGAGTCCCTGTGATTTCTCTTTCTGTGGCTGTTAGAGGAACGGTTCTCCTCTCCAGCGGGACTTGCCTCCATGCTTCTTTCTGTGCTTGTTAAACACCGTGGGATATCCATTAGGGTGTGCAGGCCTGCAGCGATGCTTTGGATCTGAATTCAAAGTCCGCGCCAGCAAAGAATATCTGCTCGGGGAGGAGCGGGTCTGTCCCATGCTTCGTCTTTGAGGCCATATCCCAGGGGGCAGCTGTGCTCAGAGGGGAGGAGACAAGCATAATGGACAATAAGCATTTCACACCATCCTTTCTGCTGCGAATACGAAAGCTCTGTGTCATATTTTTTTTTTTTTTTTTTGTTTTGACCACTTGAGGTTTCACCCCATCCAGTTTTCTCCATATCTCTAAGTTATTGTCACATAACACTGGATCCATTCCTCTCCAATCTTTTTCAAATGTAAACACCCTACACACCAAAACTCATGGGTGTGTGACTGGCGTCTTTGGAAAGTGAAGGAAAACAGATTCTCTCATACAGCGTGATCACTGTAAGCATGTGCTTTACTCACTCTTTCTGGTTAGGAGAGATTCATTACATCATATTCTACACCATCGGCTAAACCTGCTATCCAAACATGGCGGCAAAGGATAACAAAGAACTACTAAGGACAATTTTTTTTATTCCAAAGAACAAACATTACTAAAAAGCTCAATAAAAAGCAAGGTAAAGGTTAAAAGAAAAACACACACAAGCCCTTTTAGAGCCCATGTCTGCGTTACAGACCGTCAAGCATGTTAAGCGTAACAGGTGCATAATAAAATACAAATGGCCTTGAAAGGTGTTTGGTGAGGGTGTAAAAGTGGGAGAAGGATTATCAGGGACCAGGGCTTAACTCGAGTCTCCAGGCAAGCATCCGTAGGGATTAAACATGCATTTGGGGTTGTGTGCCCGAAATGTTCAAATACGTCCATAAAAATAAAAACATTTAAAAAAAAACAGTGACAAAACAAATGGCAACAAGCATGGATGGGATGAACCCAGTCTTAGCCATAACTTAGTGAGAAGTGCAGCCAGTGCCCCTCAGTGTCCGTCTGTGTTGTTAGACAGTCCGAGCAACTGACGTAGTATAGAAAGCGGGGGAATCCATCTGACATATCAAACAAACAGGACTTTCTCTCAGGGGACAAAGTTAACATTTTATTTATTTCACTGTAGTTTTCTAATGTAACTTTACCTATAAAGTGTAGTTATTCAACGTAAAACTAAATACACAACTACTACCAAACCATCTATTCTACAAAAACCAAGTAAGCCCATGTTGGAAGTTTATTTTGAAGAGATCGTATGCATGGAAAGAGCAGAAACTGTTTCTTGCGAACACAGAAGTTTATTATGAAAATACACGATGCATGTAATGAATAAAAGAAATTGACGCCATTGTCACGCCATTCCCGTCCAAATATTCCATTATATATCCCCTTCAGTAGCTGGCAGCAAGTACACTTGGACCAAAGCTGTTGCCCTAGCAACAGAATAGCGATGATAAGGTTTTGACATTTTTCTTCTCCGCTGGGCCTGAGGAGATTATACATTCGGTTTTGTGTGTGCTTGTGTGAGTGTCTGTCTGTCCACGTATAATCTCGCAGACTACTGGGACCCAGCAGCCTAATAGTTTTGGTGCGCATTTATGATTATATTCACAAGAGCCTCTCATGGTTACCTGGATTCACACTTATTGGAAAACATATTTTACTGACTGATTTTATACATGGACTGCTGACTCCTCACTTTTCTTAACCGCCCATAGGTAGTGATCCACAACTGCTTCAGTTTGGACTCTTATTCCTGCTTGTTTCTCTCTTGATTTGCATGCCAAGATGAGACAATTGTATGTATGTATGTATAACTATCGATTAGCACATGACAAACTGAACTAAGCACTGACTACAACGGAGCGCGTCTTCTAAAGCCGGTAAGAGGAGAGCTAGTTAGCTGCTAGCATCCAGTGAAACTGACCCCGCATTTCATATAGCTTTGGTTTTGTTGCATGTCACTCTGTACTACCATACAAAACAATCATTCACCGAGAGAGAGAGATTTTGATTTTTCAAAAACACTTTATTTACATATTTATAGTATAAAGTGCTAATGCATAAAATTCACAGGTTGTTTAAAAAAAAATTCTATATACTACTATCTGATAAAAACTTGTGCAATCATTAACTCATCATTGACCACGGAGCAAACAATTTCATTAAAACACCAGCGCTGTTTAAAAGCATCCAAGTCTCCAATGTGCTTGTAAAGCCCAGGGGTGGCCAACCAGTCAGAGACTAATGCTGCTCACACACCGGGCGCGTTTTTTGATTGACGCGCGTCGAGATTACATACAAAGTCTATGCACAGACGCGATGAGATTAAAAATCGCGGTGCGCCAGTCTCATCGCGTCTGTGCATATACTTTGTATGTAATCTCGACGCGTGTCAATCAAAAAACGCGCCCGGTATGTGAGCAGCATCAGAGCCACATTTTGTACTGTGTTACCGCAAAGAGCCACATCATACACATGAACATCATCCCTTCCACACACACGCACGCACGCGCGCTCGCGCGCACACACACACACACACACACGATAATGACAGAAATTGGCTCCTACAGTACTAAGACCACAGGCCAGTCATTTTCAACAATGAACATTGTGTGCACTGTCTCACACACACAAACTCTCAGTTCAACCAAGTCCACAAACAAAAATATAATTTACAATAGCGTTTTCTTTTACTATGCATGTTGGTTAGTGGGACTTCTGGCATTCCTTGCCTTGAACAATCCTCTTCAAATCTGGCTTGTATTCCGTTGTTGCCACTCGAAGCAATTCTTTCACATGGGTGTCAGTCAGAACAGATCGATGCTTTGATTTCACGTGTTTCAGGGTAGAAAACAGACTCGCAGATGTATGTTGACCCAAACATTGACAGTATCTTAATAAATCCTCTTAAGCCCTAGCCCTATTTTTAGGCTTCTGCTCGAAAATTGCATACCCAAACTCAAAAGAGTGCATCTTTGCAAGCACAAGGTCTATTTGAATAATTTGTGTGTTGCAATAAAGGTAACACTTGTGAGATTTGTTCAGATGTGTAAATATCAGTGTATAAGTTACTGGTTAAGAGTAAATGAACATGGCACACAGCTCAAATTGGAAAATTTCAGGTTCGCCTGAAAAAAAAAGCCCCTTCATTGTTATTATTTCATTGAAATGATGCTGCCCCCAGCCTAAAACATCTCCCAAATCATAGCACATATATGTGAACAGTCTCTCTGCAAAGTTTTACTTTGATAAAGTGAAGCAGAACAAAATGAGAGAAGTGTTAGTACAGAAAGTTTAGGCGAGATTTCCTAAATGTGCATTTGGGCACCATGTGTGCCATTTGAATTTCCTCATGTACTAAACTACATATTTCACTTATAAATTACTAATGGTGTTAAATACATCCAAATGCAGCAATTTCTGGCTTTTTTTGGAAAAAATTCTAAACACACAAATCAACTGAATCCAAATGAAACATTTATTTTTACTGTAAACATTTCAAACAAACTGTAAAAACCAAAAAACCACACAAAAAAAACTATTTACATGATACTGAGCAGTCAATGCACTGTTCATGCACTATCCCTGAAGGTCTGGGGGGGGGGGGGGGGGTTATTGCCTAATGTGCCACAGGTAGAAGCAGTTGCTTTTAGGGTTGAGGCAGAGGGGAACATCACACTTCATGCAATAAGCAGAGGTCTTCACCCTTGGTATTCAGTGTTCAGCGCACCTCTTGCAATGCTTCCTCTGCCCTTCTTCGAAAAACCTGGGCATGCAGGTGGTCGGGGGTGGGGGTGGGGCTGCTGCTGCTGAGCCGTTGGCAAACTCCAGCATCTCCTTGGCCAACTGCTCCCTGAAGGCCTTGTGGGTGAGGAGATTTGTCTGGGTGGGGTCCTGCCTCAACTTGAACAGCTCATTGTGTAAGAGGTAGCTGTTCACAGCAGCGATGTCCACAAAGTGGTAAAAAAAAGTCTTGTACCACTTCATGGTCTTGTGGCAGATGGTGTACGATCCGATTAGGGAATCGGACAAATCCACACCCCCCATGCTGCGATTGTAATCTACAACTGTGTCCGGAACTGGTATTGATTTGTGCTGCCACACCCCAGCCGTCTTCACCTTTCTCTTCACCGTCTGTCCACTATAGGCCTGATGAACTGTGGAACACATCGTGACCTCTCTCGTGTCCATCCACTTCACGAAGAGCAGTTTGCCCCTCTGGATCCATCGCATGTCTCCCCTCACAGCCTTTTTGGGCAGGTTGTTGGTCTGGGTCTTAGGGAAGCCAATACGATTTCTCATGATGGTTCCACAACAGCCGATGTTCATTTTGGACAGATCGGTGAAGAGAGCAGGGCTCGTGTAGAAATTGTCTGTGTACAAATGGTAGCCTTTACCGAGGAAAGGAAATGGCAAAAGGTCCATCACTGAGTAGCTCAGCCCGTGGCCTGTGGTGGACACACTTTTTCCCTGGTACACAAAGAAATTCCAGGTGTAGCCTATTGATGAGTCAGCCAGCACATACAGTTTGTAGCCCCACTTTATGGGCTTGTCCTTCATATACTGCTTCATGCTGATGCGGGCTTTGCTGGCAACCATCCGCTCATCAATAGACACATTCTGGTGCGGCTGGAAATGTGCTTTGCAGGCGGTCACCATGTCCGTGTACAGAGGCTTTATCTTGAACAGGCGGTCATACTCAGCAGTGTTCCTATTTTTCTCGTTCTCCTCGTCCTCTTCTGGGTTGCTGAGGTGAAGGGACCACAAAATGGCGTTAAAGCGGTCCCTCATCATGCTGTCACTGGGGAAATGAAAGTTGTATGGCCAGCTCTTCCTCCAGTAGTCAGACCTGCTGTGGACCGTTACAAGGCCAGTGACTATGATAATGGAGAGGAATATGTAAAAGTCCTCTACTGTGACCACAGCCCATTGGAACTTTATCCCAGCTAGTTTCCGTTTGGCAGCGTCGGCATTCGTGTTCTCAATGATTTTTCGAACAACAGATGAGGGAAAAAAAAGCTGGAAGAGGCCAAGGGGAGACCATGGTGTGGTGGTGTCAAATGTAGGTCCTGGTGTCCTGGCTGGCATGAACCTGAGAGGGTCTGGTTGGATGCACTCCTCTCTGTTGTGCCACCTGTCGTAGTCCTCCTCCTCACTGTCTGAACTTGGCGCAGAAGCTCCCAGAGAGGCGCGCAGTCTCTTCTGTTGAGCCATGGGGGGAGGTGATGCGGCTGGCTGAGGCTGTGGACGTCCTCGATCCGATCGTTGACCTTTCTTTTGTCCTCGAGCCGATCGTTGACCTTTCTTTTGTCCTCGAGCCGATCGTTGCGTTTTCTTTTGTCCTCGAGCCGATCGTTGAGCCGTCTTTTGTCCTTGTCGTGCTGGCTGTGAGGAACTTGAAGAGCCTGGCACACTGGCATGGGGGGCCTCGTATTCCTCATCACTGTAAACCAGAATATGGAAGAAAAATAAATATGTGCATTCAGTGGTTTGGTTCTGAAATTGTAATACATGTAACCACTCACGCACACACAAACAAACAGAAAAAGCACATGGCTAAACACACGTGGATGCTGGAGCACACAGACACACTTGTATACTCTCACACACAGGATTTTGGCCTGAGAAATCTAGATAAAAAATTCGACACCAATAAATCAATAAATCGACCAATAAATATAACATTTACAAGACAATCATCATACCTTTCTGCTGATGACTGCTGTCCTGGAGCCGATCGTTGAGCCGTCTTTTGTCCTCGTCGTGCTGGCTGTGAGGACCTTGAAGAGCCTGGCACACTGGCATGGGGGGGCTCGTATTCCTCATCACTGTAAACCAGACTATGGAAGAAAAATAAATATGTGCATTCAGTAGTTTGGTTCTGAAATTGTAATACATGTAAGCACACACACTTTGCTAGGCCTATGTACTTTTATTGTTTGTGTCTGTTTATGCATTTGTCTCTAGCTCTCACACACACACACACACACACACACACACACACACACACACACACACACACACACACACACACACACACACACAAAAAGCACATGGTTACGAGCAAAAACACACGTGGATGCTGGAGCACACAGACACACTTGTATTTTGGCCTGAGAAATCTAGATAAGACAGAAAATTCGACACCAATAAATCAATAAATATAACATTTACAAGACAATCATACCTTTCTGCTGATGGCGATGAAGACGTCGCAACACGATAATCAGATTCACTGCCGCTGCTACTGCCCTGGGGATTTTCGGGATGAACTAAATCCTCCCCATCCGAGGAGGACTGGACACAAAATTGCACGGCTTCCTGCAGGTTGTAAGTCTTCTGTTTTGACATTTTACTAATTACTGGTAATCCTAAAACTGAATGAACGGTGAAAAGTAACTCTAACGACACTAAAAAAGGCAGCCGAAAGCAACCTCCAGCTGTAAGCGTAAGTGTAGTTGTGAGCGTAATCAGCTGTGCGTAATGCTAGCTGGCCGCGTGCTCGTCGCTTTTATATTACGCAGGACAATAACTCTGGCTCCCATTGGCCGACCTCCATGGTACATACCTCTCTGTATTCATTAGAGCCAATAGAATTGAGCTAATCACTTGAAAATGAGTGACAGCACTGTTAGCCAGTCAAAATCATCAAGTCTCTGAAAATAGTGACTTGCAGGCTCTGGGGGACACAGCATGTTACGCCTTACCCTGTGGGGTGAAATGACCCCCTCCGAAGGAAAGGCGTGTCCCTGTTGCAAGACAGGAAGTCCATTGAACCTTTTCCGGAGAGAAAATGCGGGGATATTCAATTTTTCGGCTTCAAATCGTCAAAAGTGAGTCATATTTATGATCATAAAGCGATAATGTGATTTGTGTTGCTGGTGTCTGTTGGGCTCATATCTCAGCGATAGTATGACGGAGAGAAATGTTACGGTTATGACCGTAACCGTTGTGTTCGTGGCGTTCTTTCTGCAATCTCGATTTGTTTGTTAGCATCAAGCTATGATTGCTAAGTCCGGAAATGTCCCGAGTGTGTACACTCCTGGCGAAATATGAATATGGTGTTGTAGTTATGCTAAGTTTGAGTACTGAGTTGTTTGGAGTATGTTCAAATGTCTTTTATATGATTTTATCCCAGGTTTCTGACGTTTCACGGGGTATGCGACATCATTATTAATTAATATGACACAAATGACCATGTGACTATGTCCCCTTATAAGGGGACCCTCGTCATTAACAGGTTAAGCGCAGCCCGTTTGACATTGGGGTATTTTTCCATTGGCACACTTTTCCAGAACTCAATGGTCCCTTCCCTTTTAAAGCAGGTTTCAGTTGATCCTCCTCACAAAGATCGATCATCTCCAACTCAGCCGCGGCCTCATCTGTGACTAGCGGGGCTTTCAAACAGTCAGTCTCCGCATTAAATGGGTCGACAAGGAACGTAATCTGTGGCCTTTTCAGTTGTAGATCACGGAACCGGGTCACAAAGCTTTCGTGCAGGTTTTCAATCAGTGTTGCATTAAAAACGTATTCACATATTAAAAGAGATAAAATCTTACAATATCTTAAATATATTTAAAAAAGGAGAAAACAGAATTGTTTGAGCCTATTCATTCGATTTCTTTGCTTATTCAGGGCGGTGCTGGTGACTTGCCCGCTGGCTTTTAGCAGAGTGGGAAAATGCGTTAAATTTCCCTTTTTGAATATGCGCCTTGAACAGCTTCAGTTTGTTGACAAACGCAAACACACTTTGCACCAAGTCAGGCAGCATTTTTAACTTGCCCTGCAGGGTCAGGTTCAGTCTGTGCAAGTGACACAGCATGTCGACCAAAAAGGCCAGATCCATAATCCACTCGAGGTCCGAGAGCTCGGGATAGTCCTTGTCCTTCTCTTCCATGAACAGTTTCACAGCATCCCTAAGCTCAAAGAAGCGAGAGAGTACCTGGCCTTTTGACAGCCGCCTCACAGTACAGTGCAGTGCAGCGGCAGGTCACCTGGAAGGGTCCGTGTACGTTTTGGTCATCTGTTTTACCGTTAATTCGGAAAAACCAAAATACGGAAATACCATGGTATTCTCGTTTTTCGTTTCAAACCAATAACGGGAAAACGGAAATGGGTGGTCGTATTCCCGTTTTTCGTTCTGAATTCAAAAACGGAAAAACCAAAGTCCCCCAAGGTCCGTGTACGTTTTAGTCATCCGTTTTACCGTTCAGTCGGAAATACCATGGTATTCTCGTTTTTGCAAATCCCTTTTCTGTTTTTTCCTTCAAAACGAGACGCAGAGCACAGCAGGTAACCCGAAAGAAGAATATTTCAAAATAAAAGTGAAGGCAATATAATGTCCGTATGCAAGAAATGAATACATTAATTAATTAATCTGGACCGATGGGAGTGCGTTAGCATCAGTAGTTGATTATATGCTGTTTAATATTCATTTATCTATGTACACAGCAAAAATCAACTTTTCGATTAATTAGCATTGTTTGATGCAATACAGTTCGTGATATAGTTTAATCAGTCATTTTCGGTGCAGGGCCGAGATCCTTCTTGTGGCACTGGCACCTCTGTGGCACTCAGCGTCAGTCTGTGGCAGTTCAGCGGAAAGAATCAGCTGTGGCAGGCGAGCATAGTTCGGCACCCGTCAAGAAGCTGCGAAGCTGAGGGGGCGGAGCCACATTTAAGTATGATTTTGCAACAAAATGGAACATAATACACTCTTTCCAAATTATTACTTTTATAGTAATTTACAACTATCGGCTAAAATAATGAAAATATTTTTATTATCATTTAAAAGTGTGTGTATATATATATATATACATACATATATGCCTAGTAGTAGGAACAACGTTTGTGTAGTCAACAACTGTCAAATCAAATAAAGAAAGTACACCAATTATATTTTAACAAATTGTTATTCTCAGTTTTCAAATTTAACTGGATGGATTATAAATAATACATAAATAAATGTTCTTCTCATTTCAAGTAAAATAATGGCTGGATTAAAGAATAACTGACATAACAGAAAGCTTTTGAAGACTGTGCATCTTAAAATGAAGTAATTCATTTTAGAAAAATGAATTTCACTGAATTGTCCTGCAGCTTTAAATTGATTAATTGAGCTTGGGGGTGTTCATGTTTATAATCACATTTGCTTACCCGTCGTTCTTTGAACTCTTTGAAAGGTTGCGGGTGTCTGTCTGAAAGGTGCTTTGCCGTGTTAGACGTGTTTCCTCACTTTGTCTGTGGCTTTGAAACACGTTTTGCAGACGGGTCTCTGTAGGTCAGTGGGCTTTCCTTCACTGTCTGCAATATAGCCAAAGTACTTCCAGATGACACTTCTGGCATCTTGTTTTCCAAGAAGCCGAGGACGGTCGGCAAAAGCTCCTGCATGTCTCCCCTGCATCACTCTCTGTGAGTGCGCGCGCTGCCTGTTGCTGTGAGCGCGCTGGGCAGCCCCGCCCCCTTGCATGCCTGGGATCAGAGCAGCGAGTGCGCTCTGATCGCGCTATTTTAATAAAGTATAGACACTAAAAATATGCAGTATCGTTTTTAACGTACAGGTACTGCGGTACCTTTTTGGTATCGATACACCGTGCAACCCTACCGGTTAAAGTACAAACTCGCTGCCTAATATATGTGTGATTCCGAAATATCGATTTTAGGTCCTGGGTCCGGATGCAACTGCGTCTGGGTCCGGATCCGGACCGCGGTCCGCCAGTTAGAGACCCCTGCAATAGATCCTTCTAAATGCGACACACTGTTACTATAACATCTATTAAATATGTATTTTTTTATTTTTTTTTTAATTGAACACAAACGTACATGCTTGTCCCTACGACACGCTGAAAAATGCAGGCTCTTATGTGCAATGCAATGACAGTTGGAGTCCGTCTGATTTTCTTCAGCTCTCGTCAGCCTGGCCTCTTTTCTTTCCATTTCCTCTGACTCATTCTTGGTGAGAGGGAAGGCCTTTTTTCGAAACATAGAAAGTGAAACTGGACAGGTTAAAGTCCGGACAACACATTACAAATATATTTATTAAATATAGAACAAAAAATAATCGTTTTCATTACTGTCTCTGGGATATCTTTTTGCATTTTTGCTGCATGGTATGTCCGCAGAGTCCGGCATTGGGTCATTGTCAGTGACTCTTCTTGGACATCTGTTTTGGTAATTTCATTCTCAGCAGCCTATATGTCAAGGAGTCATGAATACGGATTTCTTTTTTGGAGAAATCCAGTACCTTTATAAACAATGTCAAGATGTAATTCACCAGATGTTGAGGTTTATTATGTGTTGTGCTGTTTAACATGGTAATATAAAAAGTACCTCTTTGCCTATAGAAATTATTGAAACACATGAGGTTGCAACAATCTCTTTACTCTAGAACCATTATTCATACAATCTTTTTTCCATGTTTATGGTTATGTAATAAAAAGTAATAACTGATGCATACCCATAGGATGAAGTGGTTGCCAGTTTCCTTATTGATGTGACCCACAATCCTTGGCAGAAAGATAATTTCAGCATCCTGCTGTAGAATAGAGAATTATAATTTTACTCAGTCACTGACAAATGCCTACTGAATAATTTCATTTGTAAAGGGTGTTAGTGATTCCTTTTGTCCACATTTCTGTGAAAAACTTACAGGGAGATGACTAACAAGCCTGTCATTGACATTTTTGTTGATGATCCAGTCTCTGTGCCACAATATAAAGTCAAAATGACCAAGTGCTGCACTCTGTAAACAACAAAATCACAAAACTTTGTAATACACAAGCTAAATGACAATAGAAAATATCACATTCACATTTTGATAGCCATAAAATATTACAATGACCATGTGACAGCACTTACCTTTGAGTTGTCCATGGCAAGCTGTGCCACACGATAGTTGATGGCCTAAAGGAAAATATGTAATCTTAATTATAAACAAAATCACATATGCCAAGCTACGCATGCATATGTATCTATACTGCATTTACAGAAATCTTTTGAAACACTGTATATTATTGTAGTCATTGTAGTTTCATAAACTATTTCCATGAACATATAACTTACATCATCAGTGAGCCATGGCATAACCCATGACGTTTCGCCCAACAGTTCCACAGGACAGACACTGCAGACATCCAGTATGGATACAGGATACCTTCGCTTGATGTTGTCCAACACCTGCCTTTCATCATGCGAACCAGTCAGAAGTTTCCTTAACTTCTCCTGAGTGATATACACATGTAAAAAAACAATGCAAATAATTGTAATTTACTGAAGCATGTGGGGGGCTGAATCTCAGCCCACCGAGGAGATCACAGCACATGGTCTAGCTGCTGTGTTTACAGTCGACACGCTGCTCTAATAATAACTCTACCAAGACTGATTTACAATTATAAGGAATTTAATCCCAACAGTAAGCATACGATTATACACTGAAGTACATCATTCCCATGAAATATTAAAACAATAAAACCCCATGCAAAAAAACTTACTCCGCTCTCACGTAAAAAAACACAGCCTTCTTGGCTGAGAGCCAGACCAGAGAGACCCACAACCAGTTGGCGTCCCCCAGAGTAAGAAAAAAGACTTTCAAAATAAACCACCCACTTCCTGTTTAAAACATAAATCTCCCTTCAATATAAAGCTAAGCTTCGGTAACTTAGACACGAGCTTTATGTTTTTAATTTTACTCTTAGCTACTAATCTTACAACACTTTATGCTTATCTTAATTATGCATTTCCCAAACCCTTATGATTATGCCTAAATATGAATTATTAATTATGAAATATGAAACACTTTTATTATTACGAAATAACAGACAGTTCTACGCTCAAATTCCCTACAAGCACCAACACATGGAGTATCCACAGATATTTAAGGTCATACAAAAGCAGCCATATATTAAAAAGACTTGGATAATACTTAAAATGGACACTTTTTTTCATGGAGAAACTATAGTTTCCATAGTGAATCTCACCTTGTCGACATCATCGATGGTGTACTTCTGGGCTGAGAATGCCTTGATCTTGTCCATGGCTGACTCCGGTGCCAAATGTGGTCCAGTGGCTGTTTGCTTAACTACAAAATAGTGTATATTGTCATTAAAGTTGAAAAATGGCTGATTTCATTTTTTTTTTAATTAAATCAAATGAATACATTTGTATACGAATTTACTCGCATGCTTAAAACACATTTCACCTTTATTGATCACCTCCTGTTTTTTGTAGTTTTAAAAAGAGCTTTGGGTAAAGCTCCTTGAAATTTAGCAGCTCCTCCAGTCGGTTGACAAGGTCAGTGATGGATCCCTCAGAAGTGACCCCAAGTGCTGCACAGGCATCTTGGTGTTCTTTCTTTTGTGGCTGAAATAATCAATGCAGCTTTCAGTATACATTCCAATGAAAAATATGCACAACAACTTCAATTATAATACATTGTGAACTTTATACTCACCCTTCTAGACTCAAGAAGTGCATGGATGATGTCTGTCCTGACCTTTTCTTCAACCCCTTTTTCAGGTCTGTCTTTGGGAGTATGTTTCCAGCCCGCGTGTCTTTTCCCATCCACGGAGCCAATGTGGAATATGTCAGCAAGGACCTGTAAGGGTTTACTGTGGTGGTTCCTATTATAAATGAAAGTAAAGATGTTATACACTTATACTACATAGGTATCTTTGTATTGTTATATTTTTGTTTTGTTTGGAGATGTGCATTAACAACATTCTTAACTGGCAAGTTAACTTTTTAAACTATAATAACAGGAAGAATAAATACATAATTAGTGTCAATGGAGCGGAGTACACCTATAGTACTAGAAGTGATACCAGTATTATCTGTTATGTGGTAGTGTAGTTAGTGGACCCAAACGCACGCACACAGCAGGTTTACTCCAGCCAAGACTTTATTTTACGGTGCAGGAGGAGTCACAGAAATTAACCAACAAAAAACAAAGACTAACTGTCCAGCACATTAAAGTCACTCCTATACTCTTCACCGGAGACTGGAGGGAAGCTCAACCGAGGCCGGAACAGGTAGCCTCCGGAGTCGGGAGGGAAACTCGACCGCACTCAAAAACTGAAGAAACAGAAAACAAACGGGTAACGATCTTCACTGAATTGGTGTTCAGACTTACGTGACTAGACTGGTAACCGGACGGACTGACAACGTGCCGGAGGACAGCTGGGGGTATTTAAGTCCTTCGGAGCTGATCACCGGGATTCCCCACAACTGAGCCTGGGGAGAGGGGCGTGGTTGGAGATGGAACTCAGGGGTGGAAACTATAGGCTGACACAAAACACAACATAAGCACATGGCCTTCAAACAACAACACTGACAGGGGGAAAACAGAGGAGCACACACTAGGTCAGACCGAGATCCTAACAATTAACAAAGAGGACGTACCTGACGTGAATCCCTCAGCAATCATCTCCTTGTCCAGGTCTGCCCATGTCTTCTCAATATCTATATTGAGGTCTGTCACAGTATCCAGGTCCGGCCTCTTGAATGTCCCAACTGAGAATGAACATAGAGCAACAGTAATTTGAAAAGTATTAAACCTATTTGCCTTTTGGACTTCAATGTCATATAAAATGTATTGAACATGATAACTCTGTTATATGACATAAACATTAAACTGTGCTACTTTTGAAATTAAGTATGCTATCAGAGGGGCTGTTGAGGGGCTTTTACATATATTCATGCAAATACAGAAATTCCTTTTGTGGGTGAGGGGGATAATAAAAGTAAGTTTATGTTTCTAAGACATGGCTTTTATGAATTTACCTGGCACATCAAAAGCCACTTTTCAGTTGGCATCAGCAATGATAACCGGAGGATTATGGCCACATTGGTGACAGGAGAACCTATATTCGAAATCCATCAGCGAAAGGAAGTGGTGGAAAGCCTTGCGTACTGTCTGGTGGTGGTATGTATTTTGATTAAATAGGTTAATGGTGTCCAACATGCGTCCACAGGCTGTCTTGTTCTGGAGAGCAGGAGAACCAGTACATGCAGAGGATTTACTGCAAAACATGTTATTTTAAACCAATCCTCAGAGCACAACATGTACACCAGAAGGATCATGGATACTTCAGAGAAAATCATACACTAAAAGTAAATGTTTCAACAGAACACCTAACCAAATGCTATCATCATGTCATCATCAGTTAATTTAGAAAAACTTACAGCAGAGAGCAGGAGTGCACATAGCGGAAGAGTGAGCAACACCCTGTCGTTGAAATTGTGGAACAATGTGTAGTCCTAGAAACGGACATGATTTCCGCAGACAGGGCACTTCTTTATAGCAACAGACTCCTTAAATTTGAGCAAAAGGACAAAAAAATGTTAAGGGAGTACGCAAACAGAAAACACCAATATAGTTTCCCTGTAAAATGTGAGAATCTTTAATGTTGTACTTTTTTAACAGATAGAAGCATGTGTGCAAGCCTATAATTGCACATTCTCCACCAAATAGTATTTACTCCGACATTAAGTGTATTTACAAAGACTAAGATAGACATTTATATGTGTTCGTATACCAATGGGTTAAAGCAGTGATTCTCAACTGGTGGGTCGCGGACCCGTTTTCAGTGGGTCGCGGGCCTTTGCCTGACACAAAAAAAAAAAATAATAAATAAAAATTAAAAAAAAAAAAAGTGATTTTATTTTGAAGGGCATTTTTTTATGCAGCGGAATTATTCCAGCATTTACGGGACTTGTTCAGCGGTGCAGGAAAAACACCGACCTATGCGTTGTGAATCACATCACGTGAATATATATGAGTATTCCGATTTCCTGACTTGAGTGAGATGTACAAACACCGTGACACACGGGGAGAGACGAGGATACAGAGAGCAGAGCAGGACTGTTGTGTGGGTTGTGAAAGTCAAATCATAAGACGATCTCCAACAGAGAGAAATGTCCAGAGAGACCAGAGTCATTAGACTCTGACTGGACAGACTCATAGAGGTGAATTCTTCAAACACTAATTTCTCTTTTTAGAAGATGAGACAAATACAATATTGTGGCTTTTTCACTTCATCCTGAATGAACTGAATTTAAAGCTGCAGGGCAATTCAGTGAAAATAAGTTTTCTAAATTGAATTTCGTTAAGTAATTTATTTTTTAATCCAGCCGTTATTTTACTTGAAATGAGAAGAACATTTATTCATGTATTTCTATGTATTATTTATAATCCATCCAGTTCAATTTGAAAAATGATATTTGTTAAAATATAATTGATGTGTACTTTCTTTATTTGATTTGACAGTTGTTTACTACACAGACGTTACTACTACTAGACTTCTTGAATATAGATATACCCAAATTGTGTGTGTGTATGTATATATATATATATATATATATATATATATATATATATATATATATATATATATATATATATATATATATATATATATATATATATAAAAAAATTTGGGTAGTGGGTCCCGGCTTGTCATTAAGGGGTGATGGTGGGTCCCGCAGCCAGACCAGTTGAGAACCACTGGGTTAAAGTAATGTAGCAAGAGATTCATTGCATTCATTGTTTTGGTTTTCATTTAATAGTAAACAATCACTGTCACAGATTAATATAAGGAGAAATTTAATTTAAGATCAAAAATCTTCACAGATCTGTGTGTGGAAAAATGACAATTTTGATTCAGGCATCGCGAACTATGACATAATTAGGTTTTGTAAAATTCCAGTTTTTTTCCTTGGACATAAGACATTGGTATGATACTATTATTCCAATATATTGATACAAAAAGGAAATGTATATTGTGATGTGGTATGCTGTCGTTGGTCACAAGGAAAAATGTTCATGTAATGGATCATGTAATTACCTTTTTGAATGAAGCTATAGCCATAAACGGTGGCTTGTGTTATCGTTTCCTCTGTCAGACCTGGGGATGTTGGTCCAGGGCAATATGGACAATCGAGCTCACTTGGAATGAAGCACGCCGGTGGTGGCTTTTCTTTGGTGCGCAGTTCAATGGGGATGTTATGTAATGCAGGAATCTTCTTTGCTTTGGCCAAGTACTCAGTCATAACGCGGACGTTTTGGTCATTGACATTGGATGATGTACATGGCAGTTCTGGGTCAAGGAGCTCACTTTCCATGTCTTCAATTTCCTCTGGGTGGGTATCACAGTTACTGAGAACATTTGGAGCCTCCTGAAAGATCCACCACATGGCCATCATGTGGTGGACACAGCGGTGTGATTGTCCCCTTTGCCTACAAGGACAATGCCACTGACCCCCCACAGAGTCAAAGCTTACCACAGTACGCTCAAAACGGCACCAATTGTCCTTTTTGTCAGTGAAGACAGAGAAAAATAGCCATCTTTTTGAAAGTCCAGCATGCCCATAAAGAATGGGGTTGGTGCTTTCAGTTTCCTTGTTGGCTGCTGCTGTTTTCAACTCTTTGCACCGCTCACTCCATTCAGTGGAGATAAGTCCGTTGTCCAACATTTCCTGTGGCGAAGTATTTTTCACAGATGCTGGGGGGACATACGGATTGGCATATTTGACTCTTTCCAGGTGAACACTCTTTTCCTGGATTTCCTGATGCTTTCGCAATATCCATCAATTTCCGACAGAGTGAAACTTCGCAATCGATAAGATAAGATAAGATAATCCTTTATTAGTCCCTCAGTGGGGAAATTACAGGATTACAGCAGCATTGCTCACAAGTAATAAAATGAAGATAGAAATCAAGATGGCTGATGCCACCACGGAGTCGAAGAAGGTCTTCAGGAGTGCTCCCTGCACCCCAAAAGACCTCAGTCTCCTCAGCAGAAAGAGTCTGCTCTGTCCTTTTTTATAAAGAGCGTGGTCAGTCCAGTCCAGTTTATTGTTCAAGTGAACACCCAGGTACTTATGAGTTCACGACCTCAATGTCCAGTCCCTGGATGCTCACCGGTGTCGGAGGAGGGCGTTTACCCCGGCGGAAGTCCACCACCAGCTCCTTGGTCTTGCTGGTGTTGATGTGGAGGCGGTTCCACTGGCACCATCCTAAAAAGTCCTGGTTTAGTTCCCTGTATTCTCTGTCATCATCTGCGGAGATGAGGCCGACGATTGCAGAGTCGTCAGAGAACTTTTGCAGGTGGCAGTTGGCAGAGTTGTGTTTGAAGTCCGAGGTGTAAATGGAGAAGAGGAATGGAGCCAGAACGGTTCCCTGTGGGGCCCCTGTGCTGCAGGACACCCGATCTGACTCACACTCCCGTATCCGCACATACTGTGGACGGTTGGTGAGGTAGTCCAGGATCCATGCAGTGAGGTGGTGGTCCACCCCGGTCTGCTCCAGCTTGTCCCTCAGAAGCAAAGGCTGGATGGTGTTGAAGGCACTGGAGAAGTCGTAGAACATGACTCTCAGTGCTTCCAGTCTTTTCCAGGTGAGAGAGGCATCTCTGCAGCAGGAAGATGACTGCGTCATCCACCCCGATGCCGGACTGGTAGGCGAACTGAAGAGGGTCCAGGGATGAACTCACCAGAGGGCGGAGATGGGCAAGGACCAGCCTCTCCAGGGTCTTCATCAGGTGGGATGTCAACGCCACCGGCCTGTAGCTGTTGAGGTCCTTGGGCCGCGGGTTCTTTGGTACCGGTACCACGCAGGATGTCTTCCAGGATGTCTAACTGGTGTGCTTGTAGATTTAATGACATGAATCGGGAACAGAGGGCCTGAATCATGTTTTGGCGTGATATAAATGCCATTGTCAGGGTCTATGCACATCATAGGGGTTGTCGGACGGTTGTGAACCTCACGGATATGGCGTCTCAGATTGGAATGAGATGAAAGTAATGAACTGCAATGCATGCATGGAATAGTTTTATTCTTCTGTGAAACCTTTGGATGTGGGATATCACCTGCTTTCTCTGTCAGCCTTTTTTGCAGCTCTTTCTAAAAGAACAAAAATAAAGGATTCACAGAACACATTATGTTCCATGTAACTCTTATTTATTTTTTACAACAATTTCTGAAGTAAATGTGTTTGCTTGCAGTGTCAAGTTCTGAGGTATTAAGGAAAAAATTGTCAAATATAGTAACCTCAGAATCAGAATCAGCTTTATTGGCCATGTATGCTTACGCATACATGGAATTTGTCTCCGGTTTCCACTCTGCTCTCACAAATTTACAATAAACAAGAAAAAATATATATAAAGAATAAAAAAGGGCAGCAAAAAAGAACAGATGTAGGTATAAACATATATCCAAAAGAAAAACTGGATGTATATGTGAATATATATATACCTATAAGCAATGGAAAGATGGATGACAGTATGGGTGCTAGATGTTATATCTTAAAATATTACCTGTTTTCTTGTATGACTCAATACCTGCAAATGAAAGAAGAATTGGTCATTGAATTCCAATAAAATAAATCTTTAGTTACTTTACCACTTCAAGTCTTTGCAACATTGGGCTCTGAAGCTATCCTTTAACATAATGGTTTCTCAGAGACCCTAATTTGAAAGATTAATTTATTCATAAAAAAGTATTTTTACTTACTGATATAATGGGACTACAGATATTTGTTCTTGACTACATGTATAGTTCTCGTTCTTAGTAGCAAAATTTCTCATACATTTACAACATATTCACCCTTAAAAGTTTTTAGTTTAAATTAAACAAAATAAAAACATTATGTAATTTAAAACCCCCAATGAACATTACATAAGAACACTGAATTTCACATTGGATGAATGGCATTCATGTATTTAATATCTTAAAAGTGGATTTGAACAAAAGGACTGTCAACTGTGGTCTGATTGTGATATGTCCTTTTAGTGCCCCTAGAGGCTTCAAATATATTTACAGGTGATATTTGTACATCATTTTGTTTTGGATATAGAGATCAAAAGGGAGGCTAATGTTGTAATTCAGTATTTGAATGTCTTTATGCCAAACATAAATTGTCTATCAATACCATCATGTATTTCCCTTAGTTGTTGGCCTTGTAAATACCTTGAGTGTGACATATACTTACCATGAACTTGTTGAAGGTGTTTCCTGAAGTTTGGAATTCGGGAAAACACTCTGTAGCTGCAAAACGGACAATGACTGTGGCATCTATGGCTTTGATTTGCATCCTGGCAAAAGCATGCCAACACAAGTTTCTCTGTCGAAGAACATTGCATAAAATTAGGAATATTAGTGACATGAAGATTTTCTTAAACTGTTGTAAAAAACAGGAGCATACAGTATTTTCTCTTCAATCATGTTTAAGTACCTGTATCTCCATCGCGAAAATAAACAGCATCCCTTAGATGTTTTTGATGTAGATGCACTGCAGAAGCCTCTACTTGCAGAGTGCAAAATATACACTTGGGACCTACAAACTGAAGAACAGACTGTGCATCATTGAAGACCTGATGTGAATCTGTAAGAGAATATGTATTTATTTTTAAATAAATGTCAACAAATATGTAATATGAAAGAAAGGTCCCAGCTTCATTCTATACCAAAAATAATAAACAAACTGCAACGTGTGCAGTAGAGAGCAAATACAGATCATACTCTATAGTCTATTTACATGAATGTTAGATGTAAACTTTTAACAACATTTTTAGATACAACTCTGTCTCCTACTAGTTATTGGTAGGCCTACTTCTGGGGAAGGGGGGTTATTACCAAAAATAATGTCTGTGTGCCATCACTTAATTTGTTTTGTCAGGCAATTAAAAAAAAACACTGATCCAATGGCCCATTTATAGCCTAATCTCACCTGATTTTAAAATTCCACCTACGCAAGGGGTGTGGGCTAGATCCGATGAGACCTATTTTTTTGTCAGAGATTTTTTTTTCTAAACTTTTTTTAAAATGAAGTAATCAGTCATTATTGACTATCATTTAGGCAAAATCGTTTTGCCTATTTTTATTCCGCATTATTCCACATGTGAGCACTGTTTTAGGGAAATTGGCTGTTTCCACACGGCAGACATTCGTATGAAATAGGCTAGACTAAATTGTTAAAAGATCAATACGCTGTATGGACTGGTCATGTACAGCCAACAGTTAAAAAAACCGTCTCTTTCATTTTCTTTCCATGGAGGTTAGGGTCCCGTATTACCCGTATTAACAACGTCAGTTGGCCGTGCATGTCCACTCTGTATTGCGGTAGCACAGTGGAAGTTCTACTTAAATAGCTTGCATGTTAAATGCCATTTCCTACTTGTGTTAAATAAACGTAGTTGTCCTGTTATGGAAGTCATCACAATATATAGCAGATAAACAAGTTGAATACGTTACTATATGTTTTATAGGCTACTACTTAACACATGTACAGCAGGCCCCATCATTATTTTCGTTATGTTATTGCCATCACACTATTATTATACAGCTATATTAATAAATGCACGTTAGAAGAGTGCTCTTTCAGCAACAATTAAGCCATCTGAGGCTACAAAATGGACCGATTGCTTGCAGCGTGATTCAGTTCTGGGAAAGAAAAGAAAATTACGTTCAATATAGTATTACAAAATATTAAAAACGTGGCAGGAAATTGCTAATATTATAAATGTATAACACGTTAATCTCATCACTGCACTCTATTATTAAACAGCCTCCAGTGTACCTTGCTTTAGTTACCATAGTAACACAATCAGTGATACATTTTCAAAATAGTAACACTTCTGACAGTCTGCATCCACCTACAGCTCCAGAGATCAATCTTAGGGGTCACAAGACAGTTAACATGATAGCAACGAAGAAAGGAGAACACATTAATCTTGTTTTTGCTCTTGTCTTGTGAGATTAGGAATTGTTTGAATATTCTAGAGTCAAACTTTCTATATCTCAATGCCAATAAAACTGAATAAATTTTATTTGGACCACAGTATTTGACCAACATTATATCTTCTCATCTTGGCCTTTTAATTTCTTCTGTTTCACCAGTCACTTCAGGATTTAAGTGTGACAATTAAATCAATGACTTAGGTAAATTAGGCTTAGTGTTTGAAAAGAATGAACCAAACATCTCTCTATATTTTTCAATTGTCATTTATTGCTTCATGAACTACACATGCTCACTTTTCTATTACATACAAGTAAATACATGATGTATACAACTTGGTTGCAAATTAACCATCAACATCAAATATCAGATGAAATAACCTGCATTAAATACATCCATATCTGGCACCCTGTCACACTCTGGCACACTCTGGCACTCTGCGTCACGCTGCGTCACTCTCTGGCAGCTTGTGTCACCTACTGACTAAGCTTGGGTACCGAAACTCGGTGCCGGTATGGAACCGGTTCCTATACGTCCGGTACCTACCGGACCGAAACGTAACGCAGATTTCGGTGCTTCATTTCGGTGCCTGCGCCGATTGAAATACTTTTTTTACACTACTCTGATGACTCCGTCCTGGCAGCAGGACTCGGTCCTCCGCTCCTCACTCATAGTACTTAGCGCTGTCGCTCATAAGCACAACAACACAGGCACGCGGAAGCTTCTTCTTCTTTGAGACCAACTGGTAAAATAAAATGAGTCATGAGACGTGTCGTATTTTGCCAGAGGAGGAAAATATGCTCATATTTCTGCAAAATAATTGCTGCAGTGTGTGTGTGTTTTGTATTTATTGAAGTATACTGTAAACTGTTAACATATTGTTCATTGTTAAAAAGTTTGAAGCTAAGTGTTTTGTATTTATTTATATTGATAGTATACTTTAACAGTTAATATATTGTTCAATTTGAAGAAAAAAGTATCGGTTCAGGCACCGGTATCGTTTTAAAAGTATCGTTTTAGCACCGGTATCGGGAAAAACCCAAATGATACCCAACCCTACTACTGACATACATATACATATAAGCAGAGGAAGAGTGAAGATATTTTCAAACATGTATTTTTTGATTGGACATTTTATGGGTTTTAATTGTGTGTGTGTATATATATATATATATATATATACACACTTTTAAATGATAATAAAACGGATGATTTATTTTCATTATTTTAGCCGATTGTTGTAAATGACTATAAAAATAATAATTTGGAAAGAGTGTATTATGTTCCATTTTATTGCAAAACTAGCTAAATCATACTTAAATGTGGCTCCGCCCCCTCAGCTTCGCAGCTTCTTGACTGGTGCCGAACTATGCTCGCCTGCCACAGCTGACTCTTTCCGCTGAACTGCCACAGACTGACGCAGAGGTGCCAGTGCCACAAGAAGGATCTCGCTGTCTCTCCATTTTCGTGTTCAGAGTTGTAGGCACCGATATTTATTTTTCCACCGTATTGTGCTGTTGATTTTGTGAACGTGAAGTAGATGCAAAGTCAAAGTGTTTACCATTTTTACCAGTAGATGACAGTATAAGTGTATTTGAACCATAGATTTAGTCATATTTACCTGTGCCTCTAGGTTATTGATACAGATGTATTTAATGCTGATTATTTCATCTGATATTTGATGTTTATGGTTAATTTGCATTACATACATCATGTATTCACATGTTATTTGTGTAATTTAAAAACTCAACATACATGGAAGAGCGAGCATGTGTTCATGATGAGGCAATAAATATTGACAATTGAAAAAATAAAGATATTTGGTTTGTTATTGAACATTAAGCCTAATTTACCTACCTCATTGATTTAATTGTCACACTTAAATCCTGATTTGAATGGTTAAACAGAAGAGATCAAAGGGCCGAGATGAGACGATATAGATAGATATGTACTTTATTCATCCCCAGGGGGAAATTTGTATGTTACAGCAGCAAGACACACCAAAAAGCAAAGTAACAGAGTAACCAAAATATTAAGTATTAAAAAATGCTCAATATATACAATAGAATAACAGAGTATGACAAATTAAATATCAGAATATAGAATATAAAACAAATGCACAGTATATACAATGAAATGGAATAGTGTTAAATGAACTAACTAGGTAAATAACAGTAGTGCAAAAGTCAACCCCAGCAAACAACAGTGTAGCCGTGTGTAGTTATGTGGAGGATGATCTGGCCAGATGTGATTTATTATAAAGTCTTATTGCAGTGGGCAGGAATGTTCTCCTGTATCTATACTTGTGACAGCAGAGCTGGATCAGTCTGTTGGAGAAAGTGCTCCTCTGTCCCTGCAGGAGGTGGTGGAGAGGGTGGTCCGGGTTATCCAACATGGACAATAGTTTCTTCAGTGTCCTCTTCCATATTGTCTTGTTTACATCCAATGATGGGGCCGGCCTTCTTAACTAGTTTGTTCAGTCTGTTGGTGTCTCCGGCTCCAATGCTGCTCCCCCAGCAGACTACAGAAGTACAGTGCACTGGCCACAACAGACTGGTGGAACATCTCCAGCACCTTGCTGCACACGTTGAAGGATCGAAGTTTCCTCAAGAAGAAGAGTCGACTCATCCCCTTCTTGTACACAGCGTTGATGTTCCAGTTCAGTCTGCTGTCGATGGAGACACCAGGTACTTGTACTCCTCCACCATGTCCACATCTTCTCCCAGAACTCTTAGCGGTTGTGGAGCCGTCGTCTTCCTCCTGAAGTCGACCACCATCTCTCTGGTCTTGGTCACGTTCAGAAGCAGGTGATTTCTACCGGCCCATGCCACAAAGTCATCCACTACTGCCCTGTACTCCTCCTCCTGTCCGTCCCTTATACACCCGACCACTGCAGAGTCATCAGAGAACTTCTGCAGATGGCATGACACAGAGTTGTACTGGAAGTCAGTGTGTACAAGGTGAACAGGAAGGGAGACAGAACAGTTCCCTGTGGGGCTCCAACATCACTGACCACCGTATCAGACAGCACACGGCCCAGTCGGACAAACTGTGGTCTGCCTGTGAGGTAGCCAGTGATCCAGGAGACGGTGGACGCGTTCACCCCCACCACCCGCAGCTTCTCACTCAGCAGCACTGGTTGGATGGTGTTAAATGCACTGGAGAAATCAAAGAAAGTGATTCTCACAGAGCCACCGGTTCCATGCGATAAGGTGCGACTGAGCTCGTTGCAGCAGGTAGATGATGGCGTCGTCCACCCCCACACGAGGCTGGTATGCAAATTGCAGAGGGTCCAGTGAGGATTTCACCTGCGGCCGGAGGTGGGCCAAGACCAGCCTCTCCAGCACCTTCATCACATGGGATGTGAGGGCAACTGGTCGGTAGTCATTGAGGCCAGATGGTGTCTTCTTCGGTACAGGAACCAGGCACGACGTCTTCCACAGCACCGGGACTTCCTCCTGCTTCAGGCTCAGGTTGAAGAGGTGTTGAAGGACAACAGACAGCTGGCTGGCGCAGGTCTTCAGGGCCCTGGGGCTGATGCCATCAGGTCCAGCAGCCTTGCCTTGGTGGAGTCTCTCCAGCTGTCTCCTAACCTGGCCAGTCGTCATAGTGTCGGTGGTGGCAGAGCCCTTTGAAATAGAGGGCTCCGAGTCCATGCAACTCACCAGGGGGGACAGAGGGGGAGGTGGTGGTGTTTGGGAGGTGTGGTGTGTGGAGGAGACAGATGAGGGCTCTGAGCTAAATCTATTGAAGAAAGAGTTTAGCTCGTTGGCCCTCTCCAGGGAGCCCCCTGGTTGTCTGCCTCCAACCTTGAAGCCGGTTATCTGCTTCATTCCAGTCCACACCTCCTTCACGTTGTTCTGCTGGAGTTTGGCCTCCAGCTTCCTCTTGTAGGTGTCCTTGCACTCTCTGATCATCAACTTCAGGTCGCGCTGGACTCTCCTGAGCTCATCCCTGTCGCCAGACCTGAAAGCTGCCAGGTTGGACCCATATCTGGGTTAAATGCTGTAGTCCAAATAAAATGACTTCAGTTTTAATGCCATTGAGTAACAGAAAGTTTGACTCGAGAATGTTTATTTCTTTTCCCTAATCTCAAAAGACAAGAGCAAAAAACAGATTAATTGGTTCTCTTTTCTTCTTTGGTGCCAAGTTACCGGTCTCGTGACCCCTCAGATTGATCTCTGGAGCTGTAGGCGGATGCAATGAGTTGGGAACCAATGCAACAGACTACCAGCTATTTAGCATGTTGGACACACCAGCATGACACTGTCGTAAAATTAAGTTCCCATCCAATAACACTGGTCTGCAGAAGACTACGACCGTGATATGAAAGAAAAAACATGTCCCTCGGAATGTAATTGAAATAGCAGTTTAATGATATTGGAATGTAATTTTGTAGGAAAAAGCAATGTTTCTAGTGAGATACAATATTGGTTTCCTCTTTCGTTGTAAATTGGATTAATTTGCTCTATCATCACAAAGGTCACATTTTGCCTGAGTACACTGTTGGCCTTCATAGTGGTTTAAATGATCAGATCCCCTTCCAGGTAGCAGGTGTTTGTGATTCTATACAGACAGTATGACGCGTTTAAATAAAAAGTTTGGAATTTGATGTGGTACTTATTTCGCTTTCAAGTCAATAAAGTAGCAAAGGAAAAACTAAGTTTGCTAGTGTAATGCATGCAACCACAAATATTAACAATACCTGATGTAATTCATCTTGTTTTGAACAATAAGATTAAATAATAAAAAGTTAAAAAACATTGCCAATATATAAAATATACTGACATTGTACGTCTAACAATTTGCAAATTAAATCTTTAAACACTTTCAAATAAATGTAATATAGTGCACTTTCGAGAAATACAACAAAAATATACTTAACAGAGAGCAAAAAAATTCAGATTGAAGTTTACATGGTACATATATTACTAAACAAAACAGAATGACCATGTTTCAAATTAAAACACAGAACCATCAAAACAAATTGCACCGCTGCAGACTCTCGCTCACTAAATAGAAACTCAAACATGCTCCACATTATGTTCCTTTCTTTTGGTTGAACTGCTCGTTGTTACACTTCTGTCTGATGACCGCTCGCACGTCCGAGGCACTCGTCTGCGGAAACTCTTGAATAACAGCATCTGTTAAGAGAAGAGACGAGAAATGATGTCACACAGCATATTCATACATTTTCTTCTATTTTGACCACACAGGAAATCCTGTTAAAAAAATAATATTGGTTCAACAGTAAATCAGGATTAACATTGAGGAACTATATCAATATGATATTCCATATACCAGTGCAGGTCAAACATATATTTCATCACAGGGGTGTGTTTACCACGAACATGTGATCCTGCTGCTTTATAAATCACAGAAGCTTTAAATTGTCTACATAAGATTACCGTTGTGGCCTGCACTTTGGCAACGTCCAGTTGTCTTTTAGGTGGTCCCAGTCTTCCCAGTCAGGGTGGACAATGCAAGGACGTCCTTTGTGAACACCAGAGCAGTCAGCTCCTAGCAAAAAAGGGTCATGATCGATTAAGCCGCAGGAAGGCCGTCTTTGAAACAGTCACTGTGCTGCCAGCCAAGGCGTGCTGTATATGAGAGAATCAATGGAACACATTAATATACAGTTGGAAGATCTCTCCCTACCTATTAGGAATTAATAGACGTTATTCACATATGAATACAATGTGCTTCATTATTTAAAACAGTGCTAGTAGTCTGTACATCCCTCTATGGAGCGGTACCACCAATGGTGTGGAGGTTCCCGCTCTCTACTAATTTACATGACTGATGTGTGACACATGTAAATCCCATCACTTCATTTCTGACACATTTTAACTTGAACAGCAGACGATGGTGGGGAAGACAAAAGGAACGTGGTGTCATTTTTCTATAGCCCTTACACTGTGCAATCAACATTTACTTCACAATGACAAGTTAAAGCAAAACAGTTCATTGTTTTAGTTTCTCAAAATCAGAGACATGTTCTATTCAACAGGCGTGAACTGAGTTTTTTGTGCTGTCGCAATGACTTGTTATAACTATTAGTGATATTAGGATCTTAAAACATTTTCTGTAATACAAAACAGTACATGTGGCTGGTTACATTGACTTACCATATACTTCAGAATGGGATGCCTGGAGGATGGCCGCCCTTTAAGGGTTGAAAGCACTTGTCGCCTGTATAAAGGATTACAGTTGTTGAAATATCCCTCAAACATTAACATTAACATTTGCATGTTTGAAGTCCACACGCTACTAAAACAGTCTAAAAGCTATACTCAAATTGAATTCACCTAGCATTACACTTGAGAGCAATACCATGTTAGCTTAATGTTAACATACATATCACCTTCACATTATGTTACCACATAACTAAGCTAGCTCTTGTAACGTTAGCTAAAGTAGCAAACACACAATTGATAGTCAGCTAAATGATTTTTACTATCAAACAGTTTTAAAGTGTAAAGAAAACTCTGCTTTAGAACAAATACAACACACCTATGGTTATAAATTGCCTACTTACCGAAAACCGAGACCTGTGGACAGACAGCAGTGCACAAACTGTATTGCATCAAACACTGCATCAATGCACCGATTAATCTAAGAGTTGATTATTGCTGTGTACATAGATCAATTAATATTAAACAGCATATAGTCAACTACTGATGCTAACGCACTCCCATCGGCCCAGATTAATTAATGAATGTATTCATTTCTTGCATACGGTCATTATATTGCCTTCACTTTTATTTTGAAATATTCTTTTTCGGGTTACCTGCTGTGCTCTGTGTCTCCTTTGAAAAGGAAAAAACAAAAGTGATTTGCAAAAACGAGAATACCATGATTTCCGTATGAACGGTAAAACAGATGACTAAAACGTACACAGACCTTATTTGACTTTGGTTCTTCCGTTTTCCCGTTATTGGTTTGAAACGAAAAACGAGAATACCATGGTATTTCCGTATTTTGGTTTTTCCTAATTAACGGTAAAACAGATGACCAAAACGTACACTGACCTGGAAGCCCTTGGTCCAGCTCAGCGATGAGATTCTTGAATTGCCTGTGGTTAAGCGCATGTGTGCGGGGTCAGTGTACGTTTTGGTCATCTGTTTTACCGTTAATTCGGAAAAAACAAAAAACGAGAATACCATGGTATTTCGGTATACCATTTTGTTCTACGACAAGGACAAGATTAGCTACTCCTACATCCAGAAATTATGCATGAAGAGTGAAGATTGTGGACACAGTGGCAAAATACAAATGTTTTTTTCACAAGAATCTCAAGCTGCTCTTCACTCTAGCGGTGACGTCACGCACTCTATAATGGGTGTGTATTGCGCAGCTTAAAGTCAGAAAAGGGCTGAAAAATCATAAAAGTTAAATTGCTGCAGTTCAAAAGATATCAAAAAGCTGAATCATGTGGCAATAGTTAAGGGTTTTCTCAACATTGTAAAGTTGAAATGGTGTCTGTAGCTGAAAGTATGAGGAAGTTGAAGAAGTTTAAGAGGATTTTTCACTTCATATTTTATCTTAATTCATGGAATAATTATTTTTCCTTAACTAAAAATAATTAGCTCAAGATCCACCCCTCAGCATGGAGCCATTTTGCATCAATTGTCTCATTTAGTACACGTTTGTGTGCATTGTGACCTCATGATCATATAGGCTTGTTGTCAAACTTGGCTAAGGCTACTCATGTTAGCTGTCTATGGGTGAGCTTGGGGGTGTTCATGTTTATAATTACATTTGCTTACCCGTCGTTCTTTGAACTCTTTAAAAAGTTCGGGAAAGGTGCTTTGCCATGTTAGACGTGTTGCCTCACTTGGTCTGTGTGGCTTTGAAACACGTTTTGCAGACGGGTCTCTGTATGTCGGTGGGCTTTCCGACACTGTCTGCAATATAGCCAAAGTACTTCCAGATGATACTTCTGGCATCTTGTTTTCCAACAAACCGAGGACAGTCGGCAAAAGCTCCTGCATGTCTCCCCTGTGATCACTCGCTGTGAGCGCGCTGGGCAGCCCCGCCCCCTTGCATGCCTGCAGGCAGCATGACAGGGAGCGGAGCAGCCAGTGCGCTCTGATCGCGGGCTATTTTAATAAAGTATCGATACTAAAAATATGCAAAATCGTATCGTTTTTAACATACAGGTACCGCGGTACCTTTTTAGTATCGATACACCTTGCAACCCTACCGGTTAAAGTACAAACTCGCTGCCTAATATATGTGTGATTCCGAAATATCGATTTTAGGTCCTGGGTCCGGATGCAACTGAGTCTGGATCCGGACCGCGGTCCGCCAATTAGAGACCCCTGCTTTTGAAGAACCTATGGCCTTTAATCAAAGGATTTCTACCTTTAGCTTATTTTTTGTGTACTTTTCTAAGAACAGTGATGTGTTCTTTAAGGCGAAACCGGTTTGTCTCATCCAGAACGTCAAAACTGACCGCTTTCATAATGGAGATGGCCGATCTTGTGAATTTTGGGGTGTCACTGAAGTGTTCGTTCATTCTAGCTTTCTTTTGATATGTCTATTTCCTTCAATGTGTACATATCTGCATCTTGTCCGGGGGTTCCACTCAGACTCCATGTCTGACTCATAGTCATGCTCCATGTCCTCTCCAGCTGACAGCTAGACACACTGGGTTCCACACTGGTGGAGGCTGCTTCCACGCTTTCTGCTGGCTGGGGCTGTCCAGTCTGAGAGCTGCTGTTCTCTGCAACATCGGCCCCAGGTCCGTCCGTCTTCGGCTCGACCTCCGGTCTGTCATCCTTCGGTTCAGCCACATGTTCTTCATCCGCGGGCGTAGCTCCCACTCCGGTGTCTGTGTCAGCAGAGCCGGCCTGCTTTCTGTGCGGACAGTTAGCCCGTTTGTGTCCCACTCCTCCACACTCTAAACACTTGAGCTGTCCGGAGCTGGCGTACACTATGGAGGAACAGTCACCGTGCTTCACTCTGAAGGACACCTCCAGGGTTTGAGTCGGTGAGTCCAGAAACATGAACAGCTGCCGCCTCAGAGACTGAACGTGCCTCCGTTTAGGGTCTTTACATCCGCGAGCAAACTTCCGGAGCTCTTTCTCCAACAGTTCGTTCTGGATAAACGGCGGAACACCGGACACGGTGATCCGCGTGGAGGGAGCTGACAGCGGGGAGACCTGCACGAACACTCCGCTCTCGATCAGCTGGTGGACTAGAGGCTGTAGGAAATTTGAGTGTAGATATAATAAGTGTTTCATAATTCATATTTAGGCATAATCGTAAGTGTTTTGGAAATGCATAATTAAGATAAGCATAAAGTGTTGTAAGATTAGTAGCTAAAAGTAAAACTAAAAGACATGAAGCTTGTGCCTAAGTTGCAGAAGCTTAGTTTTACACTGAAGGATTATCATAGAGGGTTTAAACAATAACTGACAGACATTGAATGTGTTAGGAAGGTAGGGTCAGACAGAGACAGACAGCCGAATACACTCCTGGAAGTTAGCCAATGGGAATTGGGATAGACTGAGGAGGTGTTTTCGAACGGATATGAGGGTGGGGATAGAAAGTGTTTTTCCTGCCTCTTTAGCGTGGGGTTCCCTGGAACGGCTATGTCCTGGGACCAGAGGTAGTTTTTTCCAAAGGGGGTTAAATAGTGTAATATTTCATGCAAGTATGTACTCTACTGTAAATGCTGTAATGGCATCAGAAGGATTAAAATCCTTTAAACTGTAAACCAGCGTCGGTGACGTTTTTAGCGCCGTGTGACTGCAAAGCTAGTAGTCCACGTGTGCTACCCTGCTCCACTTTCCTCGTGGGGACATTTTTCCCTCCACAAGGCTCTTGCTTCAGGAACACCACCACTGCTTCCTTCATTCTGGAGGCTGAGCTTATCGTGTCCCACTTTCTCCACCGTCACGCTGCTATCCGGGGGCGACGATCCTCACTCCCTGCCGGAGAGACGGAGGTGGCGTCTCGGAGGACGCCATTCCTCCCGAACGCACCTCGACAGAGCCCCGATCGCTCAACACACCAAGCAGTAACACGTTCAAGAGACTATCACCAGTTAAAGATCGGAAACCATTCAAATCTAGTGCCACTCGTTCTTCCACCGTCTCGCCTCCACACTCACCGGAAACACACACACAGAGAGAGACAGAGAGCGAGAGATCCTGTGCATGTTTTGGTTAACTCATAAATATCGTTGAAAGGTTATTTAGTGATTTTAACATCAGCACAAAGTTGAAAATGGGAAAAGTTGATGCTTTCGAGATGGCCTAATGAGAACACAAATAAACAGGCAAGCAAATTATCCCATGCACATCATCACATGCGATGCAGAAAATATTTGTGAGAAAAAGGGGCTTTATTTTTGCCTAGTCTGTGAAAGGTTGAGATTTGCATATAAATTGACCATCTCATTTCTCCCACTGCAGCCTTTATTTCATTTGCGGTCATGTTAATGAGTTCTGCTAGTACGGCACTATGTGGGACCGCTTATACAGTATATTTGAATGCAGATTGTCAGTTTGGGTAACGGCCTCATTTCTTGATTCAAACTTCAGTAAAACCTGTAGGTTTTTGGATGTTGTCAGATTTGTGTATGCAAAGATTGGAGTAGAATTTATGTTCCCCAAATATGCCATAAACGATACATACAAGTGCTCAGAATACATCTGCCTGATGAGGTCTTGTGTACACGTGTCAGGCCGAGGGGCAGATCCGGGACTCAATCGCAGATACAGACACAAGAGACGATGTGAAGTTTAAACTCAGGGATCTTTACTGGAAAAAAGGTCAAAAACAAACTTAAAGCGACTCCAACGGAGCGGGCAAAAATATCCAAAATAACAAAAGAAAGGCACTAATCAGGCGTAAACTCTGGAACACCGAGCAAATACGAGGGAGGCACAGTAAAGGAACAGACAGGGGAACAAACAAGGACGATCTGTCAACCAGAACAGGGAAAGCAGGGGAGTATATGTGTGGGGTGATGAGGAGATTGAAGGCAGCTGGGTGGACTGGGCAGGTGAGTGGGATGAGTGCAATCAGGGGAAACACACACACACAGACAGACACAGAGACACAGGAAAACACGCAGAGACGCGAGGAAGCTAACGGGATGTTGCACATGGGAGTGGGTTTTTTCCGTGCGGAATGCAAACAATGAGGCAATTACAAGACTGATCCATTCTATTTCATAATGAGGCAGACATCACATCCGCGCTGTGAACCTTGGATTCAAGTGTTGAAAAAGACTTCTTTCTTGCTACCTTGCTAACCTGCTGCCAACACAGAGAAGTGGCAGAAGTCGGATGGACGGACTGTCCAATTTACAGAGTTATCATGAAGCTAGATCAACAGAAGACCTGCAGGAGACGGACAGCCACAGTAAGCTGATTCCGTTGGTGAATACTCACTGCATTGGGAGGTGTTTTGGGGTGATGGTGTTATAATTTCATCAATTATTGAATGAGAAAATAAACCCTTCAGAATGAAAAGAGTTAAATGAAAGACATCGCCTGACGAGCGTACACAACAGACCGGGCTCTCCAGCAGAGACACAGACATGATTTTGTTTTTGGTGCTCTGAGGTGACTGATCCAATAGAAGCCAGTAAACCTTTGATCCCGGTCTGAGAAACTTACAATCAAAGTAAAAATGACACTGGACACTTCTATCAAATCCGCTGACCTCATTTAAAATAATAAAAACACAATACAGTGTGTGTGCACGCATAGCATGTCTCCTTGTTTTTCTTAGGTCACACCATGAGCAGCCACATAACAGAATGAGCAGCTTCTGCTATTGGAAGGAAGGCCTCTCAAAACAATTATGCAGCATATGTTTGTATAACGAGCAATCCGTAGTTTACTGTGGATACAAACAGTCACAACCTTGAGTGAAAGTGAAGGCCTCTGGGACGCGGAATGGAACAACGTGAGCCGGAGCATTAACAGCGGTTGCTAGAGAAGTACCTGTTGGGTTTGTGCAATTATTTTCTTGGGTTGCTGTCACGGTCCTCCTCAGTTCAGCAAAAAGCAACAGCCCCTCTGTGATAAACTATAATTACGTTGCATTCATTCACGCTGTTAACGTTAATCATGAAGCACTCAGGATCGGCGGTCAAATACAAAGGCGGGTTGAGATCGTGGAGAAAAGCCAAAGCTTTTAAGTACACATCACGACTCAGGTAATAGATGCTTGATATGACAAAGGAGGGGCAAGTTGGTTTACAAAGTGTTTTCTTCAAATATATTTGTTTATTTGAATCATAGCCACAACATATGTATACTCACAAATGTGATAGTGAGAAAAGACCCGTTGTATTGCTTGCATAGTGACACATTCATTAAAAGGAAATGAATCAAATCGATACTCCCCATGTGATGTTTTCTTTCTACGGTACCCCTCTGCCAACGCATTCCCACCTCTTGGTCGCTGACCCTAAGTTTCAAACTATGATTCAATCCCTTCTAGTGTCAGCTTCTACTCATTACATGCACATGTCTTTCAAAATAAACTTCCATGTTCGCAGGAAATGTACATTGTATGCTTGTTAAATGCAGTGTGTTGACTTGGATTTTAGGTTTACTTAGTTTGGTTAAGGCAACAAATGTAGTCTGTTATATATGCAGTGACCTATAACAAAAGTAAGGTAAAAACAAAAATAAGTCAACGTTGACTTAGGCTCACAGTTAGGTCCATAAAAGCAAATGAAAGAAACAAAGATAAAATAAGAAATTTAGCAGCAACAGTTTTAACATAAATGTGATCTCAGAAATATGTGAAATGACCATCATCTCTGAACAGTGCATTACCAGGCTGTGGCATGTATTGTGTAAAATTATGTGCCGCCACCACAGAAACAATATGACATTAGGTTTAGCCAACAAGAAAACGTCAAGATTAGGCTAAATGACATGTTTGGTTTCACAGAGGACACAGACTCCGGTCTCCTGGGTGAACGTCCTGTGTTTGACTCATCTGCCCCAACACACTGCGTTGTTAAGAGGTTGTGGTCGCTTCACATGTTTCTATGAGATCAGGCGCGTCAACTTCCCCTGCTAAATAAACGTCCCTACTTAATCCACTTTTACATTGCCCTGTACAACCTCAACAACATACACACTACTAATACACTTGTACAGAAAAATGTGTAGAGCTCAATTTTGTTTTTCATTTTATTTGATTGTGGGATTTTCAATGTATCCTTCATGCATGGCTCACTGTGGGACTGAAATCAGACTTGTTTCACAATGATTGAGAGCCATGTGTATGCATGGATTTAGAAATATGTAGTTTTATGCAACTAGCCCCAGTAGTAGTCTTTTTTTGGCTCTAGGCCATCTCTAACTGTGTTTCACTGAGTGGGAATTTTAAGCAATTTTACTGTTTATTAGTTGTTCTAGTCTTGTGCTCTCAGTGGTGCTCCAGCAATTATTACCCCTGTGAAGAAGCTTGAAAGAGCCTCAAGGAAAAAACTGTCAAAGTGAGTTATCTTTGCAAACGCAGCTATTAAAAAAGAATGGAACAAAACTGAACAAATCACACAGTACAGTAGTAACATTGGTGTTAAATGAACTCTGAACGGGATATTGAGGATCCTTGAAACTTTGTGGAAACAAACAAAATGTTGCCGTGAAGGTTTTTTTCGGAAAGATTCAATGACCTTGTTTATATTTCTTTCATCAAAGAATAGCTCCCAAGTTCTTCTGTTTTCCTCGGCTCGACCCCTTTACTGTAGCATCAGCACTTCACATCCTGAGAAAAAGCTTATCGACAAGGATTTGATGTCATTGATTTTTTCATTTCAACTAAACATCTTACCACAAGTCATAACAATTTAAATACATCTGAGTATTGTGAATATTGTTGAAATTAGGTTTATATGAATCCTTTAAGTCACACGTTTGCCATTGTTTTGTCTTTGAACATCATCATTATTCATTTCCATACACACAAGAAATGTGTCACAGTCTGACTTTGTGTCCGACGTTTTGTTTTGGGGGTTTTCTGTGCTGTGTTCTTCAGTCGAGTCTAGATGGTAACCCACAGTTTGTGAAAACTTGCAAAACTCTGGGGAGACTCACTGCCCGATGACCTGCTGCCCGACGACCTGCGTGTTATAATGTCAGAGAAAGCTGACCTCTCACAAGCTTTGGCTGAGTGTACCAAGATGCATTGCGCTCGTGGCAATTTTGCTGTGCCAATTAATAATAAGTAATAAAATCACAAACGTAAGGATATATAATTACACCAGAACCCAAGAATACAACCTTGGACCTTCTGAATTCATGTTTCTATTTCACACCTAATTGCCTTGTTAAATCATCATTAAACACTGCATTCAAACTGGACGGAAACAAAGTGAAAACTCAACACTTTGTTGACCTCAGCGTACTCTCAACCACGCTTTCATCATGATGGGAAACCCGTTTTATTGAGACAGTTTTGCAATGGAATTGTTAGTTTTTCCTTTTTTTTACACGTGTGTTTGAGCTGTGTGAGTTGAAAACGTTGGTACACTAAACAAAAGAAAGAGGGAAAAGATGCAGATTGGACAGAGACATTTGAGAGAATTGTTAAAGCAACATTTTTGAGGCGCAAAAGCAAAACATGTCTGATGTCAGAGCCGTATGTCCGAGAAGAAGTCACAGATCTGTTTGATTTTAATGCCACTACAGAATCAGTGGGCTGCGTCGCTTCGATGCGCTTCCATGAGATTCATTCAAATTAGCTCTGTGGAAGTCTTTCCACTAATATCTGAACAACAGAGTTTAAAAGGGTTTCTTTGAACCGGAAAGAAAGAACATGGCACTTCAGCGGAACAAGCAGGACTCTGAGGGCAGAACAGGATGAACCAGGTTTAATTGTCACTGCTGTCTGTGTTGCTTCTCCTCCTCATGTGCAGCTGGGGCTCATTCCAGATGGAATGGAATTGGTTTGCTCTTTAACACTGTGATATTCACTTACACCAGTTTAACAATCTATTTTTCTTTATAAAGCAGGTGCTCCTGGTAATGGTTCCCATGCTGTAATGATGCTTCAGGAAATGCCTTTAACATAATGTTCACCAGGACCATGTAAATATGTAGTGTGCATCCTGTCTCTTTTTGAAGCCGTGTTATTTTGTTTGGAAGGTGGCAACCTGCCCGGGGGGGGGACGGAGCCAACGCGTGCCTGTGAAGATCACACGGCAGTGGCTTTGTTGCATGATGTCATTGATAGCTTATTCTCCCGGTTCCAGTGATTAAAAGATTCAGCCTCGATTCCTCATTAATTCACTGCTGTTCTGTCGGGAGTGTTTTGACGAGGCACAAATCTCAAAGCATCAAAGACAACGGCTGTCAGGAGTCGATTCCAGGAATGACTTAATTATGGGATTAATTGTACTAATAAAGAAAGAAACTACCTTATTCAATTTACTTAGCCGATGCGCTATAAATACCCAGGTGACAATGCAATGATGTGTGCAGCTAATAAGAAGGCAATGTGTACATTGTGCAGTGGCTTCGTCTTCTTTCTTTCACGGTTTCTCCTTTAACACAAGCAATAACTGTCATCACAGTACAACTGTGACTACAAGTAATTGAAACATGACAGCCGTTATGTTTTTCTGTAATTATTGTGAAAGCTAATTTGAATAATATTCAAGTATCACAGTACTCGCGTAGCGGACTTTCCATCCAGGCCCTGTCGAGAGCATAACACAGCAAAAGCACTTCAAAAGGGGCGTTTCATGAAGTTTGTTGAGTGTTGTTTGTAACAGCATGGCACACTACAAAAATAAAAGCGTCAACTGTTTGTACTGTAGTATGTATATTTTCATAAATGCAACAATACATGGCATCATCTCCGAGGTGCTGATCCAGCTGCACTGAGGGAACTGTCCACCTTGCTCTGGAGCTTCCAGCCACATATCCTGAGACCTGTGTCTTCAGTGTCGTGTCCTCACTGCAGTCAGACAGAAACATTTGAATTTCAACCTATTAGTAATGCTGATAGGGTCATTCATACTAAATAGGCGGCAACCTCGGGTTCTGAAAAGTGAAGCCAATGCGGAGGTGCCTAAAACCTGCATTATCTCTACTGACCATCAGGGGGCGACTCCTCTGGTTGTATATGTCTATGAGAAAATGAATCTACTTCTCTCTTGATTTATTGCCTCAGTAAACATTGTAAACACGAGTTTATGGTCTCAATCTAGTTTCAAGTCTTCTTCAATACAGCATGATGTTCATTTAGTAAATGATGGTCCATTTAGAGTCAAACAGACCATAAAGCAGAGGATGCTTTTAAGGCTGCCGCTACCATGGTAGTATTGTTACGTATCCACGACAACTGCGTCCATTTCTTATATACAGCCTATGCCTTCATTTTGAGGCTCAAATATGTATTGTTCAAAAATGGCTCTTTTGATCCAGGGCAATTTGGAACAAATGCCACAGCAGTGGGAGTTTCCTTTTAAGTGTTCCCATAGCAGGTGTGACCAGTGGGAAAGAAGGAGGCGGATGCTTCAAGGTAAACAAATGCACACGACTGATTACGAGCCCAGACAAGGTAATGCATCAAGGATGAGACAGAAGCAGCACATTCAAACCATATTTGGGTCAAAATGTTAAAGCAAACTTCAGCAATTTTGCATTTCAAATTCAATTTAGCTGTCCTAAGGAGAACTAGTTACTCTCAAAATAAAGTGTTTGATAATATTTTCACAGTTTTCATGTAATGAAAGTCACCCTGATTAGGTTTACTAGGAAAAGTAGTTATGAAGGTGTTACTTAAAGCTGTATAGAAAATAAAATGATGTAGGTGCTGCGTCATCTCCAGCATGATCTCTATAATCTCTATATAAACGTGTTGCTGTCCAATCAGCAGTGTCGTAGCAAAGTTGCAGTTTCACTAATTCCCCTCATTGTGTCATTTTCTGTTGATGGAGAACCCGGTTCTCACTCCTAACACGTCAAATACTGGCTCTTGGTCGACAATGGCATATTTTAGCATTGTTTTGTTGCGTAACTTCCAGACCTCACTAACTCTAAGTATGAAACAAACAGACGTATATTATGTCACAAACGGAGGCTACTTCTCTTTACCAAAACCACGAGCTTTAATGATCCTATTCCAGTAGTTTTGTTGCCTAAACCTAACCAAGTAACCATAACAACTGTCAGTCTATCCTCTGCGCATCCATCACTGTGTGGTTTGGATCAGACAGACAGTCAGGACTGCAGAGAAAGATCATCTGTCCTCCTCCCAGGTCTCTCAACATCATTAGAGACCATTCACACCGAGGACACAGCCTGTGTGATCTGATCCACTCTGGGAGGCTGTACAGAACACTAAACAACCAGACAAGGGAACACTTTCTCCCCCGCAGGCGTCACTCTGTTGAACACGAGTCACACTGTCATACACCATCTGACAACAAAACATCTATCGCTGCTGTTAAAGATTATATTTGAAAGTTTTTAATGCACAATTTATTTTTAATATGTACATATCATGTCACTGTCAATATAATATATATATATATATATTTCATATTTACACCTATTTTTTATGACCTGTGTACAGAACGATCTTGTATATTCTTTTGTTAGTTCTTAGTTCTATTTGTGTACCTTGCAAAGTGTTGCGAAAAAAAGAGTCAAATTGCCGGTATAGGCGACACACTTGCCCATCAAAGCTGATTCTGATCCTCAGTGTCTACAGACCTTGACCCAGTCCAGAGGAGACTTTGCATCCTCCCTGTTTTCATTTTGACTTTTATCTTTAATTTAAGAAATTGAATATTGAGAAAGACTTTTCCTAATAATCGTTTTAGAATTCTTTGTAGTGGCTTGATTACAAGCTGCTGATCTTTTCAGCCAGACAGAGTGTTTCATCCTCAACAGATACAGTCTGGGGAGACGATTGCTTCGACCTAGAACCAGTTCTTCTGCTGAATACAATCTACGAGCGCTCACAGTATGATTGTCTTCTCCTCTATATAGTTAAAGGGTTAATAGGTTAATAATGGAAAGAAAAGTAGCACCAAGGTAAAACTGGTGCTCAGCTTATAAGCCACAACATCCTCCCGCCCCACAGACCCTTCTCATCATCACACCAGCATAAAGCAATTTGTGGGCCCCGGGCAAAGTCCTTCCCAAGACCACCTGAAGATCGGAGGAAGGGACACGGACAGGCGTCGTGGCAGACAGGTTCGATTTGTTACACGTATTTTATTCAGATATTACGTGACTGCTGGAGTTGAATGGATTCTGGATTCCTGTAAACATCAGAAATGATAACAACATGGTGCAACAAAATAAAAAACACCAGCGTGATTATGACTGTTTACCTGCCTGAGAATCCCATTTGTGAGACTATTGCCTGCAAAACGGCAGGTGTTCAACAAATGCCTTCAGAAACGTGCATTTTTTTGGCGAACTCAGGTGAGGAAAGAAATAGTTCAATGAAATCAAACAACTGTGTGCTGTAAGTAAAAGTGCAATGGTACGAGAGAGAGAGAGAGGCTGGTGCTGAGTGCAGTACCCGCTGAGCCGTCATCATGGCCCCCACCTGCACGACTAATGCGATCACGAGCGGCTCCGAATGTTCTTCTCCAGCCACAATACACATAAAACTCGCTCATTGGTTGTTGTTTTTTTCTCTTTTTAAGAATAGCTTATCCACAGTGTGAATGGATAATTCAATTGCTGGTAATTATGTATTGATCTTGAGCTTAAATGCTGTGTCGAGGGTTGGGTGTTTAATCGGCCGGGGCTGTCAGTCACTCGCGCTGTTTATGAGGGGAAAAGAGAAGAAGCTGAGGAGAAGGGAGGAAAGGCAGAACACACACAGAGGGAGAGAGAGAGAGATGTAGGAAAACGGGTTAGATGAGGAGGCAGCATGATTGTAATTGCTCTAATCTTCTTCAATTGTTTTTTTTCGTCCTCTGATCCCTTTTTGGTCTCCAGGAAAACATAGATGGGATTGTGCATGTGGGAAAGTGACTAGTATATCAAGCAGTGGCGGGCCGTGCATTTTATACCTGGTCTTCAGTGCTGTCCTACTACAGTCTAACCACCAGTGGCGGCTGGTCAAGAGAGGGCAATGGGGCATTGCCCCACCATGAGCCACACGGAGAAAAAAAAAAAAAATTATAATAATCATAAATTATACAAATTGGCAATATTTGTGTTTTTTAACTATGGAATGTACCCAGTAATGTGTGTACAATATGATATCTGCGCAAAATATATGCTTTTCCTGCTCGTCCTCTCCCCCTGTGTGCTCGTCTGCTCGTGCTCTCTGCCTGTGTGCACGACACGTCTGAGAGCGCGCAGCGAGGGGGGCTTGATCGTTTTTGCCCAAAAGAGACGGGTCTATGAAGCCGTTTAGCCAATTGCTGATTCAAGATATAAATGAGTGACATACAATTTAGCCAATCAGCGCCCTCAAATAGATTCAGCTGTGGGCAAGAACGATCAAGCCCCGGAGCTGCGCGTTCTCGTCAGGAGAAGTCTCGACAGGAGCCTGCGCCAGCGCGACCACTCCTCCTCCAAGACCCGTTTGAGAGGAGAACTTTGGCGGCGATTCTGCAGCCAAAGAGCTGATATCAGATCAGCCTGACCTCACAATCAGACAGCAGACTACATGCGAAGCTTCACTACTTCGTACAAGTCAGTCAATCAACTTCCTTTCTTCCTAAAAGTACGCTGATTACTTCGACATACCATACGTATCCACAGGCAGGGGCGGACTGGCCATCGGGGATACCGGGGGAATCCCCGGTAGGCCGACGGGACTATATTATATGCTTCACAGAACACATTCAATTTACTCTAATACCGAAAGTCAATAATCAGTGAAAACTGTATCAACAGTATAAACTGACATTATACTACTCCTCGGGATCCAAGGACGCCATAGCACTGCTGGACACAACGGTGCTTTTAAAAACGTTTCTCCATAACCGCGGTCTGCGCCGTGCGGTCGTGCCGGGCGTCTGTCGGGGCCGACGGAGGTGCGAATGGCCGCCGTAGACCGGCGAAATACATGCCGTGTATTGAGTGGGCAGCGCGCCGTGTATTGAGTAGGCCGGTCTGACAGTAACTCCCAGGCCACTTTTTTCCCCCTAAATTAACAGTGAAAACTCATCATAGCTTAATTTAACATCAGTATTCATAATTACACTTCATGTTTACTTCTCCTGATCTTTACCTCCTATAACAAGGTCCATCGGGGCATCTCAATAAATAAACATGTTATATTATATTGTATTATATTATATAAGTGTTATTTACTGCTTTTTTTCATGTTGGAATAAATGTTAAATATTTAACTGCCAAGTAATAATGCGTGTTTGATGCTAAATTTTTTTTGCATGAAATCATACTGGGATGTTTGCTGAAATTGATAGGATGGCCCTCCCTAGAAAATTTTCCACCAGCCGCCACTGCTAACCACCTCCTAACAACCTCACTATGACGCCACAGCTACGGTTATTATTTGTTTCTAGGGGTGTAACAATACACGTGTTCATATTAAACCGTTTGAATAATACTAGTGCATATGGAAAATGCAGAATCTTAAATTGTGGGAAATATAATGTTTTCGGAGGACTTTGCTCAACCTGACAACCCATCACGTAAGAGACACTCTAACCCCGGAACCACAACATTGTACTCTGGTGAGGCGCGTGTGTTCTGGGAGGCACACTATGCTAAACTAGCTTAGCAGGAAAACCAACAGCAGAACACAAGCTACAAGCTGTTCCCTACTGATTCAAACAGGGCTACGGGTTATCATTGTTTCTGTAAAAGCCGCATATTCACATAACACTGCAGCATTTGAAAAGTGAAATAAAATGTTAAATGAAGCTGAACACCTACAAATACACTAACTGCAGAGTGCAGATACGTGAATACGCGCATGACGGGATGCTTCATCATTAACGGACAATGCATATACCGTACTTTCCGGGCTATAAGCCGCTACTTTTTCTCCCACGCTTTGAGACTGCGGCGTATACACCCGTGCGACTTATCTGTGGATTTTTCCGTAGCTTTTCTCCGCCACAACAACAACCGCAACTTCCGGTTCCGGTCTAACACAACATTTACTAGCACTACACTTTTTTACTTGTTCAAGAGTTTTTTTATGTGGGTGTTTTTGAGTGACAGAAATAAATCATCTTGGTTTGCAATATAACTCTGCTGTCCTGAGTCTGATTTTGGGTCTTTGAACACACCAAGCCAGTTACCGGTAGCCGTAAATGCTACTCAGAGCTAGCTACGTAGACACGCTGCATGTGAAGGGCACCTTTTTCTCAACTCTGCCAGTTGATCCTAACAGCTCGGATCCTAACAGCTCTTAACAGTGTGAAAGAATCGACCATCAGCAACGAGTTCCGAAAGGCTGGGATACTAGAAGATTAAGGGGACAGCGTAATGCCTGTTTTTGTGTGCGAGATATAAATCATCATAACGCGGCTGTCCTGAGTCTGATTCTGGGTCCTTGAACTCACCACTTCATGGCTGAATACCGTAACAACGAATTGCTGAGATAAAGCAGCCTATAAAAACACACATATTACTCGCATGCTGTGGGGGGGGGTACAGTTAGGACAATGTTTAGAAAAGTGTAGCATTCAGCGTGTTGTTGAAAGCATTTGTCACGGAGAAAAATACCGGAAATAGTCCAGACATACAAGTCCGAAAAAAAAAAGTCCGCGCAACATCATCATACCAGCCATTGTAAACATAATTACCGTATATGTTGTGTAAAATAATATGCGCTTTACTTGTATGCTTATATTGCGGAATTGTGGGGTCACATGTAAGTGGGTTAAATACTCCGAGGAGGGCATTCTGGCGCCTGCTCGTACGATAGAAACAGATACTGTGGCCCTGGAAGGAGACGCTTGCTTAAAACCGCCATAACAAGGGCATTCCTCGCTTATCTAGTCCAGCAGAGAAGAACTCCCTCATCTATTCACACAGAGGCTTTGTCTTAGCTAGACTTGCACCCTTTCCGGCGTCTCGTGCCAATAACATGCATACACACTGATGATGCAACGCTGGAGGACCAATCGTGAGCCAGTGTGAGTGATGATGCTCAGTGCTCCGTCGGGCCCTTTGACCTTTAAAGGACAGAGCCGCCCCCACTTTATATTCCACCAATAGACTTCTCTAAGAAGAAACTATATAATGTTGTGCGCAATGATGTTTAGCGCCTTTTCTTGCCTTTTCATGCCTTTCATGCTTTTCCTGTCTTTCGTACATTTTACCTGTTCCACCTGAACAGAGATTAGGCCGCGTGCACGCTTTAATGCCTGGCATAATACTCCTGTCACAAATAAACCTTATTGCTTTGAATTGAGCTAATTGCCTCGATCTCCATCTGTTCACTCCGAGAGTTTTTCTCCTCAACAATTGGTAGCAAGTGGATGGTTGTAACGATCTGAAAAGGAGTTTCTCATCGAGTGACGGATTTCTCTTCTGTCCACAGAAAGAAAAAAGGGCGTTTTCCCGGGAGGCTGGGAGTCTGGCTGCCGACCGGAGCTATTCTTCTCACCTCGGGAAACTGATCAAACGGCGCTGAACTCAAAAGGTGAGCAGAAACCTATTTAAATGAATTCTGCAGATTGGCTGTAGGTACTAAATTGAATTGATCAGTAGTACGGAGGGTGAGTATGGAATTGCATTGATTAAATTGATAATGATAAACCACGTAACATTGTGACGGGATTGTTATGCCTAGCAGTGGGGTTTTTTTAGCATAGAATGTACATGTGCGTGTGTGGATCTGACAGAAACTGAGGATTGTGAAATTGGATAAGTTAATATTGTGTTCACCGTGTAGGTCCCTATAACTGTTCTGCGATTACGTCATCGTAACACGAGTTGCGATGCACTGATCAATGACGGTTTGACGAGACCAAATTCCGGGCCACATGGTTGATTTATGCGACGTAACAAACTGAAGTTTGGATCAAGTATATAGAAATTGTTGAAGTACGCTGATGTGAAAGGTGTATCAGTGAAGACTGCACAATTATAACGGTATTTCCTTCGGGACCAAGCTCGTGTCTTGCACACACTATAAAACGCAGATCCATAGATGGTTTGTGTGTGGGTTGACAGAATTGGCGGTGTAGAGGTTTGAGTGCAGCGTAGATGATCTCTGGGAGACATCGATTCTATTTTAGCACAAAATGTCACCACTTCCCCCTGGGACCTGATTCGCACAAGGCAGTCAGTGTAAAACAGTGATTGGAAACGATCCCAGACGTGGTTTCTGGCTGAGTATTTGTGGAATCACGGCAGTGTGTGGTTGATTGCGTGCCGTGTGAATGTCTCCTGGCCACATCCACTTCCTCCTGGACCGGGTTCGTGTGTAGCGGTTTCTGTAAAATACAGATCCACCTTAAGTGGTTTGACTCCGAGTGACGCAGTGCCGGCATCGTGTGGATGGAGACATCGATTGATGGATGAATGAGTGAAGCGTACATGTGATTGTTAGAGCACAGAACGATTGGAGTTTGAATCTTTCCATCGGGCCTGTGTATTCTCAGTTATTGACGGTCAGTGGAGCGCATAAGACACCAGAATTGCATTCAACACAGAAACACGAACACTAGCTGAGGGTTAATATGTATGTCAAGTTTTACTGATAGTGTTAGCCGTATTACAGACTTATTGGAAGTTGTGGAGGTTAGGGACCGTAAAAAAGTTTGGAACGAAAAAACCACAGGCAGTGAGACTGAAAAAGGGAGTGAAACTGTAGATAACGAAACAGGTGCAGCCGAAGGGAGTGAGACAGATATTAGGGAGGAACAGTGGGAGTCTCGGTCAAGGTCGGAAGGGCAGCAGGAGATGTGGCTGGGGCTCACATCTGGGGTTTCTTTTTGTTTTTATGCTTTCCCTTATTAAGTAGTTAGATTGGACATTTCTTCGTTTCTACCTTTATTCATTTCTTCATTTCTACTTTTATTCATTTCTTGACTTATTGATTCATTGATTTATTCATTGACTTTATTAGAATTTATACTGATAGTGTAAACAGGTGGGAATGTTGGGAAAATCTAAATGACTAATTAGTATGCGTTTAAATGATTAATGATTTCTGACACCAGTCTCGAGTGAAGTTTTTAGCCGGATCGCAATACCTCCACTTCTCTTCAGCTTTGAACCTGAAACCGTGCACGGGGAGTCCAGGACTCTTGACAAAGTCCTCCGCCAGATTCTCACACGAGAATCCTTTGGTAAATTGAGAGGCCAGGATTGTGCTTAAGGGAATGGAGTGACGAGATCCTTTTCTTTTTTTTTGTGAACCAGACTGGTGAGAATCATTTACTTTGGGAAATCAGAACTAAGGGAGCGGTATTCTTTTATACTAAAATCTATAGGAAGCTAAAAGAGTTAGGCCTACTCAATTTCTTCCCTATAAAGTAAAGATAATGATAATTAAGACTTTTGAGAAAAATGGGCTAATACTAGCAAATAGGAAAGAAAAGAGGTTTTAACCAAAGCAAAAATGTGGTTATCAGAGGCGCAAGAGCGAAAAAGGGAAGACAAAAGACAATGACTGCTACGACTACAAGACAATGACAGAAAACAAGAAAATGACAAAGAATGTGAACATAACGTGACTAATTCTCCTGATTTGTATCCAAGCGTACACCTTAGTGAGGTGGTGTGAGGGAGGCGGCCCCTCCGAATGTTCCCCCACCCTCTGCTTCACCTGCGTGATTGCAGGACCAGAGAGAGAGAGTGGACATGGGGAGGACATCGGAAAAGGGGGACGTCTGGACACCACACTCAACGGATGCAGGTCTGGTAAAAACACGCACACACTGATGCCCAGACACAAACTGACGGTAAAGAATAATAGATAGAAATATTAGAACTATATCAAATAAAATTGTGGGGTTAGAGCTATTGACAGGTGTGAAGAGGTATTTTTTGGGTGATTTTGGAGCAGGTACAAACAGAATATCTATCGGTACCATTAAGAGAATGAAAGTGGTTTGAATAAACGATTGACTGTTGTGTGCAAAAGGTTTCTAACTCACCAAATTATTACTGCAGTGTTGATAAACTAGGACACGGTCACAGCAAAGGCCGTGCTCTTATCTAAATTTAAACAAACTAAGGGAGACATTTCTCTCTCCTCTGCAGAGAAAGAGGCTTTGACAACAATTAAATGCAACTAAAATAGCTAAATTCGACCCACCAGGGGAAGAATCTTACTTTATATGGATGAACATGATCATAAAGTAAGCAAGAACAAACTCCAGCTTTGGAAAGAAAAAGTGATATATTTGGGTTATGATTTATCTACGAATGGCTGATACAAAAGAAAAAGAAGCCATTCTCAAAGTAAACAAAAAGACAAATTAGTAACAATGACTAATTTCTGTAGAAGTTGGGTTCCTAATTATGCTGAATTAGCTAAACCTTTATCAAAATTGATTTATGATAAACGTAGGGCAGCACACAACAGATTGTGCTGGACTCTTGAAGCAAACGAAGCTTTAATGGTATTAAATAAGATGTTAATAAGTCCATCAGTATTGGGATTGCCAAATTATGATAAGTAATTTACACGTACAGTAGACTATAGAGGGGGTTTTACATTCCATTTGAAGATGCAGATGTGACTGTTTGTTGATGACTCGTGTAAGAAGAAATTAGATGGTAAAAAATGCAACGGGATATGCAGTAGTGACAAATAATAAAGTGTTAAAATTAGAGTCTCAAACATTTTTTCAGCACAAAGCTGCAGAACGAATTACTCTCACAGAAGGCAAACTGAGAAAAGACAAGGTCATCGCTATCTATACAGATAGTAACTGTGCATACTCATGCTTACATGTGTTTGCTCAGCAGTGGGAAAATAGAGAGATGGTGACATTCACTAACAAACCTATTATACATAGAGAATTGATACCAAATTTTCTTTTGAAATGCAACATTTAGATCACGAGAGCAGAGCAAGAATAAAAACCTATTGGATAAAACAAAACTGCAAAATAGACTAACTTTCTGGGAATGACCTGAGGGCAAAACTAACATTACCTAAGACCTTATATAGATGTACGGCTCTTTTGAGCCATGGCTTGGACCATGTCTCAACAGGTGGGAAGGTATCTATGATAAAGAGGGTCTTTGAAGCATATGGTTTAAAAAAAAAAAAAAAAAAATTTGTTTTGGGTCTAGCATGTGCAAAATATAATCCATTTCAACATATTTGCATGGATTTCATTGAACTAAACTAATATGCAGAGAAGAAATATTGTTTGACAATAATTGACAGATACTTTAAATTGATCGAGATGTTATTATGGAAGCAAAAGCTTTGACTAAAGACAAAGAACATTTTGAAATACCAGTAATAAATTATTGTGATAATGATATACATTTTGTACAAAGTAATAAAACATTTGTCTGAGGTATTTGGAATAAACATGAAATATCATTGCTCTTATCACCCACAGTCAGCAGGGCTAATTGAAATAACTAATGGTACAATTAACTAAAAAATTGAGAACACATATCTTGCCGAGCCTAAATCATTTGTTGGACAAGATGAACATAATGGGAGAAAATACAGAAAATGTTAAAAAGAAAATAAATTGTTGTCTCTTCCACTAGGGAGGATCATAATAGTTTCAAGTTCTCCTCAGCACATCAGCACACCAACAGCTGTCCACATAGCAGAGAAAGAAAATAACAGAATAGTGACACTGGTAACTCTTAATCTTGGGGCACCTGTTCCCTCTGGGTGAGTCTGGAAGAACAGGGATTTGCAGCCTCTGGGGCCATTTGTCTGACCAGTGAAGATACTAACACGCTCAGAGGGGTTAGTGGTGTCTGTAAGAAACAAAAGAGCTCAGTGGTTGACCTAACATCGCGGAAATTGATAACTCCAGACAGACAGGGCTATGTGGGATAAGGGGAACTGTGTTTTGTTTTGCTTTACTTGCTTTGCTTTGATCAGAATCAGTGTTTTGCTTTGCTTTACTTTGTTTTGCTTTAATCAGAATCAGAATCGGAAACAATAATAATTAATCCAATATTATAGCGGGAAATTGAGAAGATAAAATTGACAATCAATAAATACAAAAATACAACCAAATGAACATTACACGCTGGGAACAATTCTGTTCCACATGACACCAGAAATTGACCAAACAGGTTTCAAATGTGCCTTACAAATAGTTTTCTCCTCCTCAAACTGTCTAGTAGCGGCGATTATATCACTCTACACTATCTGTTGCCACTTGATTAAACAAAATGACATCCTGTTTCTCACCCGATGCAGCAAACGATATAGAACGTCACACAGACAGCTGATGGATATGGACGATGCCCAGGGCTGGCACCTGGTGGTTCTGTGGGGGTAAGCGAAGCAGTGGAGTGGAACTCGTGTGTTGGCACAGTTGGTGAGGTCATTCGATGCATTGACTATGGATATTGCCTCCCTGCGTAACCTCCTAGAGACAGACCACGACCACAACGGTCAGCCCATCTGGCAGTTTCAGTCAGTCTGTGTACATAGATGACATTGGAGTCCCGAGGGGAAATCAAATTGCTGCGGGGTTTGAAGCAGTACTATTTTGGTGGGCAACAATATGTGGAGGGGTCAAGACGTGCTGCTGGCGGAGAGAGGAGGGGTCTACAAAAGTGTTTGGTTCATCTTGATTGTACTTTCATACCATGTTTGAGGAGATTACTGAAGCGATGAATTGATGTTGATATGACTAAACACACTCTAGTGTACTTACAGATCTCCAGCGGGATGGAGAGGAGTCTGAGGAAGAGGAAGAGAAACCAGAGTTGCTTTCATTGACAACCCCCAGTTAGATGACGACACACAGGTCTAAGTAGTTCACACCTAGCAGGTGTGAAAAGGGGGATTTGTTGTGTAAAATAATATGCGCTTTACTTGTATGCTTATATTGCGGAATTGTGGGGTCACATGTAAGTGGGTTAAATACTCCGAGGAGGGCATTCTGGCGCCTGCTCGTACGATAGAAACAGATACTGTGGCCCTGGAAGGAGACGCTTGCTTAAAACCGCCATAACAAGGGCATTCCTCGCTTATCTAGTCCAGCAGAGAAGAACTCCCTCATCTATTCACACAGAGGCTTTGTCTTAGCTAGACTTGCACCCTTTCCGGCGTCTCGTGCCAATAACATGCATACACACTGATGATGCAACGCTGGAGGACTAATCGTGAGCCAGTGTGAGTGATGATGCTCAGTGCTCCGTCGGGCCCTTTGACCTTTAAAGGACAGAGCCGCCCCCACTTTATATTCCACCAATAGACTTCTCTAAGAAGAAACTATATAATGTTGTGCGCAATGATGTTTAGCGCCTTTTCTTGCCTTTTCATGCCTTTCATGCTTTTCCTGTCTTTCGTACATTTTACCTGTTCCACCTGAACAGAGATTAGGCCGCGTGCACGCTTTAATGCCTGGCATAATACTCCTGTCACAAATAAACCTTATTGCTTTGAATTGAGCTAATTGCCTCGATCTCCATCTGTTCACTCCGAGAGTTTTTCTCCTCAACATATACATGAACTAAGATCATATCTGGAAGATATCTAGAAGATTGATGATGATGGGAAGATGATCTTAGTTCATGTATAATTGTGTTTACAATGGCTGGTATGATGATGTTGCGCGGACTTTTATTTTAATATGTCTGGACTATTTCCGGTATTTTTCTCCGTGACAAATGCTTTCAAACACTTTTCTAAACATTGTCCTCAATCTCGTGGTATCCCAGCCTTTCGGAACCCGTTGCTTATGGTAGATTCTTTCACACTGTTAATAGCTGTTTTGATCCGAGCTGTTAGGATCCACTGGCAGACAGAGCAAAGTGACACTGATGGTGCAGACGAAACACGGACTGCAAGCACGAACGAAGCAATTCTGAGGCTGTTTAATTCCGACACTGAAGAAGAGGACTTCACTCAATCAATGTAATTAATACAATGACAAGAACAAACTCACAAGAACCAGTCGCATATATTTATATGACAACAGAGCAACAAATCAATCCAGCAACACTACAGCGCTAAAACACGAATTCATCCACACACTGAAGAGCACCATTCAAATATTATTCACATCAGAGGGAACAATATTAACCATATCATAAAAACGACACCATAGACAAATGAACACAGTAGTAACGCTACTGCAGATGTAAAAACACAAAAGCACTTCACTTAACAAAGCTGCTGTTCACTTAAAGACAAAGTCCATCCTCCTTTCTTTGATCACAAAGAGTTTAAAGACGCGGTTGTACAGAACATCGTTGCGGTTCAGTTCCAGCCAGAGGTCCTCCTGCGGACGTGTTCGTTGAGTTGTAGATCTACTCAGGTCTCTCCAAAAGTTTTCAAAAGCACCGTAGCTTGTAAGTGTCCTGTGGTGCTATGGTGTCGTGTTGCTGCCTTGGTTAGCCACCTCAGGTTAGCGTAGCGTAGCTCCAAACACCAAGACGCTCAGTCACAAATAAAACGCATTCCCAGCCATAAAATGTGCAACGCTTGTCCGACGCTGTTAGTTAAGGTGCGTTCACACCGGTCGCGTTGATTTTTTGACGCGCGTCGATTACATACAAAGTCTATGCACAGACGCGATGAGACTGGCGTGCCGCGATTCTGCGGCGCGTTGGACGCGTTATTGCAGTGCGGTGGACGCGGTGGACGCGTTGGACGCCGCAAAATCACCAACGCGCGAGTTGAAATTTTTCAACTTCTGCGGCATAATCGCGTGACGCTGTGGCGCGCTAGCCTATCAGCGTTGAGTTGCTCCCCCCGTCATCAGTGCCGTAGCTCCAGCCCGTGCTGAATCACAAACAACAATGGAGGACAAATAAATCCTGTAGCCGTCTGTGTTCACCCAGAGCTCTACGATACCTCATATCAACAGAGACCGGACCAAACTATGTGTATACATGTGTGTGTGTAAACCATACGGTACAAACAATGAATAGACGCTGCCGTATTTACGTCTACGTGACGTTATTGAGTGCTGGTGGAGCTGCTACGATGTTAGCATAGCCTAGCACCGCTCCCAGCATCATTACGTAGTTATTTCGGAGTCCCTTTTTGTCGGTTTATTTTCCGTTGAATCACAGCCAAATCTGTTTATTTTGTGTTTCTACAGCTGTAGTAAACAGCGACCGGCGGCTTGCTAGACACAGTGAATACAGCTCGATACAATCCACGGAGCTGCTCTGAACAATAAATCCTGTAGCCGTCTGGGTGAACACAGCTGTTCCTACAGCTGTAGTAAACAGCGACCAGTGGCTTGCTAGACACAGTGAATACAGCTCGATACAATCCACGGAGCTCCTCTGAACAATATTATGAACCAGACATGACGGCGTTTAGTTTCCCGGGATATCTGTGACTTCCACAACAGGTAGGAATATAGGTTATTCTTTCCATGGTTAATGGCGGCCAGGTGAACGGCTTCCAGTCGATAAACCACGCCCCCTCTCCGGCGCTCCGCGATTTTGCGGCGTCTGGTCTGAACACAACCGGCGGCGCGTAGACGCAATTTTGCAGTGCGTTGGACGCGATTTTGCAGTGCGTCAAAAAATCAACGCGACCGGTGTGAACGCACCTTTAGTAGCAAAGTTCTACTTAAAACAAGCTCTGTTGGCAGCAGCACTGCAGGCTGGAAAGTAGCCTGCAGATTCACAGGTATATCACAAAGTAGCCATGCCCTAAAGCAGGGGGGTATTCAACTAAATTTCCAAAAGGTCCAGATTGAGAAAATCTCCTCGGACAAAAACATTACAATAATATCTAACTCGCGCTATTTACTGCCATATATATATATCAATATATTCAAGAAGCCCAGTAGTAGTAACAACGTCTCTGTGTAGTCAACAACTGTCAAATCAAATAAAGTACACATCAATTATATTTTAACAAATTATTACTCTCAGTTTTCTAATTCAACTGGATGGATTATAAATAATACATAGAAATACATAAATAACTGTTCTTCTCATTTAAAGTGAAAGAAGGTCTGGATTAAAGGATATGAATATGTGTTTGACTCCGTAAGTGTGTGTCGATGTGTGAATGAATGGCTTCATGCATAGATGCATGCATGTACAGCACTGCAAACTTCAACGTCAATAATAAACACAGAGTTGAATCTCTGTGAAAGTTTTTTTACAAAAACTAAACATTCATATCTGAGCTGTTGTAGTGGATTGTATTAGATTATATAGTACCGAACAAAGTGACCAAGGAGTTTAAACTAACAGTAAAATGACTGAGTTGCTTATTTTACTGGTGGACATCTGTAATACATGGAATACATAATATGTTTTACATATGTTTTTTACATAATATGTACACATCAATTATATTTTAACAAATTATTATTCTCAGTTTACAAATTTAACTGGATGGATTATAAATAATACATAAATGGCTGGATTAAAGAATAACTGACATAACAGAAAGCTTTTGAAGAATGTGCATCTTAAAATAAAGAAATTCATTTTAGAAAAATGTATTTCACTGAATTGTCCTGCAGCTTTGAATTCAGTTCATTCATGTGTGACGTGATGTCAATCAAAAAGCAACAATATTATATTTTTGTCATCTAAAAAGAGAAATCAGTGAGCATGGACTTTATCTGTGGTAATTAACACTTGTTTCAGCTCTATTCTCTCTGTTAACATCATTGTTGGGACAGTGAATTCATGTGTTAGGATTCTGATCATATTGGGCTCTTAGGTTTATTTTCTGTGTCTTCATTTCAGATGTGAGTGGGTACGTTTGTTCAAAGGAGTTGTGCTTTGCCTTGTAGTGCGCTTCATTTGCCGCTTTTACGGTTTCTGAACATATGACACACTGCCTGTGGGAAGAATTAACATAGAAGAGTCTGTTCATTCTTGCTTATAAATTATATTCTCTCTGAACACGTTTCTCTTTTTGGAGAACGTCATGTGAGATAACCTCTCTGATTAGCGCAATTTTCCTGCTCTTGTTTCTATTTCCTCATTTCTATTTTCCTCATTTCTTCATTTACTTGCATAGTGAGTTTGATATTTTCACTTCATATTTTATCTTAATTCATGGAATAATTATTTTTCCTTAACTAAAAATAAAAATAATTAGCTCAAGATCAACCCTCAGGCTCCACCAGCATGGAGCCATTTTGCATCAATTGTGTTTCATTTAGTACACGTTTGTGTGCAATGTGACCTCATGATCATATAGGCTTGTTGTCAAACTAGGCTAAGGCTACTCCTGTTAGCTGTATATGAGCTTGGGGGTGTTGATGTTTATAATCACATTTGCTTACCCGTCGTTCTTTGAACTCTTTAAAAAGTTCGGGGTGTCTGTCTGAAAGGTGCTTTGCCATGTTAGACGTGTTGCCTCTCTTGGTCTGAAACACGTTTTGCAGACGAGTCTCTGTAGGTCAGTGGGCTTTCCTTCACTGTCTGCAATATAGCCAAAGTACTTCCAGATGATACTTCTGGCATCTTGTTTTCCAAGAAGCCGAGAACGGTCGGTAAATAGCTCCTGCATGTCTCCCCTGTGATCACTCTCTGTGAGCGCGCTGGGCAGCCCCGCCCCCTTGCATGCCTGCAGGCAGCATGACAGGGAGCGGAGCAGCCAGTGCGCGCTGATCGCGCGCTATTTTAATAAAGTATATCGATACTAAAAATGTGCAAAATCGTGTCGTTTTTAACGTACAGGTACCGCGATACCTTTTTAGTATCGATACACCGTGCAACCCTACTGGTTAAAGTACAAACTCGCTGCCTAATATATGTGGGATTCCGAAATATCTATTTTAGATCCTGGGTCCGGATACAACTGCGTCTGGGTCCGGATCCGGACCGCGGTCCGCCAGTTAGAGACCCCTGCCCTAAAGCATACCCTGCTTTATGGTCTATTTTACTCGAAATGGACCATCATTTACTAAAAGGGTTATAATTGAACTGCTGTAATGAAGAATAATTATAACTAGTGATTGAGACCATAAACTCATGATTACAATGTTTATTATGGTAATAAATCAAGTGAGAAGTAGAGTCATTTTCTCAGACTTTTATACAATCAGACTTCTTTTTGCAACCAGAAGAGTCTCCTCCTGATGGCTGTTAAATGGTACATCCTCATTGGCTACACTTTTCAGAACTGGAGGTTGTCGCCTGCTTATTCCAAAACATAAAAAAGGCAGCATTATTCATGTAGTTTTCCCCACAAACAATGATCTTTACCAAACACGTAAGTTAAGGAACTTGCTTTTCGTGTTGAAATTAGCTGCCCCTGTGGACAACAACTGTAGGACTGTAGGAGGAGCCGCTGCTGCCAGGCTCGTTGCAGAGCTACGATTGCAGGTCGAAGGCGCCAGCGAAGTCGGATCTGGTTGCTTTCCGGAGGCGCCTTTAGAGTTTGAGCTGAAGGAGTTTCTGGTGAAGCCTGCGTGATTTTGCGTGATTTTATGCGTAAAAAAAATGGTCTCATTTACCTATGTAGGCCAAAGAGAGGCATCCATCTGAAATTGAAACAATTTTATAACCAATTAATGTTCTTTGTAGAAACTAACCTTCACCACCTTTAGCAGTCATATGTATCATTTTTGTAACATAGTTATAACAAAGTTTTAGAAAGAACTGACAAAAGGGGCACCAAGCCAGAGCTCTTATTTTGAAGGCAATGACAAATTAAATATTTTGTCGTTTCCTATTGAGGACTTGTCTGATGACAGCTAGGTGACACGATGTGCACCATCATTTATAAAAACAGTCATTTTTTTCATGATGACGTGTCTGTATGGAGGAAATGAGACAATAATTCCACCTGCAGAGGTGCTGAAATGTAAAAATGATGACGCAGGCCCTTTCTTTTCTGAGGAGCACATGTGTTGATGAAATGGTTTGCCGGTTTTCCACAGTAGACCTGCGTTTCAATAATGAGGTGTACCGTTCCTGCGCCACAGCGCCTCATCAGCCATTACATTTTCTCCATGTCAATACCATAATTCATATGCAAGGATGTACAGTGTTTGCCACTCGCAGTGCAGCTACCGCACACACCGTCTGAGTGCCCGTCAGCACTCAGACCTGGGGAGGTAATTGCCAGCTGCAAAAGGCAAATGAAATTGGCTCAAAAGATGCTGAAAACATTTCATTGTACTTCCATGCAAATTAGGAGTGCTGTGGAAAATCTGTTTACGTGTACAAATGTCTGAGTGATAATCTGACAGTCGCTTTCATAGAGGCAGCATTAAAAACAGGAAAATTATCCAAATGTTCCTTTCATAGAGTCTCCCCGAGCTAGGCCTCAGGGGTACAGTTAACTGTTGCTCTCTCTCAGTAGTCTTACTCTCAGTGATCAACTATTACATATAATGATTTGCAAGGTGTTTTACTGAACATCCGCAAGCAATGCATCATACTCTGTAGTTAGCCTGTATGGTTGGAGAAAAAAACTCACAATTCAAAACCAGTATGCTCACTTTCAAAACAAAAACTGGCCTGGAATGAAATTGCCTTAATACAGGAATATGATGTACATTTTCATAAACACACTTTATTTTCAGAGCAATTATGAATGGTTGAAATTGAGTTCAAACCGTGGCAAGTTTTTCTGCTACACTTTTTTTCCAGCAGACTGGACTACTGTAACGGTGTGTTTACAGGTCTCTGTAAAAAGTCCGTCAGAAAGCTGCAGCTGATTCAGAACGCTGCAGCCCGAGTCTTCACTAAGACCAGGAGGGTGGATCACAACACCCCAGTTCTAATGTCTTTGCACTGGCTTCCTGTCCAACAAAGAATTGACTTTAAAATCCTGCTGTTGGTTTACAAAGCACTGAATGGTTTAGGGCCAAAATACATCTCTGATCTGCTGCTACCTTATGAACCATCCCGACCCCTCAGGTCGCCTGGGACCGGTCTACTTTCTGTTCCCAGAGTCAGAACTGTTGTGTAAAATAATATGCGCTTTACTTGTATGCTTATATTGCGGAGTTGTGAGGTCACAGTAAGAAGGTCAAATACTCCGAATCGGGCCTTCCGGCGCCGGCTCGTACGATAGAAAACAGATACTGTGGCCCTGGAAGGAGACGCTTGCTTAAAACCGCCATAACAAGGGCATTCCTCGCTTATCTAGTCCAGCAGAGAAGAACTCCCTCATCTATTCACACAGAGACTTCTGCTTAGCTCAGAATTGCACCCTTTCGGTTCCTCGAGTGCTAATAACATGCACACATTCCTGATGATGCAGCGATGGAGGACCAATCGTGAGCCAGTGTGAGTGATGATGCTCAGTGCTTCTTCGGGCCCTTTGACCTCTAAGGACAGAGCCGCCCCTACTTTATATTCCACCAATAGACTTCTCTAAGAAGAAACTATATAATGTTATGCGCAATGATGTATACGCGCCTTTTCCTGCTTTTCCTGTCTTTTGTACATTTTCCCTGCTCCTTCCGAGCAGAGATTAGGCCACGTGCACGTTTGACTGCCTGGCATGATACTCCTGTCATAAATAAACCTTATTACTTGAATTGAGCTAAAATGCCTCGATCTCCATCTGTTCACTCCGAGAGATTTCTCCTCAACAGAACTAAACATGGAGAAGCAGCGTTCAGTTTTTCTGCTCCACATATCTGGAACAAAGTCCCAGAAAGCTGCAGGTCTGCTGAGACCCTCAGCTCATTTAAATCAAGATTGAAGACCTTTCTGTTTGCTGCTGCCTTTAATTGAAACACATTCAATTAATATATTAATCAATTTCCTGCATGTCTGCATTTTACTACTGCATTTAATTTCTTACACTGTTTTTTAATGTTCTTAATTGTTTTTAAATCTCATTTTCTTTTGCCTTATGTTTTGATGCTTTTAATGGTTTTATGTGAAGCACTTTGAATTACCTTGTCGTTGAAATGTGCTATACAAATAAACTTGCCTTGCCTTACACTGACAAGTACAGCACAGGTTAAAGTACGCTCCTAAAATAGCACATTGAGCAATCAGCAGAAAATATAATTACACTGGAAACTGGACTTCTAGGAATTATAAAGTGGTTCTAAAGATCCAATGCACATTATTTTACAAGTACCGTAGGTCTGTAACAATGTCAGCGCAAGCCTAGCATTTATGCACTATACCCATGTACATGTTTCTAAGCAAATGTGGGGACAGAAACCAAACTAGGATGACTGAGAGCTAATGAGGAAATCAACATAAGGGGTTCGATTTGTGCTTTGAACTCCATGAATTACAAGAGTAGTGGGTGGAAAATGGTTTATTTGGCTCATAGTTTAGCTCAGGGGGTGCAGATAATGGTAGATATTAACATGTGGCAATCTGGTTGAAGCCCTGGATTTTAATAAGGCAGTAGACAGAAATTCGCAGAATCTGTGAAAAAGAATCATGTTTTTTTTAAGTTTAGACTGCTCACACTGTTACTGTGTGTTTATGGATGTTTAATGAATAGCAAAATAGTTTGTCAGGCTCTACGATCAATGCTCTCCTCGGTGTGGCTCTAGAGTTTGTTTGTTTAGTTTTAACAGCTTTGAAGGGAAAATGCATGTTGTTATTCCTTCCATGAGCAACGTGTCCTCACACAAGGGTTCCTATGATAGCTTACCAAAAAAAGTTACTCCTCGTTTTCCTACTTAACTTAAATCCAGCAACACGTGTCAATTTTCGCTCGTTACTTGCAAACAGTCTTTTGAAAACAAACCTCACAGGAAACAACTTTGTTAGGTTAAGGCAACCAAACTAATGGGTTAGGTTTAGGAAAAGATCGTGAAATACGAAGTTAGGTTTCGGCGACACATCTACTTAATTTGGTTCAGGAAAAGATTGTAGTTTGGGTACAAATAACTACGTAACTGAGTAATTGTCAAATCAACTTTGACTTCACGCTTTACGGTCTTGATACTTCCAGGTTCACCATTACGTGTATTTTATACTGGATAATGGATTTTGTTGGAGATCTAGAAATCATTGCTTCTTCTTTTTTCGTAGGTATACAATAGCTACGAACGGTGTATTAGAACAGCCTGCAATGTGGCTAATTAACCAGCATGTTGGGTTAAGTTTATTCAACCTCCAACATGGATGTTCTATTGGCCCTGGGATCACTATGGGGTCAGATCAGTCTCAATAATCACAAATGCACACAGAAAGATTCACAAATGCGTACAGAACAATTCACAAATATATTCGATTTACAAATGCACGCAGAACGATTCACAAATACATTCCAATGCACAAATAAATAAATTATGATTTATATAAATGTAAAAAGAAATCACAAATATATTTCTGCATTTGTAAGTATTTCTGTGTGGATTGTTTACATTTGTTTGTGGATTTGTATGCATTTCTTTGTGGATCGCACTGCATTTCTTTACAGATCTCTCCACGGATTTTTGAGACTCCCCTGACGTCGCTAGATTCACAAATATGCGTTTTTTCAACATTCTCTTTTTCAACCAATCACATGAGCGCAGCTCCCCCCCTCCCCTCCCCACGAGGGTGGCAGCGTTAGTTACGCAATTTGCGGAAGCGACAGGGGGAGCTCAAAGGCACTTCGTATAAATATATACATACATATAAATATATTCATATAGATACATACCTATATATACATACTTATATATGTATATATATATCCAAATCAATAGGTTATATGGGTTGCTATCATTCTAAACAGTACAATGCATATTATCCAGGTTTACAATTTGAATTCCTTCAGCCTGCATGAAAGTGTGTATCGTTGCCATGGCAACATGTACCAATTGATGTTAGCCTATATTAGCTTGCTAATGAAAACGAGTAGCCATACTATTACAATTCGGCCTTTTTTTACTAAACTAATTACAACTACCAACAGTCAGTGGTGTATAGTAACGAAGTAGAAATACTTCGTTACTGTACTTAAGTAGTTTTTTTGGGTATCTATTTACTAATTATTTCTGTTGACTTTTACTTTTACTTCACTACATTTTGCAAAGAAAACTGATACTTTTACTCCGATACATTTCCCCTGAAACCTTCGTTACTCGCTACAAAATCAAATCTATCTTTAGAAACAAAATGAATCATGAGACCAGCGTCGGTGACTGTGGTGGAACAGAGACTGCAAGCAAGCAGGTTTGGTGAATCAGTGGTCCTAGCAGCAAGTGAAATCGTTGGTTAGTCACGTTAATGCGCAATTGCAAACAAGTGCTCTCAAAGCTGCGGTGTTTTGATTCCCAGGATTCCCAGGATGCTACATGCTATAAGCTAGCGGGCGACTACATGAGTAGAATTCCACTCTACGATGACTGATTTCATGATGGAAGCAGAAATGGAAGCACCTGCTACTCCCGCAACAAACTACGGTGGCGACGAAGACCAACACCCGTGGATCGCTAGCGAGTTAGTGAGCTGAGGAAGTGTTGACTGTTGTGACACCATAGGATTGACGGGAGCCGAGAGAGCGCAGCATTAGCATTAGTGTTAGCGTTAGCATTAGGGAAATCCTTCGCAGCTGTGTGCAAGCTGTCTGTGACGCTGAACACACCTCTACATGCCTCAGCGGCCTGTGAAAGGATATTTATCATTGCAGGACTAGTCTTCAGCCCAAGAAGAGCGAGCAATTTTGAAAACCAACTTATTTTGAAGATGAACAGGACATTTTTCAGTTTCAAGTAATGACTGGGTTACTTTCGGTGCTGCTTTAGTATTGATCATGTTTTGATATTTGAGTCATGTTGTGGATGATCAGATGGAGTTATGATGGTAGGAGTCGCCCAATTGCAGATTCAGCTTGAGCAAAACCTTTGCCTATTGTGTTCAAATCAGGCCCATAGGAGTTTACAAGGCAGGTGGCCTTTCTCTAAACACTGACCTGATGCATCAAGTGGATATGTTTTGCTGAACACGATATTATGCATTTGCCCTCTACATCCTCTTGTCGGAATGAGCAGACTTATAAACGCACTGTTACAACTCCTTCATAGTGTCATATTGCTTTTCGGAGAATTATGATGATACATTCATAGTAGATGCAAAAGTATACTTATGTACAATATATTATGTTGAACAATTGTTGCTCCTGATGGATCACAGCCAGCCCAGTTATGTTCAACACAGCTCCATGTGCTTGGTCATGGTGCCACAGCACTTAAAAGAATAAACTTCATCATTCTCACAATTCTGACCCTTTGCTTTTTTATGAACAGCATTTACTTGTACTTTTACCTTCAATGAACAGGTTATGATGTTCATTTAATGTTCAGGTTACGATGTACATTTAATATCAGAAAATTACTTTTGTACTTAAGTACAATAAATATCAGATACTTTAAGACTTTTACTCAAGTAGTATTCTAATAGGTGACTTTTTACTTTTACTGGAGTAGTTTTCCAGTAAGGTATCTTTACTTTTACTCAAGTATGGCTTTTGAGTACTTTATACACTACTGACAACAGTCATACCTTCAATGACCTTAATATATTGTCACATAATGTCAAATAACAACAAATAAAGGCTAAACTACCGCGGAACCGCACCAAAACGGTGGCGCTTGCAACAGAAAGTGCCTTTGAGCTTCCATGTCGCTTCCGCAAATTGCGTATCTCTAACGCTGCCACCCTCGTGGGGAGGGGAGGGGGGGAGCTGCGCTCATGTGATTGGTTGAAAAAGAGAATGTTGAAAAAACGCATATTTGTGAATCTAGCGACGTCAGGGGAGTCTCAAAAATCCGTGGAGAGATCTGTAAAGAAATGTAGTGCGATCCACAAAGAAATGCATACAAATCCACAAACAAATGTAAACAATCCACACAGAAATACTTACAAATGCAGAAATATATTTGTGATTTCTTTTTACATTTATATAAATCGTAATTTATTTATTTGTGCATTGGAATGTATTTGTGAATCGTTCTGCGTGCATTTGTAAATCGAATATATTTGTGAATTGTTCTGTACGCATTTGTGAATCTTTCTGCGTGCATTTGTGATTATTGAGACTGATCTGACCCCATAGATCACAGCATGTACCGGTAATCTCAATCCGTGTTCGAGTGCTGTCCAAAAAAAAGAGTACCGCCGGGTATCCAGAACTCTGGCATCGACTTGGTCAGTATCATTTCTCGTGACATCCCCATTCTCCTGTGATTGTCCAAGTCCTATGGCCAGAACTCCAATAACTCGACTGAATCTAGACTTTATCATAGTGGATGATGTTTCTGACCTAACATTTTTTATCTCCTTCCTCCCTTTCATGAAGCTCAGTGAAGAGGTGACTCCGGGTAAAAGCTACCATCCTGTATTGATTTCCCTTATTAAATCTGTAGCAATCACAAAGGAGATGATTTAGAGTGAAAGAGAGCGAGACACACGGATAATATCAATGGATGCACTTCTTGCAGTCTTTCAGAATAACCAACGCAAACAGAGTGACGAGACAAATGAGGTCCCTGAAGAATATGCATCATTTGCATGCCACAGTGGGTCTCTGTCTCTTGCTACAAAGAAAATGAACACACTTTCCCCGAGGATGAAGTGGTCAGTGATCGGTAAATAAACATCATGAGAAGACGGATGCCTATCTGTCTCCCCAGGGTGGCATATTGACTGATTGACCGATTTAGCCAGTGACTGTCATCTGGTCCGTTAATGTATCATTTTGTGTTAATGACACTGGCCGCTTTGCTTCAGTAATTGATCTTATGGATGAAAGAGCATGTGTGAGGGATTAATCATAGGCATACGATAGTACAACTGATAAGGTGACTTTCTCTTGACCTGTGAAAGGGAATAGTGAAGATGTATTCATGTTTTTTATATGAAATATCTCTAAAACTGTTCGATGGATTACTATTTCACAGAGATTCATGTTCCCTTTAGAACATAATGATAAGAACTGGTGATGGTCTGTCTCTACATCCAGCACCATCAACAGTTAGATGTTTTAATTTACCCATTACATTGGTGTATCACCAAATGCCATCAAAACTAATGACGTTCCCATCAGCCTCAGCAGAAGTTTTGTTTCTTGCTAATTAGCAACTTATCGCGTTAAAATGCTATTGCAATGGTGATAATTATTAACACTATAAATGCCAAATACCAGCATGTTAGCAATGTCATTGAGGAGGTCGGGGGAGTTGCATTGTAAAAACACCTAAAAGCAACAATAAGCAGGACTTTAACCCAGCACAGGACTTTAACCCAGGACAGGACTTTAACTCAGGACAGGACTTTAAGCCAGCACAGGACTTTAACCCAGGACAGGACTTTAAGCCAGCACAGGACTTTAACCCACGACATGACTTTAACCCAGGACAGGACTTTAACCCAGCACATGACTTTAACCCACAACATGACTTTAACCCAGGACAGGACTTTAGCCCAGCACATGACTTTAACCCAGGACATGACTTTAAGCCAGCACAGGACTTTAACCCACGACATGACTTTAACCCAGGAGACCAGTTTGGTTCCTTTGTGAAACCAAAAGTCAATATTGACTCATTTCATTTACATCCCTGACTTAACTGATGTTTTACCAACCGAGTAGTTGTGTTGCCTAAACATGATTGTGTTGCCTAATTCATTTTGTTGTATTTTTTTTTCTTCAATTTACAACATTAATTTCGTGTTTAAAATTCCAACCATGTTGAAAATGTGTTTCCGTTGAATCGTGTTTGAGTTGCAGTTTAATTGTATGAGAATGTAATCTTTAAGGAGACAGGGTTGCGAACTGTTGTGTATGCCTTGAAGCAGGTATGTAAATGGAGAATGTGAGCTAGTTATTTGACAGGCTGTAATGATTTATCAACATATGTTTTTTTATTATGTGCAGAATTTGGTTGGGATCTGTGGTTGTGTATCCATGTATCCGAGTCTCTGACCCTTCATCATTACTTTTTCATGACATTGCAACATGCTGCTCTGACTAACAATTTTGAGACACTGCTTTATACGCTGCAGAAAGTTACTGTCAGACTCAATGTTAGCTTTATTATCAGCAAAATAAGATGCATTATAGAAACATGTATAGAGTGGTTACTATGACTCCACCTTGTCAACATTACAATTTTACAGATGCGTCTTTCTGCATCAGAATAAATGTGACCGACATAACACTCTGAATGGGGCAATTCTGCATGAGAAGTGCTTTTACTCTTGATGCTTTTAGTGCTGCTAATACTTGTATGCATTTTCTTCAGTAAAACTTTGAATGCAGGACTTCTATTTTTACTCTAAAGCACTTTAGTGATATTTCCTTGCCATTTGTGATTACAATCCCGGTCTGGGTGCTGTATGAATACTGGACTGGGCTTTTTGGGGAGGGAAGCTTAAAGAGACAGGCGCTAAAATGTAGCATTTCAGACAGAGGGTGTGTACAGGTATATGCAGGTGGACAGTATAATAAAAAATAAAGTGTTTGGTGAATAAATTAAAGCAATCAAAGGAAATGTCTTTGTTCTCCACATGAGCCATACGAAGGTCAATGTGTACAAGCTAACCGACGCATGAATGATAAGCTGTAATCCTCCTACATCATTGCAAACAGATAACAATTACATCATCAGCCCATCATTCATGGCCATTAATCGTGACATGACATTTCACACACTTGGTGAGAGGTCAACCGATAAATTGTAGGAGTAACAAGATTAGCCACGGTGACCGAACAATTAGTCTTTTATTCATCTTTTTTTTCTTTGTCCATTCTATAAGCGTGTAATTTATTCAGTTACATCTTCACCGCAGGGGCCAGTGTGCCAGCAGGTCACAGACACTGATACCCCGACAGCCGATCGACTCCGCACCGAAGACGACAGATCAATAGAAACGGGATGACTAACTGAACTCTATCACCTTCACCTTTGATGGATTACAACGGAGTCGGAGAGAATCGGATCCATGCATCTTCACAATAACGTCAGGTTGCAGTAAAAGTGGAGGACAAAAACTGTCAAGCGGTGAAACTGGGAAATCCTTCCCTATTTTCCGCCGACAAGGTGTGGGAATTGAAATGCAAATCATGGGGTGTGCTGCGCTCTACTGTGACAACTGACCAAAACAGGATACCTTGTTTTCCCAAAGAGAGAGAAGCTGCTGCTTTTGGGAGCTTACAGCATTTCTACAATCTCTTTTTGTCCATTTCCACGAAACATTCTTTGTCATCTGTATTTTTATGATTATGATTATTAAGTTTTGATTTATAACACAAATGGCCATAAGAAAAGGTGATTTCAAACCGATGGGAGATAAAGGACAGTGACTAAATAATAATGACATGCTGTAAAAGAAAGTCTATAAAAGTGAGTTTTAAAAGGTGCATTAAAAGGTTACAATGCCGGCACTTTGCTATTCCCATCCTGCACAAAATCCCAAAAGTTCAAGGGTGTATGAAAGGTTGTAATCTTTAAATCCCTGCACAGCGTGTACCTGAACTGTACGCACAAGGAACAGGTGGCAGAACATTTTAAATGAAGTAGATCATGTTCAGGTGGTAAAGAAGATGATCTGACTCAGTCATTTACTGCCAAGCTGACACTGGTACCAACAATGAAGCCTAAGATCAAAGCAGATATTAGAATGTAGTTGCAGCATATAAATCAACAAATGATGCATTCTAACCTTGTATAATAGATTAAAGTCTTCTTTGCATCCCCCCAATTTTCTACATGACGTTTCCGAAAATAAAATTTCCCGTTTCCTCTAATTTAAGGCCTACATCTTTTAAACCAGGACCAGTCATACATATATATATATATAGTTTAAGACATATAGTTTTATGTGGAATATGCAGCCCTGTGTCCAGGCATTGTACATCTCTACAAACCATTGGATACATTGAATGTCGACTTTTCTGAACCAAAAATACATTTCATATCAGCCTCTTATCACGCTTGCAGAAACGCACAGTGCCAAATGGTTACCTTTGTGAAATGATTGGTTCGGTTTAGGCAACAAAACAAATCCGTTAAGGTTAGAAAAAAAGGTGCTTTGTGTTAAAACAATAACACGACAACTGAAACAAGGTAAGCAGTGCCTTGGAGGACTGTCTCACATAGCGCTGCAGCGCAACAGCCTTACGTGGCAAGCATCACGACATTACACAACACAAAAGTCTACGTTTACTTTTGTTTTCACACACGGTTGGTTGTACAGCAGAAAAACATCCATCCTGTCAGGCTTCAAGTAATGGGTTTGTGTAAGCCAGAACACGGACCAATCAGCGTCCTGTAAGGAGCGAGTGGCAGCTCCAGTCGTAGCTTCGGTGTGTGCGAGGCAAACGGCACCCGTAGAGATTTAAGTCAATGCTGCAATGGCATCAGTTTCATCAGAACTGGAGAGTAGTCATTCATTGAAAGAAGAGCAAAGAACGGCAGTGATTGACAGATGGTTCCAATTTTTACTTTATTGGTTTATTTGATAAGGAACAGTGCACATTAGTAAAAACATTGCTGTAAATGCGCCAGAGTTAACCATGAGGCTACTTTTCATCTGTAGTATGCAAATCCAATCACCTGCCACATATTTGTTGACGGTGCCTGCCCTTTTCCAAGCAAACTCCATTTGAGGACAATTGAGTTAAATAGTTATACGCACATCATAACGATAACTTCAGCGCTAAACCCTGTGGTGAGATTGTTCTGTCAAGGTCAAGACTTTCAATCGCAAAGTAAGTGCTTTTTCTTTCAAAGTTAAGTATGTTTGAAATCTTCCCAATGTTCGTAAAGAGAAATAGCAATGTGCAACTCGAAAGCTGTGTATGACCTCCCTGTCCTGTCTGTGCTCTGAACCCCAAACCCATTGGTTCCTATTGAAGACGCACATCTTCAGAAACAGCCTTCATCTTTAAAACAAAGTTTAATGATTTCCGAATAAACACGGGCCCTGTAGCTTTTTATCACACTCAAAAAGGAACAAAGAATGCATTTGTTAAGGACCATCTTCAGCTGCAGAGTGATACACATTGTGTTCTAACGCCATGGTTCCCAATCAGGGGGTTACAACCCCTCCAAGGGGTAACTACATCTGTCTCTGCTGTTAAATATACACCACCTGCATCCATTTGTCTCCCACTCATCCTACTGACAAACCTGATCAACGCTGTCTCAGCTGCCCACTTACTGCTCCTGCATTTGTCTTTCTCGTTGCCCCCTCTTTTCATTCGGTTCCTTTGTTGTCGCTTTGCTATTGAGTACGTACAAGGCCATTGATTGTGTCTTGTTTACTGCCTGGTTTTGTCAGAACTTGTTTTCGTGACCCTTAACATTTTTCTCCGTGACACATTTATGCTTGTTGTGATCCACTATCTGTCTGTGAAATTTGTGCTTTGACAGTTTGGTAATGGAATGGGCTTTGACTAAATGAAAGGAGCCCTTGTCTCCAGTTCCATTTACACAGGGACACTTACAGCCTACTTGCAGCACTTCTACTGTAATTTAACCGTGGCTAAAAGCCTTGTTTGGAATCATTATTATAATGACTTCTCTATAGCTCAAAGGATGTGCACAAGAGGCACAACAAGGTGTCAGAATGAAGTAAGAGACGGTGGGTGTATTTGCCATGTGCATTGCACACAAAGTGCTGTTGATACAATTTCTGTGAAAAATGTGGGTACATGCCTGCTGCGGTCTAAGCTTTAGGATAGGTTTAAACCCTGAATAGCCTGAGTCAAAGTCACATGATCACTTAAGCCGCATTCATCAGAGGCTGCTGTTTAATTCGCACCTGGGGTTTTGTCTGTAGTTCTGTCCTTTAAAAATCACTTAAACTCCTGTGTCTGTCACTGTGTTTGAGGTTTAACTTAAACCTGCTGCAGACCTGGTTTAACTGAAGTTTAAATTAGATCTGCTGTAGGACTGGGTTAACTGAGATTTAACTTAAACCTGCTGCAGACCTGGTTTGTATAAGATTTTTACTAATCTGCTGCAGGCCTAGTTTAACTGACATGTAAGGTCTTACAATTCAGTTGAAGGGCAGGTTTAAACAAGTCAGAACAGTTCATTGATTTCTCAAAGGTCTCTGAAGGCAACACTATAATTTCTCTGGACATGTGGTCACTTTTCCAGTAATGTTGTCTATTACTAGTATTACAAGAGGATCTAAATACAGATCAATGGCACAGTGGGATTGAGAAGCAGAGCTGCCATGTCTCCTGCTGTCTGCATCGATAACAAACAGCAAGGGAACGGAAGCAGACGTTGGAAACCGACTCCACCTGCTGAGTTCAACTGCTACAAAACAGCTGCCCGGGATCTTTTTCTGCTCAAGAACACTAAAGGATAAAAACTCTGCCTAATGTTCAGCTACTAAAGTGGAGCGACTGTGGCTAAGTGGAGAGCAGTAATGTAAAGACACCCTTTGGTAGACCTCTTCAGCTCACTCAGTAGAGAATAGTTTGATTTGTTGCGCTCTCTCAGAAGATGTTTGACCTAAAACGTTGTCAAACCACTGTGTCCATTGTCAAGAATGCAATTTTAAGCTGCAAAAACAAATTATTAGTTGTCAGCAAAACTGTGGACTTCTTCAAGGAAACAATTATTTACATTAATGTTTACAGTTAAAAATCAAATCTACACATCTGTACTGAATTGTTATCACCTCCTCGATCACAAACAAACCAACATGATGAGGCACGACTTCTTTTCAGGAGGTCGTATGACTATGTAGCTTAGCCCTCAAAACCCATCTTCTCAATTAATGTATGTATTATTACACATACATTATGTATTATTATGGGCAATGGGGCACTGCATTAACAGAATTCATTCACTAAAGTCGTAACCGTTTTCGTTGTTTCACAGGACGGATTAATGTCGGACTTCAGTGGACAGAATCCATTGGTAAAAGGTGATGTCGGGAGAGTTATGGTATGTTAGCTAGTTATATGAAACCTGTTGTCATCCCAGCCAGCAACCTGAGATGGCACATGACTGTCACTGAAAGCAGCCACACCCTAATTATGCATAAGTTTCACCTTTAATATAATTTATAGGTACGTTATATAAAAATTCACCCCCCGTATATTTGTCATGAACAGGGATAGAGACCAAAACTGTTTTTATTGTACCAGGCTGTAAATATGTTTATTTCTGCTGGACATTTTAACATGGGGGTCCAGGCTGTTTTTAGACAGCCTCAAATGTCCACTTGAGGCTGTCTAAAAACTATAGATTGAGCCAGGTGATTGCAGAACAGCTTGGAATCGGGGTATGATCGCAAAACAAAGGACGTATGAAAGATGAAAGAGGAGTGATTGAGCTCTCGGCAGCTAAACGTTAGCTTCTTGCTTATGTCATTCATTCATTAGCCCTATTTGGGACTAAGTGCTATCCATTGCTCTGCATCAATCCCTTTTGTCTTGTATTGAGAATTTTGCCATCAAATAGAACAATAAAACTCTTTAAACTCAATGTGCACGTTTTCTGCCCCTAACTATTTTTTTATATCGGATGATGGATGAGAAAGACCCAAACAACACATACAGACTTGGTGTGCAAAGACCCTACGGGTGTCTTCGTTGAGTGTGAATCATCCAACACAGCACATTTTTTTTCCTTATACATTGGTCTAACTCTGCTGCAGGAATACGTAATCATTTTAACCCTAATCCCTTTTACATTGTGTTTGGGATCCTGGAAGCCCTGAGCCTCTTCAAAAAACACAGTTCACACTGTTTTATCAGCTTGGTACCGCGTTATTTTTATTGATTTTATGAATGCTTGAACGTGATTTGTGAAGTGAAGACGTTACAGATGTCAGTCACCGAAAACTACATGTTACTTTTGTTCGGGGTGTCGCAGGACTCATTTAATCACAAGGTTGAACACGGTATGCAGAATTACTATCTTTGAATCCCAAATGGATACTACATGGATTTCTGTTGTTTTCTAATAGTTTGTTCAAAAGTGGTCTAACAGGAGAACAGAATGTAGGACAACATGCTGCACGTTTATCTCTGTAATTGACCTTTTGCCAAATAAAATGAATATATATTTATTCCTATGTAAAGACAGCAAATGTCCTTTATTAAACTTGATTCATGGGCATTTCTGTAGTTTGTCAACAAACATGTAAGCCCAGTGTATGGTTTCCACTTCAATACTTGACAGCATATTGGTTTTAATGTTGTCATAAGAAAAGACAAGGAAACTGGTAAAAAAACAACAGAAAAAAATATGTATTTTGCAATTACTATTATAATTATTAATACTTTTACCCGTGCAGCAGTGAGAGCCCAATTTGGCCCAAAAAAATATTTCCCTAAATAACCAGCATTGAATAAAAATTCCCTCATAAACTAAAGTTAAGAGATCAATCTGGTGGTCATTGGGTGAACTAAAGAGTTAATCAGAATTCAAACATCTCGACAGCTCGAAACTGTTTCACTCGAATTTACTCTAATGTCTGCAAATGTTTTGTGAATTACTGGACAATTTGAACCTGTTCCGGCCGAAAGTTTCAAATACAGTCGTCATACATTGATTTGTTTAAAGGCGTCACAAGTAATTGGGCGTTATGCAGCAACAGTCTCTTACATTCCTCTTATATTTTCTCTTCATTTAAAAAGGAAGTCAACTCCAGATGCACCAAACATTCTGTGCTGAATGATGAATCCCTCTTGATCATAAATTGGAGGCATGTATATTATTAGTGAAAGGTACCACCCCCTAAACACTATATTACATTGTGTTGTTTGCAAACACTCAGGGTACCTGATTTGGAGGGATGAGAGAACTTCAGCAGTAGAGACAGAGGTGTGTTCAATAAACTTAAACAAAGTAATCATGTGATCTTCTAGCATCAGTACTGCGTTACAGGAAAATCAACAAGCATCACAGAGCAGCATGTTCAGGAGCTGATTTGCACACATCCAAGGGTTTTATAGTCTTTATGTGGGATCAATGGACTAATTATGTTTCTCTAATAATAATCCAATTATTTTAATTTCTCTAAAACATCTAATAATCACACATTTGAAATTCATGCATTTATTTCATCCTCAAATTCAGAACTTCCTTGCAATGGAGAATTTGTGAACTGTGAAAACAAGATGTTTATTACATTCTATCTTGTAAGAGTGCTCACGACCACCAGTAAAATGTTTAAAAACATTTTAGGTGAATCCCAGAAATCAACGGCTACAAACATAATGAGAACACATGAGGTATTATATTACTTCCTGCATGAGGTATAAACATTTAGATTTAAGAAAAACATATTCAATATTAGCAACAGAATGTACTCATTCTGCAGAATGCCCCCATCAGTGTGATATTATTATATTGTTACTTTGGGGTGTTTGATCCATAACAGTGCACCCTATCGCATAAGCTAGTCATATTTTTTAATATGTAAATAAATATCTGAAAAGTAACTGTTACTATGGCTCTTAAATGATGTCTTAAAAATGTGCATACAATGGAAATACTTTAACTTAAGTACAATATTGAGTAGATGTACTCTTAACTACTCATTGATCATCAGTTCATTCAGACCCTCACTGTGTCAGTGTTCCAACACGGAAGTGAGCTCTCCTGGTGTCTGACGGTCAAACAGTGACGCGAACCCGCAGTTATCGGGACCGAACGAGGAGGAGATCCGCATTCGCCCCCACACGCGCACACACACACACACCTCTGACAGGCTACTTTTCGTCTGCTGCGAACGCTTAACACCGCTAAACACACGCGCACTAATCCGCGCTCGCTCCTTAATCCCCTGCAGACCACGCTGCACCCGCTGCGGACTGTGCCAAAAGTGGCCATCTCCGGCGTAATCATCTCCGCGACCTCGCTCCGGTGCGCGTTTGCGCGAAGGCGCTGATGTAGCTGACCTGCCTGCCTCTCTCTCTCTCCCTCTCGCTCTCTCCCCCCCCCCTTCCGGTGGGCTCTGTCATACCCCATGGTGTTTGTGCCATCTCGGGTTATCCGCCGTTCCATTGCAGTCTTTTCCAGCACGCGGACTTCGCACCTCTCCTCCTGCTCGCTCTCGGACAAACAAATAACGTATGAATTATTGAAAACAAACAGAAAAAACCCCAAAACTTTTGGATATACTTATTTTTTATTTTTTTTACTTTCGGCTTGGATGAGCGTTTAGGAGCCCAAGAGAAGCAAACAACTACCAGGACATATTATACGGCACCGCGGGGAGAAAACTGGAAGAAAATCGCCTGTGCCATCAGCACTCTCTAAAAAAGCAAAGCCGCCTGGAAATACATAGACGAGCACACACATACACCACCAAGCTAGTTATTTGTACTTGAAGAAGGAGGGGGGGGGGACTACAAATATGCTGTGAAGCTCTTCGTCGCAGCTTGGGTCCCGGCAAAAAAAGCGCAGGTTTCCACCACAGCATCTGTTGGTGGGTGAAGGAAAACAATTCGTCAAGGAGAGAAGTGTGAGTGAAGATGCGATATGCAGGCTCGTTAGGCAGCTGGGTTTTGCATTTATTATCCTGGAATTAGTGGGTGAATGGGAAGGGAGCGGCTGTAGCCTCGAACCGGGGGAAGCAGAATACACCGTGCAGAGCCGAGCCTGCGGTGGCGCACAATGGATACTTGTCCGTCTCTGAAGGTAAGGAATAGCCTTTTTGTTATCAGATATCACATTTCGCAGTTTGTTATGCTGCTTTTTCATCTTCTGCTTACAGTTCACCTTCAACTCGGTTGCCTGCGAATTCTAACGGACCCAATCTGGGTTTTAAATGCAATATATAGTTTCCTGTGGCTGACCGCTGATGTTTCACGCGCTCCGGTTTCCCATTCCCCTTAATGGCAGGTGGTGTGTGTTAGGGTTGGCTCTTGGACAATTACAGGTATCCACAGAAAGTAACCCCAGCCGGTGGGAATCTGTTCAGCGCAGTGCAGCTGCGTGCCACTGCTGTTTTATTTATATATATATATATATATATATTTGTATTAATGTTACGAGAGGAAAAGTCGCAGCGGTGCGCGCGAGAAATCGAGAAAAAAAGCTGGGAGCTTGGATAGGTGTGCCTGACGCATACTAATCATGTGTGTATCAACGTGCGCCCTTTTTTTTGGAGGGGGCTGACAATGTGTGTGTTGTCTTGTGCGTGTGTGAGAGAGAGAGAGAGAGAGAGTCAAAGAGAGAATGCAGGAGAGGGGAGGGGTAGATTAGCCAACTCTTTCCAATATGCTCCCTTGTGATTACAGTAGCTAAGACGCTTATTAAACTCCCTTTAAGTTGCAGGAATGGAGTGCTGTGCGCGTGCGAGCGCGTGAGATATGATTATATCACCAGTCCCCCTATGTGCCTATTAAGCCAGCAGTCCCTTGACGTCTTGAGAAAATAATAGGTTGTGTGCACGTCTGGTCAAGTGATCAATGGCCGCCATGGGGCACCGCGGAGAAGCGGTGTAACGCCACCACCCACTGTAATCACCAGCCTCTCGGTGGTGTTGCGTGGCACCTGCGGGATCACAAAATGAGAGAATCCGAGTGTGGGGGTGGAGAGAGCGCCGCTTCGTCCGCAGGTGAAAGCTTTTTTCAGGACCGCGGACAGCGCAGAGAAGTAGGAACTTCTCTGACTCCCACACTGGAGCATTTATCGACATTTGAATGGTGTTCTTGAAAAAAAAATCCCATTGTGTTCTCTTCAATCAAATCCCTTCAGTATGGAGGTTTTCTACCAAGCGAAGCCCTTTAGTTCGCTGACAAGATTTGACGGTTTTTATTCATGAAAAAGAAGAGTGGTCCTGACGCAAGATGACTCACTGACAACTGCACTCTATATCCGGGCCTCACTATTTATTACCCCAACCACTGTAATTTATGTCAGTGGAGCTCACTGCCCAAGTGAACAACGGAGGCCTGTGGATGGGCCAAAAATAGCCGATCTAAAAAGAAGAATAAAGAGCCTCTTCATTGTCTTAATTTACAGTACAGTTCGGTCCACAATTTCAACACTACATTACTTTTGAAGTTAGAATCATCCAGTTTAGTAAATTACATTTGAAGTATTTCTCTAAAACACTTAACTGCAGTAACATTTGTTGGTCACTTGAGACCAGCAGAAACACAGCATTGACATATTATCTTAAGTTCATACGAAAACTTGTTAGCAAACAGTTGCTTATTTACACATCCAGCAGTTAAAGAGCAACACAATGCTTCATTTGGAGTCGTGTTTGTGTCCATGTAAGGAACGTAAATCCCAACATCTACTCTTTCAGCTCTGTTTGTGGTCTCCACCAACTCCTGAGGAAAATGTTTGCTTTAAGTTGCTAAATGCTCCTCTATGTTCACCAACTGGTCTCCAGCTGTGTATGTCTGCTGTTTGGTGCTGAGCTGGTAGTGTACAGAGTTTGGTTGTTTTTAGAGCAGCCGAAAATTACACATTGAGAGTGAACCAAAAAGGTAAAGTTGTGGGTCCATAGTTTCCCCATTGCCATGTGGTACATTGTTATTAATACGTTGATTATAAACACTTGAAACATTAATGCTGGGGACCGCTGTTGGGGTCCCGTCTGAAACTTAAAGTCAATGTTGAAGTTACGCAACGTTGTGTTACGTTACGTACGTAGCCTACTTTACTTGCGTTGTGTACCGGTCATAGGGAAAAAACAGGACTTTCACCCAGGAGACCGCTGTTGGTGTCCAGTGTGAAACATGACTTACTCTAAGACAACGTTCATGTTACCTAATGTTGCGTTATGTTATCTAGGTTACTAGGAATAGGAAACGTTCCATAGCTTACTTAACTTCGTGTATGTAACATAGCTTACTCAACTGGGTAACAAACAATTATTTTGAACGCAGATCGTAATCTGATCTGAAACCTAACCAAGAAGTTGTGTTGCCTTAACCTAACTAAGTTGTTTCCTGTGAACAAGGAAGTTTATTTTTAAAAAGAAGCGCACGTAACAAGCAGAAATTGACACGTGCAACACTTGAAATTGGGAGTGAGAACGTGTCGGATGACCATGCTATTCTAGCGAGAACAACACAAGCAGGGACGGTGTTTTCTATCCCATTTGTATTCATCATTATTTCGGTCTTTAATTTGTCATCGCCGTCAGTCACAGCAGTGCTCTCAACAGTGCTCATCTGACATGTTGATATCACCAGCAGGTATTGTCTGTCAACGCGTGACGCCAGAATGACGCCGCGGGGTTAATGCCTTCTGTCGAGACTGCTCGCTGAAATTGATAGGCCCGTCTTGACGGATGAGATTAACCTGCGATCGCAGGCAAACGCAATTTACGGTTGCGGCAGATGGATGCTGAGGATGCACTCAGAAGTAGGCCAGTTTTACCTTGGGGAGCAGCCTCGACACGCACACAAGGCTCCCGGAGAACATTAGATCGTCGTTGGTTTTTCAGGGGGAAAATTATGAGAGAGGTGTGGGAGGAATGGGGAATCAGAGGACTACGTCATTAAGCGCCGCACGCGGTGAAATCAGAAATCAATTCCTGCTCACACGGAAAAGCTTAGCCGGTTAGCAATTGAAATTCCAAAAAAATGAAGTGGGAAATAACTTGGAATTTGGCCCTGAGACCTCTGCGGGCGTCTCCGCGCCGCTCTCGTCTCCAAGTCGGCTGTGTGGAGAAAACAAGAGCTCGGTTCCTCTTCCTGAGAGCTCTTCCTCATGGCACCGTTCACTCACCTTCACCAGCAAGAATGAGCCAGCACGCACGCGGTCAGATCCGTTTTCAAAATGATGAATATACGGTGCAGCACTTCTTGGAGGATGGAGCGCAGCTGCAGGGCTTTTTTGTTAATCAACCGCTCTTCCACCTCAAATCGGCGGGCATTAGAGGCGAACATTCGGCCTTTCTGGATTTAACCGTCGCTCCCGTTGTTGCTGAGTTGGTCCCTTTTGGTTTGCCTTGGCGCCTGGTGACCACCGTACGACGTTTTGTGAGAAATCAGCTACTCGGGTGGAGCCCCAGCATTTGAAGGAATGGACTTCATGTTGAGGGTGGTTTTGTTAGATAATATCCTTCTTTTTGGAATTTAGTTAGTTCAGAAAAAAACACAATACCTCACCCTTTAAAAAGATCCTCTGCTCCCAGCGACATCAAAGTCACAGTTAGAGATATTATCTGACATTCCTTTAGAAGAGGAGGGACTGGAGAGATGTCAGGATATTTTAGATAACAGTTAAGAAAAGCTGTAAAGGATCATACTGTCTTTTTTGTGTTAGCCAACTAACTACAAGTCATTTTCCATTTTCTGAAGAATACAGTCCTTATCTAACCTACCTGTATTGGCAGCCATTGTTTTGATCTCACGTCTTATCGATATACTGTTGAACTCAGCTTGCTGACTGCAGCTAGAGGGAGGTGATGCATTGCACTGAACATTTAGTAGCGTTTTCTTTAAAAGTGAAAGTTGGGTTATTATTGCGCGGTAATGCAGGTAATAGAAAGAAGTGTTGACGAGTATTCCAGATGATGCATTCTTGTGCTGGTGCTGGTTGCTTGAATACCATCAATGCCCCCATGAGCTTTGTGTTCTGAAATTGCTTTAGTGATACAAACAGCACCTTCTGTACGGATGATGTGAAAAAGGAATTGGTAGCGTTTAAAAAAAGGCTCTTTGGTTCTTTGCCAACTGCCTCTTTGGTCTTATGTGTGGCACCTGGAGCTTCCCACCAGCTGAGCCGAGATGGAGTTCCCCTGAAGCCTTTTAACAACACTGTTGGCTTTTACTGCATGTGCATTACAACAACAACACTATATCTATCTATCTATCTCTATTGTATCTATCTACCTATCTATCTGTTACTTAAGACAAAAGGACAAATGTATTAAATTAATACAAGTAGAGTTTATGGCGCCTTTTCATTGTACAAGCAGTTTGGCAGCCACCTCTTCAACAATTAGTGGACTAATCAGCTGTTTTATAGCACGTCTGTGGTAAATAGAACAGTATTTATAGAGGTGCTTCTCTGTGATTCTTTGTGGAAACACTTTTTAATGGTTGAGACATGGTACAACATTACTATTATTAATGACTGAAGAATCATTGACAGTATTCGGTCAACATAGACAGACAGTCTCCTAATACGTGTATTATTCATTGTTTAAAGCTAAACCGAGATAGCGCTTCACTTTAAAACAAGTGGCCCTCCATATTACTCTCCACCCTTCAGGTGGTTCTCAGTCTGACAAAGGTTGGTGGAAGTTTCTCTAAAGCGATGCGTGACTTTACCGTCACGAGGAAGGGGAACGTACACGTTCTCGGGTCCTTTGCCTTTTGGTGCAGAAGCTTAACTTGCTCACAAAGAGCCCTTTTTTTGGCGCGTTAGTTCACCGCGGCCACAGTGCTGCTGTGATGCTGCTTCTCCCGGGTTCATCTCAGCGGGAAGCACTCGACTCCAGGGTACATCAAAGTGAGTTTGCGGACTCTCAGGGCTGGGCCTTTGTGGAGCCTCGGCGAAGAACCTCCAGGGGTTCACACGGGCGACAGCCTCCCTGCCTTTTGTGAAACACGAGTCGGAAGCATTAAGATGTCCCTCGTGACCGTCCGACAGGGGCCGCAAGGACACGGGGATGTGGATGTGAAACTTCAGAGCACTTGCAGTCGGCGGGACGACATTTCGTGGCGCGACCGTTATGGAGCCGGGTCGCGGACGACAGTGTGTCTGGGGCAAGACTCAAGCTCTTGTTCCTATCACGACTAAGCACTTTAAATACATGAGGAAAAATCATTCCGTGAGTCAGATTACAAAGGCTAAATGCATCTGGTCCCCCCCCTCTCTGTGTTTCATATTCTCTCCTTTGTTTGGTTTCCCGACTCAATAGGCCTGTGAGCTCTGAGGGCCTCTGTTCTAAATGTGTCACCCCTCCCTCCACCCTCCACCCCCACGTCAATTCTCTTTTGTGGTTGTTGTTGTACTTTAGAATCCAGTGGCCCCGTCATTTAATGGCAGGTTCATTCATCAGAGTCAGCAGTTCCAGCCCACTCAAGCTACTGTGTTTTCAACAAACTTGAACATTTTAAAAGCCTGTGCTTGTGCTGCTCACAGTTCAGCACAGCTGATGTTCAGTGTCTCACACAGGACTAAAATATACTGCTGTTTGGTTGGCGGTGCAACCAAGTACTCGTGAGTGATATAACAGATGCTTAGTGACCAAGATTATGTTATTTTCAAAGATAGTTCAAAATATGTGATTCTTTTATTTATTGTTATGGTTCAGAGCCTTTGATGAGAAATGTGGAAAAGAAGAAAGAAATGACACTTGACCTCAGCTGGTCATGCATGCCCCCCCCCCCCCCCCCCAGTGAGAGATTATTTAAACAGAACTGATACTTTTTGTTACAATTTGAACCATACTGACACTGATCATCTCTTCAATGGTATGTCGTCCATGACATTTGTACTAAACACAAACAGGGCCTGGAAAAAAAAGGTACCAAAGCATACGAGCGAGATCCTGCAGACACAGCTCCTCAACGCCCCTGCTGCTCCTGAGCTCATCATAATGAGCAAAAGACCCATTCAAACACAAACTCAAGGATGACCTGATTAGATTTTAGTGATCAGAGGTCACTGTGGCTTCATTTAATTTTGGCCATAACTCAAAAATTCAAATGCTAATTATGCACATTTTCACAGAAATGTCTAATAGGATGAAATGATGAATGGTGACTAGTTTGCGGAGCCATACAATTGGTAGTACTAGTTTTTCTTTTTTTTGCTACGCAGTCTTATAGTTGTCTTGCGTATGTGCACTTCCTGTTTGTGGCTTGTTTTTTGTCTCGTTTTGCATAGTCTGAATGTTGCTTCAGCCCCACTGAATGTGGGGAGAAACACAATTCCGCACCTCCAAGTCCTGCGTTGTATGCAGATGGAAGACAAGCAAGTCTCTTTTATCTCTGTTGAAACTGCCAGAGGGTGACGTCAAGATGTGCTGACACACCCTGAAGTACCATAGAAGTCTATGAGAAAGTGACTCTACTTCTCTCTTGATTTATTACCTCAGTAAACATTGTAATCATGAGTATATGGTCTCGATCTTTAGTTTCAAGTCTTCTTCAATACAGCATGATGTTCATTTAGTAAATGATGATCCATTTAGAGTCAAACAGACCATAAAGCAGGGGATGATTTAGGGCGGGGCTACCTTGTGATTGACAAGTCGTTACCAAGGGGTTGTCCGGTCTGGGAGTTGTCTTTGTTGTTGTTTTTTGTCTTACAAATTTAACCCTTTCACGGATTGTTTTCAGTTCCTGAAAGTTAATTGTAACATTTCGGTCGCCTAAAAAGTTCTTATTCAGCGTTGGGTCGTACTTACCTCCACCCTCTAGTGTCACTCCTGGTTGCAAGAAAAAGAAAAGAAAGACTTCTGTTTAAATCAAGAAAACTAAAAATAACTATTGTATCCATGGACGTATGTGCCTTTGGGTTGCAATAAACTGGGAAGGCCATTAAAACGCTATGGCAGTGTGGGAAAAAAACACTTACTGTAGTTCCACTACTTCACACACTGCAGCCATTTGTGCACTCAAACACACGTTGGCAGACCTACTCATCCACTTTTACAGTATTTTAAATGTCTTGCATTAATGGGACTTCGACAGTACGACACAGCTGGTGGGTAATCGCGTTTCTCCAAACATATTCTCAAAATGCTCCAACATAACCGCACCTCGCTTTTTGTCCCACCAACATGGTGGTTGTTAAAAACAAAAAAACAAATGTTTTCACTGAGAGCAGCAGCTCCCAAGGCTAGCGTCAAAAACAAAAAAATAAAAAAAGGTTTAGCTGCAGGGATCTAAATGGAGGGCTCCTCGTGCCGCTGTGGAGCGATAACATTCAGGCTCTGCTGTGGAAGAAGCTGTAATTTAGAGAGGGGTTGGAAAAAGCTTATCTTCCTAAGCCCCAAAATAAAGGAATAGTGAAGGAAGAAAAAAAGAAGAAGAAAAAGACAAGACAGAAGCATTAAACCACTGTCGATGGCAAACAGGAGTAAAACAAACCAAACAACCCACTGTGTGGACGAAGATGCACCGCTTGTTATTCATGGGATTGTTGTTAAGACTGAGTCGCCCTAACTGGGTCCAAAAGGTCAATTACCGCACCGCGTACTTTTCATCCTGCCGCGGTTGTCGTCACAGCGGGAAATGAAAAAGGAATACAATAAATGAGATCCTCTGCTTGAAAGGCTATGACAAAGCTTCTGGGATCACCGGATGCTGAACAACCCTCACCTCGTTGAACACAGCGACATCATTTCCTTTTGCCTCGGGTTTGATTCAATCTTTTTTCAAATCCACCTGAAACCCCATTTGACATCGCGCCACACCTGTGTCCTCCGAGGTACGTCCTTCTGTGGATCTTTTGACCGTAGCTCTCCGGAGATATTAACATATTCTGGCGCCGTCAAAAATCACATGGGCACCACTCCAAGTGCTCATTGTAATTGGCTCTCAGGATTGTAGTTTCAGAGTTGTCCATGCTCGGTTATAAATTTCAGTGATTTAGGAAGAAAAGGTCCCCAGTTCTCCTTTAAAAGTTGAAGTTCCCTCTCAGCAGCGTCTTTGATAAATTGATAGCGGGTCTTTTAATCTCGCTGTACTCCTTTGGGGTGCTCCCCAATGATTGCTCTGTTGATGGCTTCTTTGCAAAGAGCCGTCCTTGTCTCACAGCAGTGAGTTTACGTCTCTTAGTCAGCACGAGGCTTGGTGTGCACACAGGGTTCCCTCGGCGCTGCTTTTTGAACGCCAACCTTCTCTTTTCGCTTGTTTATTAAGCATTCAGTTGAGAGGAATTGCAGAGGATTAGACTGTGAAGTGCTTTTTTTAACCGTGTAACCCTCTGTAGCTGTTTAAGCACACACACACAAATCGATGCAGTTTGGTTTTTCGATGGAAGATTGGAGGTTAAGTTGAGTTTAGTTGCACTTATGCCTTTGTTGTTGGCGAGCTGTTTTTAACATTCAGAGCATTAATATAGCAGAAAACAACTATGCTTTGTAAAGATATAGTGGAGTGAAGTCTACGATTTTAAGGGTGCTTTTAAATTAACGCCGTTATCCCACAATGCAACGCACAAAGGAGATGGAGCTGCTCACAGATTAAAAAAATGAAAGGAAGATATTTGCGGGTGGTGGTAAAGCTCCAAAAATAAGAAAAATAAGTATTAAACCTTACATGATACAATGACTTTGATGTCTTTTTGTGAAGTTTAATCGCCAGTAACATTCAAAAGTTGCTGTTTGATGGTCATCGGATGTCATCACGAGGAACTTTAATTCTGTGTTGATTTTGGGAGATCCTGTTTCCGAGCAATAGCTTTAGAAAAGCCCTCATTTCAGGGTCCGAACAGTCTGCCCCTTCGGTCCTGGTTTTGGTTCTTCTGTGCCTCCCTTCCCTCCAGCGGGCCGAGCAGTACGGCCCGGGCCTCCAGCAGTGTGTTGCTGGTGTTGGCATCAGTGTTAAATTGAGACTGTTTCTCTGTTCCTCACAGTGACTTTAAGTATATGGGTATTTTTTGTCTAAAACAGCATACTATTATGATGAGAATGTAGTGCATATTGTATATTTTATTAGTTTCTAGTATGAAGTCTAAAAAGTTGTACCAAGGATATCTCAGAACCAGGTCTGTTTCTGACTCAAGGTAATACATTATGATTGGATGAGGCCATTTATGATGTGAAATACAGTAGAATTTAGAGTGAAATAATGTTTTCTGAAGCTGTCATTTAAACTGCTTCAACAAAGTGTTATTGTAGGTGTTTAATTATTTGTTTCTATTGTCAATAATTAAGTGAAGAACACCATCTGCCTTTGGCTGCAAACGGTACAATTTCCTGGAGAAGCTTGCTCTGCCTCCGTTGAGTGGCGGTGCCATGCCTCTCCGTGATTGGCTCAGCTGTTTCAGAGCAGTGAGACCAGCTTTGCGATTGGCTGTCAGTGTATTCATTAATCAACACACCATCCGATCTATATCCCACCTCACGAAGCCATACATGAACCAAAAAAAAAGCAGGGGCCCATTTTCCAAAAGCAATTTGCAAGCACTATTTACCCCGCTAATGGTGCCAGTGTCCCATTTCACAAATGACTGCCACTGACACAAATTGCAGATACATTTGAGAATCTAGTGCTCATGCATGGGTCACAAGTATGGTGTTTCTATTGATTGGTTAGAATGTGTGCGAGAGGAAATTATCATATGCTGCAGATTTTGTGAGACAGGCGTCAGATCTACCACTAAACGCTGGTTGCTGCACTTGCGCCTTTAAATTGAGGCCCATAGTCTTGCTTTACATTTGTTTGATGGTATTGTGGCTAATGATGGTAATCGGCTGGAGAGCTAGTTAGCTGTTAGCTATTAGCAGCAGGTGAGCAGCGCAGTCCTGCATGGCTAAATAACAGCTAACAGCAAACGTGAACAGAGGTTGCATCAAGTTACATTACGATGCGTTCAAGCTCTTTTCACTACAAATGTGTATTGGGCTACGGTAAATATTAACGTTATCATGATGTGTTCAAGTGTAATCTAGTAAAATGTAGTGTTTGGCAGGAAGCTAACAATGAAATTGGCAAACTGTATGAAAACGGAAATAAAGGAGTGTATGTGGAAGTATATTTATTGTTTTGTTTTTTACCGTCGTATCAAATTGGGTAGTGGCATTGGGATCAACAACTACATTTCTGTGTATACATGAATCAGATGGTCACAATTAAAAAGCAAACAGTCCTTGCTGTGCTGAGCTTTATGTTTGTGGATTATGTGATTATGTGTCTTTGCCTTGGTTCCATTTTGTCATGTATCTGCACATTATAATACAGAGATGTGTCGAAAGTAGTCTCTGATTATACAGATCCCAGTCAGATATTATTTATTGTTCCTATAGCGTGAACACAGTCACTTAGTTGGCATCCTTCCCTTGAACTGTAACTAAGATGTGTTGCACTGCATGGCCCGTGTTCCACATGATTACACAAAGTGGTGTAATGGTGTTGTAATTAGTTATAATACGCTACTGGCAAGCACATCCTTGGATGCAGGGAAAACTGCCAAAAATAGAAGGAAAAAAAGAAAAAAAATCAGACAAGAGCTGAAAGATGTAGCGCTGTGTGCCTCCGATGATCACTTTGTGCAACTGCAAATTCCGCCCTTGAAACATCAGGGTTTTGAACAGAGAGTGTAAAGGAACAAAATCGAACCCACAGCAAACACCATTGAGGTGCAGAACGTGTGTTAGAGAGCGCCCCGCTGTATCCCATGCTAATACAATCTGATGAGCCAACAGTTGTGATCTGTCTCAGCCAGTATGCTCAGTGTGCAGCGATGGCTCGGGATTGTTATTGGGAATTAAGACGTTGAGTTTTTGCTCCCAATAGACAATCTGTGCCAGAAAAAAACAACAGAAAAAACCCCAAACAATATCTTCGTATTTTATTTTTGCTGGTGAAGCGAACAAAGAAAGCCACAGCCTCAGGCATTGAGCCCTTATAATCCCACAGCAGGCTCTCCTTTAGATGTCAACAGTGGCAACAAAGCCTCAATTTGTTGCTTGGATGAAGTGGGTGCTGAAGGGAAGCAAGGAGACGCAGACACTCGTGGGGAAAGATAATGTGAACACATTGTTCTGATAAATAGTCACCTTATGAATATTTGATATTGGTTCTTATTTAAGAGTGGTCAGAGTCCTCACCAGAGAGTCAATATCTGCTCTCTGACATCCTTGCGCATCTCTCAACAAGATATTTTTTGTTTTATTGCTGCTGATGCTTAGGAGCCCAGTTTCATTAGAATCTCATCACTTCTGCATTGGGCTAAAGTTCCTTGTGGGGCTAAGACTGAGACCAAGACCCGTGTATTTACAACCCATTATCACGCAGAGCAACTGATGTAGTATATAAGGAGTAAGAGAGTCTGCATAGGGCAGGTGAGGACTGGTCAAACAAACACAGGACTTTCACTCAGGAGACCGCTGTGCGTGTCACATGTGAAACCAAGTCAACGTTGCATTTTATTTTAATTTTGTTACGTAACTTCCATATTTATTTTAACCCAAACCAAGACCATTTCCTAAAACCTTTTGTTGCATCAGTAAACCTAAAAACCAAATACACTTATGTGAGAAGTTTATTTTTGCATCTAATGAGGTAATGAGCTTTCTTGTTTTTGTGATTGGTGTTCCCACTTTTAAATGGGAAATATGTGGCCAAATGTTTTGTTTAAAATATTGAACAAAAAAAAAGAATTAACATTATCAACAGAATGTGAAGACTTTACAGTGTTGATGTTGTGCTAAAGATGTCTATGTGGGGTGTTGCAGATAAATGAGCATGCTAACCAGCTAGCCCTGACCCATTCTGTCCTGTAACACCACTTGTACCTCCAGAGGCGATAGTGAGTCACTGTAGCGTCCAGTATGTCCTCAGTCCAACGTTAGAGGACAGAGAAGCCATTTCTGTTCTTTAGCAGATAGTTAACAAATAAAGAGAGAGCTGCTTTGGAAAAATCTTGAAATCTTGGAACGATTGTACCGTCTGCTGTTACACACACCTGTGCAATAAGGCAATCACATCTTTGAGCATCCATCATGCTGCTCATTTGTAATAACTGTGTCATAACACTTCCCATGATCCATTTGGTATGATGTTTTAAAGCGCCTTGAGCACAGTAAAGTATAGCGCTGTAACCCTGTAAACGTAGCGGATAATCAGTGAATGCCCTGCCTGACCTGAGCTGAGCTCCTCCTTGTCCGCATGATTCAGCCTCACTGAAAGGCAAATTATCCCAGAAACTTGCTCGATTCTTCAGCTCGAGTAAATTGCTTCCCCTTCCCTCGAGCAACAATAGCCGTCTCATTGACAGAGACTCGGCTAACTGGCCCTAAAAAAGAAAAATGTTCTCACTCAATGTTCCTCTCGTGTCCATCATGCTTTTTTTAGGGGAAACGTTTTTTTTGTGCTCTTGTTCTGCACGGCGCTGCATGAGGGTTGGCCCTGTGGCGTCCACTGCTCCTTCACAAACAGGGCACCCGCTGATCCTAGTCAAGCGCCAATCCTGGGCCTGTGTAGACAGTCTTTGATCCACCTGTGATGCGGAGGAGCCCCTCATGCATCAGGCACCACAGTGTGCACAAAGCTGTGTAAGAGGCAGGGCCCACTGATAGGAGGGGGAGGAGACAAACAGAGATGATGGGTTACAGTTTGTCTCCAGTGATGCCGGCGGTGTTTCTTTTACACTCTCAAATAGACGCTACAGGATAATAAGAGGTTGACTGAGCAAGGTGAAAGTAACCACATCTGATTATAGAAGTACCCAGAACTAAAGGGAACTAAAGTAATTTTTAGTATTCATGTTATAGTCATAGTTTGTACCACTAATAGTGTCATCAGGGATATTATTACAATGTCTATAGAACATTTTAAAATGATGATAATATAATAATATTTGTCAATACCGGTTATAGCAACACCCGTAGAGTACGCTAATACTGAATACATCTGAAACACTGTTTTACTGCTTTCTCTGTTTAAAAAGGTTTGATGTCTGTTGCGGTGAGAAGTGTGCTGTGATGTCACTGTGTACTGACACACCCCTGGGTACACTTCTACTTAACCACAGCACATGTAAAACCACGAGGCTGCAAAAAGAACACTTCCAGCTGTTGAAAGGTGTAGGTGTTTACCAGGAAAGGGGGTGGGGGGGATTGAACAAAACCTAAAATAATGGTTGCATTATGAGAAATGGAATATGCAGCATTTTTGGAGATTGACCCACACTTCTGTCAAAGATTCGGTTAATCCAATGAAGACATTTCTTTCTCTGATGTTTTTTTTGTGTGCTGTTTTGAAGTGGGCGGGGCTCTGTTGAAAAAAAAAATGCTGATGACACATATTTGCATGCACTGAGCAATATATGTGTGAATCTGATAACAGGTGCTGGCTTTGGCTGCTTATGTTGCCGTAAAGGATGCACCGATACTGATATCGGATCTCAGTCCCACACTGACTCAAATAGCTGGATTAGGTATGTCTGGAGCAGTCTTTGAGTGTAAAACTCTAAATATATAATTAGTATATAACACTTTGTTTTTTCTCCAGCTTTACTTTTTCCAGACCGACAGACATTGAGTGAAATATATTATTCTTGTCTAGTTGGCAGATGATTGATGTAGTCAGTTTCTGTACTAGAGAAACTTTCAACTAGTTTTCTCTCATTAGGAATCTCCTCCGTTGACAGCAAACGCACGCAACGTTTTGATTATTTGAAATGATTAAACACAATTAAAGTTCATGTGCTTAGTAGCGGATTCGCCGCTGCAGAACAAATAATGGCCTTCGTCTGGTGAAATGTTTCAGCGCGGTGGTAAAGTCATGAGAAGAGCCTTTTTTCTGACAGAGCAGTGCTTTTTTTCTGACGCCACAACAGATGTTGAAAACGTTACCCGAAGCGGCGGGCGGACTCAAGACAGCCTCATGGATGACAGTGACAGGCTTGAAGATTGCAATACAGCTGTGGACTTCTCCATCCTCTGCGTCTCTCTCCGGCCCCCTGACAGGATTGCAAAGAGACAACTGGGACGGACTAATAAACATCACCGGGTGTCACGTCCGCCCTAGACCGGACCACCAGAACACACGCCGTCTTTGTGCCCAGGATTGAATTGATAGCTGTGGTAGTTTAGCTTCTGACGAGGCTGTTATCTATCTGAATGGCGCCCTTCTCTCGCTGACTCCCCCCCCAGCGGCTGCTCTGACACCCTTTAACGTGCTTAGTACCCCTGGACTTCATCAATGGCTACAATGACCGTTTAGAGTGGGATGCATGTGTTTCATTAGGTTTATTCAGTAGTATAATTTATTTTTTTGTTGGGGGATGAAAAAAATATGAAAGGCAATGTAAAATTCAACTATGTGAGCTACAGATCAGACTCTTAAGGTTCCATTTCTCAGCCTTTGAAGAGGCGAGACACACTTACAGCATTACGTAAATATCAACCACGAGAGTGCTAAATGTGACTCTGTTATCATATGGGCCTTTATTGCTTTACATAACTGTAAACGCCATAGAATCAGCTGACAGATGTTACATCACCAGGCCAGTTGTGTCTCAATTAGTCTGAAGTGCTTGTGTAAACATCGTCTCTAGGTGATCATTTAAAGATAGGGGGAACAGGCCCGGCCTGCGTCTTTATAATGTCTGTGATAATGGCTTGTGATAATAGCTGTTCATTAAATATATATATATATATATATATATATATATATATATATATATATATATATATATATATATATATATATATATATATATATATATATTAGAAGTGGCTCTTCTCACATTCAAGTGAACAAGTCCAGCAAGTGAAAGAAAGAGAGGCTGCAGATCTCCCGCTGGATCAAATGAGAAGTCCGATTATGATTGGAAGTCAGATGAGTTTCACAAGGGCAGAATGAGCTCAATTACTGGTGACGGTGTAAATGGACAGGAGAGGGATTCAACTTGGCCTTTGGCAGGTGCGCGGCAAATTGTCTCTTTCAAGGGTATATAGCAGCCACAGCAGGGGTCACTCTGTCCTGTTTGATTGAATGAGTACAGCCACATAAAACACATTTAGGACAGTGAGTATGCAAGAGGTGTTTGTGTGTGAGATAAATGCATACATGTGGGTGGGTGCTCTTCAGTGTATGCATCACTGTGTCTGTGCACATTTGCAACGAGCTATTTAAGTATGCGTAGGCGAGTAGTCGAGGTCCTCTCTACGAGAATAGCTTCAACCTTTATTAACTCTTATTTGCACATCTAGTAGCTTACGGAGCGACATTATCATTCCTTCGAAGTCTGTTTGTGACTACTTGGTGAATCTAAGTGCAACATTCTCTTTCTTTAGTTTTTGGCCTCCACCAACTCCTGAGGGAGATATCTCTCTTTAACTGCTAAACGCTCCACCGTGTTCATATCAAATCAGGTTTCTAGCAAAAAGTAATAGTTGTTGAGTGTCAATAGCTGACATTTGGGTTACATTGTTGTCAGGATGTCATTTCATTGTTTTAACTTTCTTACTGGACCTTCAAAGCTCTGAATCAAGCTTCTGGGACTCTGAACTGTCCAGCAGAAACAGACACTATCTGCACTGGCAAGGGTCATTTTTATTTATTCATTCATTTTGGCTTTTATTATTACTTCAGATCAGCCGTTGATAAATCTCCCCTAGCTTTAACAATAGCTGATTCCACTTGTAATTTGCACATTGGTGACTGAAAACATCAGCCCATGAATATATTCAAGTGTAAATGATATTACATATCCAATCCGTTATGCTTTGCCTCCTTTGGTTATTAATGGTTGAACAAACTGAGCACTTTATTTTGAGGTATTAGCTGGAGGGTGCTGCAGTGTTTTTATGTCAAGTGTAAAGTTCGATAAGAATTCATAATTCCGAGCTTTTTAAAAACAGAAAGGTGAGATTTTGAAACCCACCTCCACCCGTAGTCATTTCCATGCAGTCCCTTTGTACTATTTACTCAAATTAAAGCTAAATTATAAAGTCTCATGCGGTCTATATTCTCCGATCCCAATATGTCATTTCCTAAATAGGTCTGTCTGCTGAGAGGAAAGTGCTCGTTCCCCTCGCACACCAGCTCAACATTTATACGAGTCGTGAACTTGTGAGGATCGAAACATGCTTGTTTACTTGCGCTCAGTAGCTCTGCTCACACAGGTTTTCTGTAGGCGGACTTGACTTCCCTGACCTGCTTGTCCCTTTAAAATGTTTTTCCAACTGCAATGTTGGGCAGTTCCAAAGAAGGGGATGTTTGCTTGTTTCTCTACCTCACTGACGATATGTTTGTTTGGCTTATGTCTCTTGAGAGAGTACAGTTGGTTGATATTTTTTGTCAGTGTATTTGACTACCAATTGCCTCCTAATGAGGGGAGATTAATGTCACCTGGGCTAAAGCAGCACTAATCCCAGAGATCCTCCCTGACTGGCCTCAGAACGCAGGTGACAGGGTACGTAAGGTCTCGGAAGACAACAAACTGGTTGATCTCCAGAGCAGAAGGTGGCGGTAATGCACCAATAAGATGGATGCCAACCGCCGTAAAACTAGAAGAAGAAGAAGAAGAAGAACTGGTTGGTCTCTGTTTTTCACTTGACAGGAAAATGGAGGAAAGCCAATGTTTTGTGTACCGGAAGTGTTTTTCCAATTGATTTTCTGTAGATAACCTTAAATGATGAACCCTAATGAACTAGTGAACGTTTCTTCCTTGTTTTTGGCTAGTCTGTATGAATCAACGCCTGAATGCTTAAACCAACCATCCTCAAGTACATCATTAAGAAAGTAAAAGTGCTTGACTGGTATAATAGGCTACCATTAACTTCTTACTTCAAAGGGCACATATCATGTACACTTACAGGTTCATATTTGTATTTAGGATTTCTGCTAGAACAGGTTTTTATGCTTTAGTAGTTTTTAAAAATCACTTTTTTTCCTCACACTGTCTGCCTGAGTATAACTATATTCCCCCTCTGTCTGAAGCACTCCGTCTTTTTAAGACCCCGTCCCAAACAAAGCCCCGTCTGCTCAGATTCTTCACGGCAGCTGCTGCTATGGATTCACTGTGTGTGTGTGTGTGTGTGTGTGTGTGTGTGTGTGTGTGTGTGTGTGTGTGTGTGTGTGTGTGTGTGTGTGTGTGTGTGTGTGTGTGTGAGAGAGTCAACTACACTCACAGTTTAGCGGCATTTCTACCGATGACTCTGTAGTTGTGACTTCACAACCATACAGAAGTCCAGACGATTCATTTAAAGGCAAGGTTTCTAAATCCAGGCTGTGTTCATGTCTTGGTGGATTCAGCGTTAACAGTGTATATACTGTATAGTACCTAGACCTGCTTTATTATCCTGAAAGACATGGAAATAGCACGTTCTACATCATGGGACCTTTAATTGTAGATTGGCCATTGCTACAGTCACCAAAGCCCAACTGACTGTACTTTCAAACTGCAGTCAAAGTCATGGAAATGTGTCCAAGTTTGCAGTCAAAGCAATCTCCAGCACTTTAGATGAACAGTTAAAGTAAACACAGCCCTGCTTACCACACTGTTAAATGTCAGCCAGCCAACTTCTGAGTCTGCTGCAGTGTGTGAGCGTTGTGCAGAGCAGCATGCCCACTCACAAGGGAGAACATTGATTTTTTTCTTCTTTTTTTTTTTCTTGGATAACGAGGCTTGACCGACTTGGGTGCTTGCCTGAGTTCGATTGCTTCCCTTCTCTGCTGGTTGTCCACACAAATCCAAGTCCAACGAGTCTAAACTCTAAATATCTTCAACGCAGCTGTGGATGTCTTCAGAGAGAGACCTTGAAGTCTTCCTTTGCGTCCTTTAACTATTTCTACATAGCCAATCAAATGCAACAACTCCGATCTTCATCACAGCAAAACGGGAAAACAACTGTGTAAATGGGGGGAATGTTTGGTTGATAAGATCATAATCAAATATCTTATGAAAGAGTGAAGTGAATGGATTAATAGTCGTGTGTCTTAGGAGAGGACAAACATTTCTGTCTCTTTAGAGCCGATCATGTTAATGTTTAGGCATACAGAGCAGCGGCCGGTAGCTCGACCTCTTTCTTCACACTTGTTGTCTTTTCACCGCTGATCTTTCATGCAGGAGACTGCACTTTGTCATTTATTAGTCCATAACTTGTGTACTTCAGTAACAGCTCTTCTTTAGTTATGTTAACCCAAACGGTGATCTTTTCCTCAACCTAACTAAGTATTTGACAATATTTTCCTAAACCTATCTGGGTTGTTTCCTGTGAAGTTTATTTTGAAAAGACTTTATGCATGTAAGGCGCAGAAACGTACACATATTGCTGGCTTTTGTAGGAAAACGCAAGTTGAATGTGGACTGTTTTATAAACCGTATCACCGTAACTTTAAAATAAAAAGAGAAAACCCCACTTATTGTATCTACAAGACTGTTGCACAGAGACATGTGTGTAACGATACAGGGCGATAAGTGTTTTTTAGTTGTGAGGAGGGAAAGAGCGAGCTCACGGTGCTGGTCAAGCCCAATACACAGACATAAATATAGTGCAGGGACCAGACTGATGGTTGTCTCTCGGCACTCATCCTCCCCCAGTAGAGAGACCAAGCATCTCAATCGTATACTGTACAGAAGAGTGCTTGACAACAACAACAGCAGCAGAGTGGTGTCATCTGTCCCTTTTCCCAGCATGCCCAACACTCACAATCCACTGCCAGTTGCTGCAGCCTGCATGTCGGCTGTTATAAATAATAGAAAGCCCTGTGGATTGGGAATACGTGTACCAAAAACAATTGAGGCGCCACACTGTTTCAGCCGTGCCAAGTTTACATCGCGCAACATTACACATTAATGAGGCGCAGGGCTCGTAACCTGCTTTTGTTCTTTGAAAGCGATTTTGATTTGTTTTCATGCCAGAGTTTTTGACATCGGCCGTCTGTGAAGAGATTTGTTTTTTTAAGCGATGTTAAGCGAACATGATTTGTACATGGGTAACAGGGGGAGGGACCCAATGAACAACAGGGGGTCATAGTTTCTACCTCGCACAAAACCCAGTCAGATAAAGATTCAACTGACACATTGCAATAACCCCCTGCACTCCCTCCGCTATTAGGGGATGGACAGGAGGATGGCAGGTTTACAAGGAGCATGCATTTTGGTCATTTCGCTAATCAGGGGGATGGCATCCCTCCTCAAATCGCCTACCGATAATAGGGGCCCATTTTGAGGAAAGGGAGCGATGCTGTTTGAGGATGGGCTGCTTTTGTGTCCCATAGGTTATTTTTAAATCTCACCTTTTGAAATGGCTGAATATCAGTCACTATATATCCTGGAGCATTATTACCAATATACGGTATGTAGAGAAGGTGAACCGCTATACCGCCCAGCACTAGTGTCAACTCATCAAGGTGTGTTAACTCAAAATGCATATCTAAGGCATGGTTTGGATAAGAAAGGTAGCCAGGCCTAAAGGGTGGAGTTGATGACTTCCTGGGACTGTCTCATGGAACTTGTGGAAACACATGGAGTTCAGCGTGTTGGAGACTCAATCCCGATGTCAACACCCACAGACTCGTGGACTTGGAGGCGCGTTCCAGCAAAGTACATGACGGCTTAGGGCTGTCCCGGCTGTCAAATGATCAAATGATCAAGTGCTTAAGGGCTCTCTCGCTGATGTTTTGAACCCTGCATTTTTTGCAGACTTAACCTGCCTTTGTTACATTAACCACGAGGTTACCGTGCATTAAAAAAGAGAAACAAATGTAAACAAACAAAGAGAACTGCACATAGGTATTCAGAAAACACTCCATTAACATTGAGGAGTTAAGATGGTACACAGGAATGCAAGCGGAGGCTATATTACACACCTGGTCTATCCATCAAACATCGATTTCCTTTTAACTTGATGCTTTTTGGACATTGATTATTGATACAATTGCACAAAACCCGATTTGGCGTTGTCCAGGTAACATGATATTTCACCACAATGTGCTGTCCTATTGAAATTCATAAAATGTCACGCCCTCTCACTCTCCAGCATGTACCAGGTGACGTCAGTTGGGTCCCTGAGGATGGCCTTTAAGGGGGACATTGAGGTTGGGCCTTACCCTCACTTATCCCCCCATTTACCCCATAATCTGAAAATATAACAAAAAACAACAATAGCTTTAATACAACTGGTATTTGTGTGATTTGTATCATGTAATGGTGATAACAGGAGGACACATAGGAACAGCTATTGTAGCTACTAGATGACAGCAAGGAACTTATACTAATTGCTTTCTTGTGTTGAATGCCTTCAACCATCTCTGAAGTCATGTCTGACACGGACAGGTCACAGCGTGCCGTTCCACTTCTGCTGCAACCTCTTTTTACTTAAATCTGCCTTTTTTTCTGGTCTCCTAGTTTTATTTTAAAAAGATGCAAATGTGTGACGTTAAGCAGTCTAAGCTGGCAACTCTGCTGATCTGGTAAACAAATGTGTTCTAGTTGTTTTCTTGATTTCCTTTGAGAGTCGGGGGATTATGGAAGTTTTCTTGGAGGAAGAACAAAATGTACAATAGATGAGTTTTTAAGGATGAGAGGAAGTCATGGGAGTCTTTGCTGGAATGGATGATCTCTCATGAATGTTTTCATTACCTGTTTTCATTATCATGTCCCAGCCCATGATAATGGACTGTCACTGCCTAAATAGAACCTCTTGACCCGAACTGGAGAGTAGATGAAGCATAGAAACAAAGCAGTCTTCCAAAAGCATCACAGTGTAGTATACAAATGAATGGTGTGTAACTGCCCGACTAATCATACCTTTTGACTAGAGTTGTTCTGGTACCGATGCCTCCGATAGAGCCTAAAATGCTGGAATTGGATATCGGCAATTACACAAATCTATTCTCCGATATCAGGTCATCGTATCATTCATCAGTCATTTTTGCTACACAGGAACAACATCGTACATCCTGCCCAATCAGTACTGCACATGTTTAAACTAGCACTACGCACCTATGTTTGAACACTCTCGTGCACCCTATATTTTCCATGCTAATGCTACATTGTGAACAACAAATCCATGTTAAAGTCGGCTGGAGGAGAGCTAACGTTAGCAGCTAACAGCTGGTGGGCAGCACAGTGCTGCTTAGCTAAATGACGCTAAGCAACAATTTACAACAGCTAACGTTAAGTGAGGTTGCATTGAGTTACACTATGATGTGTTCAAGCGAGTACACTATCATGATGTGTTCAAAATGTAACCTCACCAATTTACTCTTTGGTTAGAAACTAACAAGCTATAAGCAGCTTATAGTACAGAAACACAGCAATCATTTCCATTGTTTTTCTGCCATAAGCATATATGGTATTGGCCAATTCACAAGTTCAAGTATCAAAATGAGTACGGGGAAGGACTGCAGCAGTAAACATGGAAACATAGGAGGAGGTTTCACCAGAGTCAGAGTTTGACCTACATCTCCCCTGGCTCTGTCAGGCTGTTTGCAGTGTGTCGTGGTCAACAGAGCACAGAAACCATGTCAGCAAGCACCATGTGTTATCCATTCAGTAGACACAGACCTCAGGTGTTTGCTCTGTGCTCACACAAAGGACTCCTCAATCCTCCTCAACCCGCCTACCTAGAGGTGGTTTATTTCTACTCACTGGCTCTGTTTCATGTTTAGATCCTCGGGGTGTAATTTCATGTTGAGTATTGATGGTTCTAGGGAAAGCTGTCCTGAAACCAGCTGTTCGATTGTGTGATTTACAGGCAAAGAAAGAGTCAAAGTGCATCTCTTTGACTACATTGCATTTAGTGCAAGTGTCTGGGATATTTGTTATGGAATGTATAACAAACCTACACATCAGCCAGTTATATTGTATGAACTTTAGGTTTGCGTTCATCTTTCCTCCATATTTATAAAGTTCTGTCTGAGGAGGAAAAGTGAGGAAATGAAACCTTTGCCATTATAGCTTGTTCCCAAACTCGTGGTGTGACTCTGTGGATGGCGATGTTGGTCCCTGCGGTTGATCCACCACTTTTGTGCAGGCTGAAAAAAAAACAAATGTGAAAAAAATTGCAAGAAATTTGGCCACTATGAATTTTGTGATGCCTTATTTTTTCTCTTGCACGACCATGAAGGTCACACTTGTGGTTTTGAGTAAAAAAGTCAGAAATATTAAATGGATTGATAGTGACAACGGGATCAACTGTATTCACCGTGGCAATCCACTGTCTTTCATTCATTGCCATCATCGGGTCAACTTTGAATTGGTCCAATACTTTGGTTTATTACCAAATACCTGGAAAACAACGGCATCCCCGTCAGCCTCAGCTGTGCTTATTGCAATGTTTTGTTTGTTCAGCGTCTTCACTGTTAGCAGACTGCTAACGTTAGCATTTAGATCAAAGCAGCACTGTGGCTAAGTACAGGCTTGGGGAGCTGCTAGCATAGCTGTCTGTGTTGTTGTAATACCTTCCTCCAAAGAGGGAATTATATAAATACAAGAAATCAATCAATTTAAATCATTTCACTGCTTGGAATTTATTGAATGAAAATTAAAATGAAAATTAACTTTAGAATGTGGTGTTTTGCTATTAAGGACTGTTGAATTAAGCAGTTTCAAAGAGACCAAACACTTCTCATGAAAAGAGTGACAACAATGGAAAGCAATCATGGTCTCAAAGATCCTTTTCTTGTTACGACACTGTGCCTATTTATACTGTCGACAATATCTTTATTCAACTGCTTGTAGTTTAACATTAACACTTTTCTCTTTTTCTGCACAGTGCTCAGTTTGACATTCAAAAGGGCCTGAAATCACGATCTGTTTCGAGGCAATATGAGCATTTACCACGGAGGTTAAGAAGGACGGGAGCAGAGACAAAGGGATTGAATTCCAGCCCAGTCGAAGTCTTAACTGCTGCAGAACTTCACATTCAGAGGTAGCTGCAATTTTAAGCAAAGCTTGGTTTGGTTATTACTTGCCTGCAGACAGGCAGAAGGGCTTCAGCTGGCACTTACAAAGAGAGAGTAAAAAATAGTCCCTATCTGTTTTGACTGTTCTTGGAAATGCTCCATGTCACCACATAGCCTTCGCTAAGAGCACCAACACCACACAGCTTTTTATTTTTCATCCACCTCAAGGACAGATGCACGGCGTTCTATTCAACTACCGCGGACAATCTGGCTGGTTTAGAGCCATTTATGCGCTTCTCTTATAGTCAGCAGATGTCTAATTGAGGTTAAAGGAATTATGGATGAATAAACTAAGCCTTGAGGGAAACACACACATCTCTGGACTGGGATTTGTCTGCTAGGCGTAGCCAGTTGGATCTCTGCAGGAGCTCATTCCGTATACGTTTAATTCAAGTGTGATCACTCTCGGAATGCAAGTGAGGGAGCGAACAGAAAGAAAAGCTTTCGGCTTTTCATCTGCCAGTTTATTCCACTGTGGAGGTCAAGTCAAGGATTCGCAGTCCCACTGTAGGCTGTGCCGGATTAGAGACGCGTTTGCTTTCGCAACAAAGGAATGAGCTCGTAAGCTAACAGTGTTACTGAGTGATTGTGTAACACGATGTGAATGAACCCAGTTGATAGTTTTCATTGTTTGCATTCGGTGTCCTTGCTGTGGTCCTGGAGTGCATGTTCTTCCTTCTGTGTGTGTTTCCGGTAGAACACTGTACCATCACGGTGGAACCTTACAGAACCACTTGTAGTCCAACTGAAATGTGATTCTCCTGTTGTTTTGTGTATAAAATCACATAGCATAATTTGCACGGTGGCTATTTCATGTGGATACATTTCAGAGGATGGAACGGTTTTAAGACATAGTCGCAAAATTAGTTTCTCTAGCTTCAAGCCTCTTGGTGGATGTTTCACATGGCAGCATTTGACTCAGGAACTTGAGGAACTTGTTCTCACTCCTGACCCGTCAAATACTGCAGCTTTCTCAGTGGCCCTTGGCATCTGATACAGATCACGAGGCACCTGTCAGCGTCTGTATAGGAACCATGTAGACCCATCTCCACCAGCATAAGACCTAGATCAACTGTTTAGTAGCTTAAATAGCGAGGGTGGACGGGTCAAATGACCACAGGACTTTCACTCAGAAGATTGCTGTTAATTTCCCGTGTGAAACCAAGTCAACCTTAACTTCATTTGACTTACTTTTGCTTATTAACTTCCTTACTTTACTGATGCCAGTTACATAACAAACGTATTTGAACCCCAACCACAGCGCTTTCGTAAAAAAAGTACTTTTGTTGCATAAGTAAACCCTGAGCATTATTTTGAAAAGTGGCCGTATGCATGTAACGAGCGGAAACTTGCATGTTCAAAACTGACACTAGAGCAGTATTTAGTGTTCGGGGAGTGGGAACGCCCCTGACTGAGGAGTCTACCAACATTCAGGCCCTTTTGTAATGTGAGCAACAACAACAAAAATGTTGAGTAGAACCATAGCACAGTAAAGTGCTATTGACTAGCTGGGCTAACTAGCTTCCTCTGCCAGACTCCTAGCTTGCTTTGCTAACTTTAGCACTAATTTCCCACTTGGATGTCCTTTTTTTTGTTGACGTTATTTCAACACCTGCTGAGTCACTGGTAGCTCCGGTACACTCAGTGCTGTGTTGGTACTCATTTTGTACTAAGGAGGGGGTTCTAGTTAGCATTAGCCGTGATGGCAGACGGATGACCAGACTGTCACAGCAAGCAGCTCAAGAGAAACTGCAACATACGGGATGTTGTCGTAGAAAAAAGAAAAGAAGAAAGTTGTGTTTTTTTTCTCTCTTCCTGCACCAGGCAGGCAGCTCAGACAGCAGAAAGAGGAGCTGCGAGTCTGATGTTTTAATAGCCACGTTGTGACAGTAGGCTTGCCTGCCCTTTCACGCACCCGCTGTGTCAGACAGCTAACACGAAGCCACTGTGTGTCGAAAGAGACTCAGCTAATGAGATCCAATCTGACATTTAATAATGGATGAATGAAGAAAGAAAAAAAGACAGACGGACAGACAGACAGAGGAGTTCATTAGATTGTGTGAATGATAACTTGATAAATACGTTGAAAAAAGTTATTATATGTGCATTAAAGGCTCACTTCACAGATTTCAGATGTACAAAAACATTTGTACAATGTTCTCTGAGGCTCTGGAGGAGTAGAAGTTTCGATTTAGACTATTCTTTTGAATCGCAAGTTGCCCAAATTCATGGGGGTTCATGCTAAATCAACGGAGCTCCTCATAGTATCAGGTCTGTACTTCTCTGGTAACAGTGTGCAGTTCTCCTGAGAGGATAGGAGCGTACATGTAGGTATGTACAGGAAATGAGAGGTTCAAAGCTGAGTGAGCTGACAGATGACATGGCTGGACACTAATGACCTCTCAGAGGCTTCGCCCTCGCTATAAAGGTCGCTGTCCAAGGTGCTGAAAACCCTCTCCACTCAGATGACACTGTTAGACCTTTTTTTTTTTTCCATGTTCTTTTCTGTAGGAATAAGATGAAGGGGGGGAGGTGGGTTCTGACATTGAGTCTTCATTTGTGCTGATTGTTTGCGACAGTTGAAGAGTTTTGACTTCCGCATTGTAAAGATCTGCGACAGAGATGTTGGTTCATTTGTTTCAGATGAGACTGTACGTTCTCATGTCAAAATGGAATGAGCGCTCTTTGTATAGGGCCGAACTGTATTGAAGTATTATGCAATATTGATGTGATGTCTTAAAGGGTATCATCAATTTTACATCATTATTCTCATTTTCATTAAAAAAAACATGATGTATAAGAATAGTTATGGTGTGATTCTTGTGATGTTTTCTTAAGAGCTGTAGAATATGATGAGTAGGTCAGGACATCTTTGCAGCACCACAATATTTCATTTAAAATGGTATTATGACAAAAGTTTTCGCCTTTAACAAATATTGACAATTGTGGTCGACCATATTGCGATTTTGATTAATTATGCAGCCCTAGCTTCAAACCTCAGTTTTATGAATGTGTGTACTACATATGATGACACTACATGTGTAGTGTGGAGTTAGTGTGTTCTCTATTTGCCTGAATGTGGGTTGTGGATCGATGTCTTTCTACATGTGTTAGCTCTGTGATAATATGTTGACTTGGTGTGCCTCGCCGAACGCAAGCATTGCCAGGCTCCAGCCCCTCCCCCGCATTCCTGCACAGGATAACCAACTCCGATAATGGATGGATGTGTTCAGGAGTCATTTCAAAGTGAGCCAGTGTAGACGCAGGCTTGATATCCTCAGGCATCGTTCTCCACCGATACCTTCACGGCTAATTAATCTGCATTGTCGGGTTGAATTTACAAACTGCACCCTGCCTGAGGAGCTCACGCCGTAATTAGGCTCGTAAGGGATTAAACAGGTCAGAGATGGAGCTTGGTGATAGTCCAGCACAAACCTTGTGGTTGTTTTAGAAATCAGGTCTAAAAAATAAAAGGTAGGCTACACAAACCACCATTGGGCCAGTAAGGCAATTCTTTAAGCATGGAGTATTTGCTGGCTTTTATGTGTGCATGTGTCGCGTCTGTGAATGATGTGAACTGGATGAAGGGCATACGTACTGTATACACACACAGGCCTTTAATGCATGAAACAAAAGACTCCCGAGAGCTGAGGATGCAGTTTCATTTTCCAAGTCAAGTTTAATGTACTAAGGTCAAGAATGACTCCCAGTGGTTGGTGCACTTAAAAGGCAGCTTCAGTGCTCTCAGAACTAAAAAATAAACTGAAATTAATTAATAAATATTTCAGCCACGACATTGAAAATCGTTGAGATAACACTAACACGGCGACTCTCACTCACATTTCCACCAATGTCAGCCGGCAACAACAAGACTTCTCTTTGAGCGAGTCTTGGTTAGACACAATGACAGACGAACCGGATCAAGTAAAAGGTAAAGAACAATCGTTTATCGTCTGTTGGGTCGCCTATAATATCAGCCTGGCAGGGGCAAGAACAAGAACATAGCTAGATACAAACAGGTTAATCAGTTCTTTCTAGAAAAAGGATTTCAGATGATGATGTTTTTAGTTGCCAGTACTCATATTAAGTAATTATACCAATCCTGACTTTACCTCTTCGGAATGGTTCTCGTGTGCCTCAAATTCATATTTTGCCCTGTTTTTTTATAATGCTTTCCAGTGGAAAAAAAAGATTGTTTATTGATCAACCATTTTCTGAAAGTGAATCTTAAAAAAAACGGTCGATTCAATTGAATTCCCCTAGTCCCAGGATGCTGGTCAGGCTAAACGGTGTGTTTTAGGGAAAAGAAACAGATGCTGTTCATGTGGGTGGTGTTCATATGATTTGCCAAATATTCACAGACTTCTCTTGAGTGAGACGTGAGAGGAAGTGGCTTTTGAAAGCAACTGCGAGCTAGGAATCTAGTCTATAATTCAATATATTGGTCCTTGTGAACATATAGCAGAATGTGTGGGCCTTCAGGAAATGTTGGATGTTGATTCATTTTACTGTTTGGGGAGATTTTTGCTTGAAGTCTGTTTTCTTGATGTCCAGGCTCCTTGAATTGTATTCTCCGCTTAAGGAACGATGCAACAAGGTATTTCCTAGTTTGTAAAAACAAACTCAAAAGTAAAGCTCTTGGTATAGATTTTGTAATAAGGAAATTCAGAGGCAACCGTTAAAGTGTCTAGCCTGCCAAGCAAATGCAAAAGCAATGGCTTCAGTAGTGACAAAAGGTCAGACGATACAAGGAAGCAAGTCTGGTTTGAAGGGCACTCGGTGCTCGGTCTCACCTTGGTTCTGGCTGCATTTCAAAGAAAGCTGTCAAAGGAAAAAGCAGACAATATAGCTAAATGCAACTGGGGGGAAAGGGTAAAGTCATTACTATTTTCAATTATGTATTCAGGTATTCTTTTTTCATCATTATCAGGCCACAGGTATCTCTCAATATGTGTTGTTCAGAAACAAAAAAACAGCGATAAATGGAAAACGCATGAATGAATACCTTCGATACTCAAGACCTTTTCTTTAATTTGCCAGGGGGTAAAAGAACGCTATTCAATATTTCCGCCACAACCTTATCTCTCCGAGTACAGCTCATCTCAACTCAGCTGAATGTATTTGTTCAGCCAGCCAGTATGCAAAAAGCAGTTTTACTTTTCTTTTATGTTGTTTAATTGGGAAACTCTGTGTCACAGATTCAGATTGTGCCTCGCTCATCCCTTTTCGAAAAAAAAAAAAAGTCTTCAGCCACGCCACGCATTGAGCTGATTACGGACGTCAGCTTGCTGATAGTGAGGCTGAATTAAAAGTCAGTGATTTACCAAAGTGAATACAGTTCATCCTGTGGGGAACATGAAAGCCTGTACCCAATTCCATGACAATCCCTCCTATAGTTGTTGAGACATTTTACACAAAACCAAATGTGGACGTCATAGTGGTGCTGCAGGAAAGGTCAGGTATCATTAAAGGAATTAGGATTCATCCTCTGGGAACCACGAATGTTTGTACAAAATTGCATGGAAATCCATCCATTCAACAGTTGTCACTGAAGTGCAAGCTGCCGACATGCTGGTGCAAAGGCCGATTCATATTTCCTGTTAGTGCAAGGGTCAGCGTGAAGCAAGGGTCAGCGTGAAGCAAATGTCCACCCATGTGCGCCAGTGTCATCACGCACCCTTTGTGGACGTCTACAAGAAGCCCAACATGTGTCTGTACAAATAGCAAGCGCACTGACTATGCCTGCTTCTGCTGGAATATGAAGAGGAAGATATGGAAAAACATTACAAAATGGGTGCTTGTTTTAAAGAGAGGTTGTTTCACTGACTTTGCAGCATTGAACTCGTGGCAAACAATGCTATGGTGGTTACCATAGCAGGAAATGAGCATGTGTGGAACCACAGACTTAACGCAGACCCAGACAAAATATTTTACTATAAATGGAGTCACTTGCGCTCCTCTGTCCGTGCTACTAATAATGATAGTCCACAGCTGTCAGTTAAGAGAGTGAGGGTTATCCTCTGGGGACAATGAATGTCAAGATTTCAAGACAATCCACCCGAAAGTTGTTGAGATATTTCAGTCTGGACCAAAGTGCTCAACAAACCGGGTGACAAAGAATCAAGTCGCTAGCATGGCTTATAAAAACCAAACGTTAGATATCTACAGTTGCTCTTATTTAATGGTAAATGTTACCATCGAGGTTTACTTATGGCCCATGAAATGTCTCATCTGATATTAACTGCCCATAATATGTTGAGCTCCATAGGGCAGCTTTAATTTATGTCTGTTCAATTAACAAGGTAAAACAGTCACTTTGTCAACATGCTGCATGCGAGCAGGGTTTCCTGCAAATGAAAGCTTGTTAGCCGGGTCATGCCAGCAATATGTGTTCAGAAATATGTCTGACGCAAATACAACACAGTAAGAGCATGTATGCTCTGCGAACCTGCACGTTATGCTCGTTCTTAGACGGTGGATGATTTGAAGAGCGTTGAGTAATTGATCAGTGGATAGGCAGAGACAAAAGGCAGTGGGATTGTGATGCAGGACTTAAGTGCCTGCTGTTACCCTTCAATTAGACGTCATGTGTTAAGTCTGCTCTTAGCACACTGCACGAACTAACCGGAATAGAAAACATTGTTGTTTTGGGATTAAAGTCAGTGGAGAAAGGAGGCCACCCTCCTTCCTGACTCTCAGCAGTTACATGTACATGAGCTGCTTAGTGTGTGTGGTACTGAAGAAGCTGACCAACACGCATTGTGTACATACAGTAACAGGCCAGAGAGCATGGTACTTAGTTTAGTTTTCACACAGAGAGCTCACAGAGTATGGAAGACATAAGGGAAAGTCCACAAAGCAATAGGTTACTAAGGGGTTCTTCCTGAGTGGCTGAGGTTCCACCCAGAACCAACTGCTTCTGAGGAACACTTCGTTTTTGAAGAAAGGTTTTCAAGGGTTCTTTGTAAGACTGAGATTGTGAACCATGATTGTAGTGGGCTGTGCTGCACAACATCAGGCCCCGCCCTGACGGCACCTAATGAGGCCCAAGGCTGCTGGACTTACTCACGTGCACTAACATGCACTAGAAGCACATGCAGCCAGCCGGGCTATGTCAACAAAGCTCTGATACAGGCACACACACAGGGTGAGTGATTTCATTCTCTGCTCAGGTAGACATCGCTCCTCTATGTATTTACACAGCAAATAGTTGTTTACTGCTATATTAATGCTTTGAATGTCATAGAATGCCCGTTTCAACTAAAACCATGGTTCGTGTGGAGAAAGATCTCTGGGATATAAAAAGGTTCTTGGGAGAACCCTGAGGGCGGGTTGTTGTTGGCACCCTTAGAAGTTGGATCATTTCTGGATTGAACCTCTAAAGAGGATTCTTGGTGGAACATTACACCATAGAAGGGTTGAACTTATCACAGGGATTCTTGGTGGAGCCTATGTATAACCTTTTATGTTGGATTCCAGCATATATAGATGTGATCCAGGTGTAATGTTGGAGGTGCATGGTGCACATGTGCTCTTGCCCTCCGAGATTCCAGTTTGCCTCGGGCCTTATGGAAGCGTTTTTTTTTTTCTTCAGTTTTTGGGAAGCAAACCGTAGGAAACACCACTACTGCCTGAGGACACGCAGCAGCTACGCTAGCAATGGCAGCGTTCACTGCCGTTACAGATGCTAACAGCTCTGCCTTAAGGGGAGAAGCCAAGTAGTAGACGACTGTGCAATGAAGCGGGCAGGCAGCTACTGCTAGCCTTAGGCTTCAGCAGCGTATGTGGTGTGGCACGCTGCCTTTGAAAGAAAAACCCGGCATACTTGTATGTTAGGGGTGAAGTGCAGGGCCGTGGTTTACGTTAACCCCATCTAACAAGGTGACGCTCTAATGGGAACATGAAGTGATTCACATCGAAGGGACATCAATAGTTGGAGCTCCTCACTCTGTGTGTGACAGCAGGGTGAGAGCATAGCGGTGAGAGCATAGCGGTGTGTGCACGCGGAAATTAATGCGCTTCTTCACACAAGGATCTAATAACGACCGTGAAAATAATTACGTGCAGCGGAACATTGAAGTGTGAAATAACAAAGACAAGCACGCTGTGTTGCTATCAGCTCACCCTAATTATGTGCGTTAGCCGCTACTGGACAGCTGGAAGGACCGCAGTGTCACATGTGATGGCCAAAACAAAGCCTCGACCCTTCCAGCCCCGTGCCGGAGTGGCTCCGTGATACACTCTCAATCCACAGAAAAGAAATATCAGATTGCAAACTGACCTCGAGCCCCCGCCGCTCGAAAAATCCCAGTGCCGCCAAATAAGAGTCTTTACCACAGACCAGAAGCGGGTGAATAGGGATAATTGAATGGAATATTAGGAGAGAGCACTCCACAGTCCTTAAACCAATTGCTTTTCTGACTGCCAAGCTTGGCTCAACTTAGGTTGCCTGAAGGTAGAGCCGAGTGAAAACAAGAAAAGGGAAGAAAGAGCAGTTTTGCACCTGCAGCGTTCAGTGGTTGGATGTAGTTCCAGAGAAAAAACAATTGAAATATGGAAGCTGAGGCTGTCCTGTGATGGCTAAGCCTCGCTTAGAAAGCCGACTCGTGGATTCATATGAACTTTCCCCAGGACAGATTAAGTGGCTGTTGGCACCTTTCCATGTTATCGGCAGCCACTTATAAGCACAGACAGGTGGCTGCTGGGTACTGGCAACTTTTTACTGGCAACGTGAGATGTTAGCAGGGGCCCGGGGAGCCATTTTCGTGGCATCGCAAAGGAGATTCACCCCTCATCACCTCTTTGTGCAACACAGTGTTCTTAAGCTTGGGATTTGAAGCTGGCCACTGAGTAAAGCCTTGAATCAGCTTAATGAGAGGAGCCAGGCACATGACTTAAACCTCACGAGAGACAGTCCCAGTCAGGCACTCGGAGCCGATATGATTACTGCGGACTGTCTGCGTCACATGCACACGGTTTGTGTGCGCTCTCAGAAGAGAGGAACTTGCCTGGTGTGCTAATGGGACTATAATAGGGACTCAGGCATATGGATTCTTCGTGGTGCCTCTGTAATGAGGACAGAGAGAGGCACACAACCGCAAAACGTCTATTGCACATTGTTGGCTTCACTCAGTGGGTGTAGACAGATTGTTCTGGCCCACGTACATTTATGCAAGGACAGTAGTAGAACCCATCAAAGTGAAATGATGGAATGATTTATTTTTTGATGACTGCCTAGAGCTTCTGATGGAGGACTATTTTCACCAAAAAGCACCAAGATTCATGAAGCTAATTGATTCATTATTGGCCTTAACGTACAAACAGTAATGTTCAAAGCAACCCGGTAGCCATTTAGCTAATTAGCAGCTATGCTGTGCGTCTGGAAACACTTTAGTATTGGATTGAATATCTGAATGTCGAATTTAGATTTTTAGCTCGTATGTCGAAAACACACCAGAGCAGCGGTGAAGTGTGGCCTGCGGCGAGCTGACATGCAACTACTGTTTGGCGGCAATGGTGAGCAGGGGCCATTTAGATTATGTGGCGAAGTGCGACCAAACAAAAAATTCGGGAGAGTTTCTTTACTTTTAGCGGGAAAAGTGCAGCCAGAGAATACCAGAGAAATGCAAAGCGTTATAATAAATAATGGGGAGGCAAAACTATTTAGTGTTAGTGTTGTAATATTTTGGTAACAATATGGCAGCCCGCTAACAATAAATTGGGTATATCAGTGAATTAAAAATGGAAATAAGTAATGGTGACAGAGGTTCGGCGTTTCGATCCCTGGCTTCTGTCGTTGGCCAAGACACTGAATTTAAATGCTGAATGTTCACATGCAATGTAAAGCACTCAGAGTGTTCGGGAAACTAGAAAGGGACTAAATACAAGTCCAGTATTATAGGCTGCTATCAGAGTTCAAAAGACTTAAAAATCACATAAATATTGTCAATATTGGTAATTAGCATATTATAATGCTGAAATCCATCTCCCCCATTATGTTCCAAAAGTGCCCTTTTGTTTCAATACTGTTTCCATTAATGCTAAGCGACAGCAATGATATCCAAGTTGTAATAAACCATAGTTTTCCTCCTTAAAAAAAATAAATAAATACCGGTGAAATTCAGAAAATACAGTATGGAATACTCATGCAAAGAAATGACTCCTCCCCCCCCCCCAAATATAACTCATTTATGTTTCCAGCTTAAACAGTATGCGCAACCATGTCTCCACGCTGTAAAAATGACAACACACCAATTGCAGACTGCGTTCTACTGTGATAGACGAACAAGCATCAAGCTGACATTAGTTGTCAACACGTTGTCGAGATTTGATTTGCACAGACTCTTCGAGGCGTTCACTGTTGGATGAATGAGGGGTGTTTTTTCTGCACATTTCCACGTTTATTTCCATGTTGTTGACACGTGTCGGTTCCTCTGCTGTGCGGTGTACAATATGCTTATTGGTTGGACTGACGGCAGAAAGGATGTGTAGCCCTGTCACACAGAAATAAGAGGCACAGGCTGCTCATTACCGTTCGGCAGCAGCAAGGCTTATGTTTGTGCGTGCACATCTTCAGGATCGTCCGCTGCGCGGCGAAGCCATTTAAATGATTTTTTTGACCTCAGCTCTTGATCAAACAGAAAAAAAACCCATTCTGTTTTGGCTCCTCATTATTCTGCTGCTGCTTCCTCTGTGCGTCGTCTGACTGTGCACCGGGACACTGGGACAGAGAGGTTAGAGGCTCCTGTAGCTTGACACCTCATTGTGGGTTTGTGAGCACACAACACATTTTTTTTTTCTTTTTTGGCACTGCGTGTTTTTTCATCCTGCTGAAGGAAATGTGAAATGAGTTGCAGTGCAGCGATCAAATAATCGAAGAAAAATAATCTGGATTGCATTCAGCCATCACAAGGTGTTTCTTGCCTGTAAACTAAGAGGGCATCTGTGGAGACAGTGGATCTTTTTTTTTTAACATGATCTGAACATGATTTTCAGAGTTGTATTTATTCTTTCATTTAATTATATTAATTTATTTGTGTTAACTTAATTTGGTGTGCATTATTTCATATTGTTTTTGTCTGGTCAATGATTTTTAAAGCCCTTTTAATTGCATTTGATATGTTTGTAAGGTCCAATATGAATAAAACTTGATTGATTGAAGTACTTCTTAACACCACCTCTGGCTTAATACACGGCTCGCTTTGCAGCAGCTCCACGAGCAGAGACGTGGCCTTTCCTCCTAAATCAAGAGTTGCAAATGGAGTCTTGCACTTGTGACGTGATGTGCCAAAACCTCAGTTTGGAGTAGTTTAATAAGTCTCCATTAACTCAGCGGCAAAATGCTTGTGCAGGCCTGTGATCTGCCTGCTCACACACACACACACACACACACACACACACACACACACACACACACACACACACACACACACACACACACACACACACACACACACACACACACACACACTTTTCACAGATCTGCGGTGTGCATGATCTAAATGCAGGCTTTTTTTGTCAGGTAATGCTGACAAGCAGAACATGGAAATCACATTAAACCTGGCACGCGTCATTATCAATGAGCGTGGCTGGCTGTGTTGACAAGCGCTAAAGCCTCCATGGAGTCATACTTTTGATCAGAAGAATGTCCACAGTAAATCCATAAGCGGGTGCAGCCAAACAGATTGAGGCAGTATGTTTGGATTGCTGTTGACTCAGATGTTAAGCTTTCAGGGGGAAGACACGAGTGACTCATGTTGGATAATCTGAAAGGCCAGTGGACCTTCAGTGCCTATGAGTCTCTTTCTAATTCACTTTCAAGTTTGAGTTATTTATTGTCATATGCAACAGTTATGGATCAGCAGTTGTTGGCAATTTTTTTTAAATACTGTTTTTGCTAATGTTACCACCAAGTTTCATCAGAGGGACCAGTTTACAAATTCTTGTATAGTCATTGGGTTGGCATGTCTGCAATAACTGCTAGTTTGCTGCAGTTCATTGACAGATGTATTTAGATGACAGTAGATAAAGGGGGGGGGGGGGTGTGTGATAAGTTTGTCTGTGCTTGAGAGACGATTGGCTTTGAAAACCCCACTATCACAAGGAAAACATGTTTATTTCATTATTTCACCTAATAACTTGTTTCTATATTCCCGTGAGTGTAATGTATCATTTGGTGAAGTATCATCAATAAAAGTGGATAGCTGCTGTGCCCTCTTAGCCCATACGGAAATGTTTCCTCTGTGCTTCACAGCTGCTCAAAATTAGCCATTGCCACATTATTGCAACCGTGCATCCAATTTCTATTCTGTGCTATTGCCGGCAAGACAAAGTGCCGGCAGGTTGTAATTGGGTGCTTAACGGGCAAAGCTGGCAAAGCCTGACTGGGCTGAGGGTTTACCCTTGGGGACTTTGTGCACAATGCCAATTGGTATCTGCACATACTGTTGGACAGGACTGTCAAGATGGATGGCGGTTCATTGGGCTATTAGTGAAAGGACAGACTGGATATGTTATTATATTCATACATTAGCAAAGAAAACACCATGTTAACCATTTGTCCACCAAACTCCATAACTTTCTTGAACTGACAATCCGATTGGGCAGCAGTGTGGACCTTTTCATTCTTCCACAACTGTTTCTCTCACTTTCTAATTGAACATCCAAGCGCGACCCTTTGAATGTCTTCCAGGAGAGACTGTCTGAACGTATGATATTGCATCGTCCCCATGGTGCCTGCTTTTCACCGGGCCTTCTAGTGTGGCTGTTCAGAACAACTATGAGCTTTTGACTTCCAATGAGATCAGACAACCGATCCCTTAGGTTACTGCCAGTAACTCTCCCTAAAGGAAATGTTTTGAAGCATAACGCAAACATTTAGCATACATAAGTATCCATCAAACCCTATCCATCAAACCATTGCCTAACAGCAACATGTTGTACAACCTAGTTTGTTTCAAGCATACTGAACCATCTACTACCAGCATGATCTCACAAGGTCTAAGGGGAAATGGTGAGTAATTCTGAACAATATTTTAAGCAGAGTTTGTTATTTGTGTTCTCCAAGAGAGAAGTCTTCCAAACAGACCAACCTCCAAATTTTTTCCCGAAGTGAGAGACTTAAGTTTTTCAAGTGAAAATGATTGTACTTGACAGTAAAAAATATACAAAATATAGTATCTCAACGGGTCGGGACGAAGGGATTATGGCATCACCTTGAGAGTGACTAGTAAGTGGCAAGTCCCTGAGAGTTGGTGCAATACAGCACATTTCTCAGCCAGCCCTGTTTGCTGATGGAGTTGCAGTTGAACCATTTCCTGCATAGAGGGGAGAGAGGCTCAAATGAGGCAGTGCAGTGACAGGCACTAGACTGGGAGAGTGGGAAGGACTCAAGCTGATGTGTTTATTCACCGCCGCGGGTTCCCAGCAGAAATCTTTGTGGGCGAATGCATTTTAAGTCCCCAATGCAAAAGAAAGTAGACACAGCCTGTGTCCTACCATACAATAAAAGAAAGAAAAACCTTTGGAAATCCAACACACCCTCAGATGTTGTGACTTTCGGTCTTGCTTGGTTTCAGAAGTTTATACGGGGGATTTAAAGGAAGACTTGTGGTTGAAATCATCTTCAGTCTCTAGGTGTGGTATGCTGGTTTCGGCTAACTGTTATTTAGGCAATCCTGCTGCGTCAAAAGGGAAGCATTCTGAGTAAAACGTCTTTGTGGTTTAAGATCTTGTTTTTGTCATTGAGACAACTTTCATGTCAAATTAAAGTGTTAGTGTGAAGTAAATGGACAGGGCTTGACAAGTGAGTTGTTTGCGAAAGTGCCGACACACAAGGTTGGGATCGTCTGTTCAATCTCTCGGTTACCTTCACCACCAACCAAATCGCAGCCACCTATTTCTTTTGTTTTTCTCACACCACCAAAGTCGAAGCACAACACAAAACTAACCTCTGTTGCCATTCATGACAGCTTGACTTCCGAGTCTTCACTCAGCAGTAAAGCAATCACACAAGGTGATAGCAAACTTTATGCTGAGTGACTGTCTTTGCTTACACCACTCAAACCGTTGTTCTGTTGTTCTTTCCAACAATAAAGCTAGAGCTGAGGCCGCTGTGTACGGCATATCTGACAGCTTGCCAAGATGATTCACTTTATTCAGATAAGATAAGATAATCCTTTATTCGTCCCTCAGTGGGGAAATTACAGGATTACAGCAGCATTGCTCACAAGTAATAAAATGAAGATAAAAATCAAGTAATATAAATAAACTAAACAGTAATAAAAAATATGACAGTAAAGAAGAATACAAAATATACCAGTATATACAGACGGAGTAAAATGTAAGATAAATACTTAAACGTATTGGATATTACAACTCATTGCTTACACATGCTGATCAATGATGATGTTAACCCTTCACCCTTCAGAGGAATAATGACACCTACAATGATGAGTGCATGTTTCATGATGTTTTGTCTTAATACCAAGGCTCACACTGAAAACAATGCTTGCAATACGCTTCCATGTGTAAACCTCTGGGATGACTGAGCATCCAAGGATGTTATGTCTGACTTTTATACCCAAAATATAAATGAATTAATCAATACCACATTACATTAATACACGTTTTTCTTTGATGGCATTGAAAAGATTGAGTTAAGTACATCCGGTATGAAAGAGAGGAGGGTAACATTTCGTGATTGGAGGTTGAAAAGTTAAGTTAAAAATTAGGCTAATGCTGAGATATATATATATATATATATATATATATATATATATATATATATATATATATATATATATATATATATATATATATATTTTCTCTACACACCAAGGAAGACCAAATAGAGAGGATGACGGAGAGCCTGGAACACAAACAGATGTATGGTTTTAAATATCTCAGCACTGACACTCTAAAGAAGAGTCGCTCTCAGCCCCAGTTTCCATCTTGAGAGGATAGCTGGTGTTGATCCGGCTCATGTATGTCTGTTCTGCTGGACGACGATACACCATAGCGACTACAGAGGGCCACTTGAATAAATGACTTCAAAAGAAGCAAGTGAGATAGCAGCTGCCCAATCAGATCTCACTTTAGTGGGATAATAGCATTCAGGTCCCCGGAGGCAGGGAACGAGGATGTCATAAATTATGAATTTCCATGAGAACAGATATGGATGGCGGCGTCATGCAATAATTGGCACAGCACTTATCTCCGAGTGGAGCCGGCCGGTGGCTGAGTGACGCACGCTGCAGGCGGCTACACCCCGAAGAAAACTCCCGTCGAAGTGATTTGCAAAGTCAGCGTGACACAAAGCGGCACCCCGAATTATCACGTTGGCGCGAGGGTATATGCTGCGGCGACCTCATTTCACAACCTGCAGGGCGGCCTGATGGGTCCGAGGTGAGAGGAACCTCCCGAGATGATGGAAGGGGCCCTTAGAACTATTCTGATGCCAAAAGACACCTTAAACTGGTGGTGCAAAGGTAGAGATTGGCTCATCCCAATGTGCGCATTAAATGAGAAAATAAAATGCCGCTGCCCGCCAAAAAGACCATTGTTCAGGCACGAGCAATGTGGCCGGATCGAAGGTCTCTGGCTGCAGAAAACCTTTATCAAAAATGTACAGTCTGTACAGAAAAATGACAAAACGGCATTGTTGCATAGCTTTTCAGATTATTATGCTTTCATTATGTATTTTCCAAATACAAAAAATAATCAAACACCTCGCAGTGTCTTCGTTGTCCCAGTCGTAGATTCGGTTTGAACTTGAGCTTCATGGGAAACAAATTATTTAGGTTTAGGCAACAGAACTACAACAAAATGATCTCTACAAATTATGGCACATTATATTTTGTACGGGTGGCTACGAACGCTGGATGGCAGCAGCCGAACACACCATCCGCTGTAAACTTTGAGAGAAAACCGAAAGAAATTGACTACAGAAAAAAAACACACAAAAGGAAATAAACTATCTGCTGTTCCTGCAGAGAGTTAGGAGATAAGATCAATAACGTTCTCATTAAGTGTGGATCCGGAGGGTATTTAGCTTAGCTTAGCATAAAGACGGGAAACGAGGGGACAATGCTAGCTTGTTTCGTTTCCAAAATTAAAATCACAAATAACTATTTAACTCATGGTATCTAACTTGTTTAATGTGTACACAAATAATAACGTCGCAGCATGTAACGACCATTAAAACCACCGGTTTACGTTTCTGTGTGTGTTCCACCAACGTGTGCATCATTATGCAAAAGCATCTTCTGTCTTCTCTGAAATGAAAAAAAAAAGATTAGATGCCACACAAGCTCGCCGCCATTTCTCATCTCCTGGCCCATGTTTTCCTCGTTGTTTCCCCCGCAGGTGAAAGAGTGAAGGGATGAGGTGGAGGACTTCTTCCACCTCATCACACACACACACACACACACACACACACACACACACACACACACACACACACACACACACACACACACACACACACACACACACACACACACACACACACACACACACACACACACACACACTTGCAGCGTTGGTCCGTGGGAGGAGGGGAAAGACTTGGGATTGTTTGTTTGTCGCAGGAGAAATTCAAGGTCAGAACACAGTGTGCACATACACTCAGATTTGAGAACAAAAAGAGAGGAGGCCTCTTCTTCTCCAGTGTTTGTGTAAAGAGGAGTCAGGTGAGTTGATAAGATTTCATGCATGAGCTGCTTTGCTTTCAAGAACAAACAATTGGAGAATTAATGAAGAATCCGTTCAATATCTAACCGAAAAATAGATTTTATTCTTTTTAGCAAAATCACGGTTCAGATGAAAGAAAAGAGTCGTCGACTAATACTGAATGTCCCTTTGCTCCTTCTGCCAATCCTTTCTTCGTATCTTCTTTCCTTTAATGTGTCTTCTCTCCCTTTCTCCTAAATATCAGATGTCGAAAAGAAAATCACTAACCAACGCCTCCAAACAAATGTTGCACTGTCCAAGGTTTATTTCCCCTCCCCCCCCCCCCCTCTGTGAAGCAGAATATGGGATTTTAATTGCTTCCCCACAGATTGCTGCCTCACTGAGAAACTGGGTTAATTGCATAAGAAGAGAGAGACACTCACGACCTTTCGTTGAACGCCGCCAACTACGGTTACTGCAGCGCGCCGACCCGCAGTGCCGTGTTTACAGGTTATTCAACCCCAGCTGTGAGTGAGTGAGTGAGTGAGTGAGTGAGTGAGTGAGTGAGTGAGTGAGAGTGAGAGAGAGAGAGAGAGATTTCTATGAACGTTGACATCGGTGTCAAAAAGCTTTTAAACTGTCAGTCCCGTGACGTTATCCTGACAGTGGCGTTTCCTGTCTGATTCCTCGACGTGCGTCAGCGTTGAGACGTCGGGCCTATGGAGTTGTTCAATGCTGCGATCACAATACATTGATTAGATTCATCAAAGCTGCTTGAAGGCGGAAAGTTAACTTAGAATGTCCAAAATGATAAGTCAGTCAGATTACTTCTTCCAGCCGTCCTCTCTGGTGCTGTGTATCCATGCAGTGGGAGGAAGTAGGGATCAACTCTCTGTTGAGAACCGGTTCCTAGTCGTCCGATCCCTTGGAATTGCTTTCTGACATGACAATGACATGGGCTGAGTATCATTACAATTTGAAAATTACAGGTATTGTTTGACTGGAGAAGCTTTCGATACTACTTAGTATTGTGTTATTTCGGGTCGATACCTCAAAAAGGTATGAACTGCTGACACCCGGCCCAATGAAACAAAGGCATACGCACGCTGCATGCTGATTCAAGTTTCGGTTTGTTTTGGGCAAGAGCAATGGCGGCGAAATAAAAAAGCGCTCCAAAGCGCGGCCGCTACTACACCCGAGGGGACCATTTCTTGCCCTGATAATGCCACATTGTAAACGATAGATCTGTGTTGAAATCGTCAGGAGGAGAAGAGAGCTAGTTAACGTTAGCTGCTAGCTGCAGGTGGGCAGCACACACATTGCAATGAGTAACATTAAGATGTGTTCAAGCTCTATTCAGTAAATAAGGGTAAAGATACATTTGGTGAGAAACTTACAATAAATACAGTCGTTTGTTTTTAACAGCAATATGAAAGAGACCTGAAAGAGGGAATAATGACACTTTTGAATACATCATTTAAACTGCTAATGCCGAGTTTTTTTAATCAAAGAAAATATTTTAATATAAATACAATCATGTATGTCTTTATCATTTAAATTGTGTGTTTTATGCAGTTAAACCACGATACAAGACAACGACGACGTTGACATTGATCCAGGACAGTTGAAATCATATGTTGGGAGTAAAAATCATTCTGGAGCCTTGTCTTTTTTTGACCAACCAATTTATCAGGACTCGATAAGGGAATCATTAACAACAGTTATTGATAAGAGGAATCAATAATGGAATCAAGTCCAATCCATCCCTTCCTCCCTCCCTCCCGTCTGTCTTTCATCCCTTCCTACTTTCCCCTCATCCCTCCGTCTGACGGATGACTTCCCCTCTTTCTGCTTTGCTTGCCGGGCGAACGAGAACAGCTCTCACCGAGCCAATGATAGCTGGAGATGAGGTCAGGGCCTCGCCGCTGCCCGGCACACAGTCCTTGTAGAATATTCTGCCGAATTGCGTCACTGGCTGAGGATAATAATACATGTTTTGAGAATCCCAGGGCACTGTGAAGGACAAGCCGGGTCAGGTTAGAACACAAACAGGCTGTACATTGTGTTGCATTGACAGGAAAGTCGTGGCATTCGTTCAAATATAGGAGAAACGATATCGGACTCGCAGAGGACTTGAATTTGGTTTGCTGATTTCCTCCTGAATAGTCTAAATAGATCTTTGTTTTTCATGAACTGATTCTTGCTCGAGGAACTGAAGTCCATTAGAATGTGAGCGAATCTAAATAAATGAACGCCACAAGATATATCAAGTGTGAAGTCTGTTCCCTGGCAAGCATTCGACATCTGTGGACTTCAGTTTATCACGTTTAAGCGTGGCCTCAAGTTTGACGACAGCAGTGTGAAGCGTTATCGGCAGTGTTGACCCAGAGCAGCAGTTATTGGGGAAGCTTGTGCTAATGAACTTAAAGCAGTAAAAAGTAACGAGCTGTGTGGGGCAACCGAATAAACTGCTGATATATAAACCTCGAGAGCTCAAAGTTTCAGTTTGCCATTGAGATCCACTGGCCACACATCACACCTACTAACACGTCTCCTGGGTTCATAAAGAGGATTTTAAGTAACGGAACATCTGTACAAACCCAAATTGCCTCATTTACAGCGGGGTGTGTCTACCAGTCGCAACAGCGACGCCAGGATTGAGTTCACCTTGAGAGTCTGTGTTTGTGTAAAGTGTCGTACATCTGTTCATACATCTTTCCCAAAAAAGAATACAACTCATTTGTTGTGCATTTTCCGCCGAAAGTCCACGCACGTCTGCTCGTTACGTGCATGCAGTCTTTTTCAAAATAAACCTTCACAGGAAACGACTTGGTTATTTTTTCAGCAACAGAACTACTTGGTTAGGTTTAGGAATAGATCTTGAGTTGGATTAAAGTATTTACAGAAGTTAAGTACCAAACCAACACTTAACATCTTTTTACTTTCTGCTTTATGATTAAGTGGGTTACATAGGAATTGATTTTGTGGGCCATCTACAAATTCATCTTTGTAGGTATAACTATGAAAGCTGCATTAGAACGGCCTGGTGTTCTTTGTGGTAAATGATGCTCCTAATGTAGAGTAAAATAGACAACGCAAGGTGTGATTTAGGGCGGGGCTACTTTGTGATTGATAGATCACTACTACATAGTAGTGTAACGGACCAGTCGATCCGTGATCCGTCCTCACGGTTCGGCTCGCATGTGAACGGCAGATTAACAACACAGTTTAACGTTAACCATCACAGTGTGAAATTAAGTTTGACTGACGATCATTACCCGTCAATGTTCAGTAAAATATGTGATCAGGACATCATTCGTGCTTTTCTAGTCTCTGATAATGTTACCTCGTAAACATCCAATCTGTGTTTACAATTGACACGAGGAGAACGAAGGATCTGTTCAGTTACATTATGATGCGTTCAGGCTCCGCTCAGTGAAGATGAGTATTGGGCGAAGGTAAATTATAATGTTATGTGTTCACATGTGATCTTGTAAAATGTGGTTTTGGTGAAGAACTTGAATGAATCCAGTTGTTTGAAGGATACGTTTTCACATATATGAAATAGATATCAGAGATGAATTTGACCTGTTGAACTTCCTAACACTAGCTCTAAGCAGATTATAATACATCAACTATTAATGACCAGATTTATTTTAATCCATACAAATACAACCTGTTACTCCTAATCAATTGAATTGTGTGTTTTTATGAAACCCACCCCCTGAATAAATTAAGATAACAAAATCAATGTCTGGAGCGCTGTGGACCAGCTGCTGTAATCAAACAACAAAGGGATCTGTATCTACATGGATCATCAATAACCCTCGTTTCAAACTGGAACGAGTAAGATGCTTCATTTAGTTTATTAGTATTGATTTGAGAGCCATTTCCAATCGTTCCTACTTTAACTGCAATCTATATTTAAAAAAACAACTCACTGCATAATCTGTAAATAATCAATGAATGTCTATCA